>JBBDGP010001025.1:4127500-4514686 GCA_037952835.1 Lithobates septentrionalis | reverse complement strand
TATATATATATATATATATATATATAATTTGAAAATAATTATAAATTTAATACATTACCTGTAATAAACTCAAAGGATCCGCTACCCGAGATGTCCGATACAAGATCTTCAATATCTCTTTTTCTTAAAAAAAAAAAATTAACGTTAGTACCTCACTTAATTCCTTATTGTGATGAATAAAAATTATATACATTTAATTTAATATAAAAGTAACATTTAATTCAAAAAAATCATATAATAAATTTTTATATTTTACATACCTTGAAATGTTATGCAGCTAACGTTCAATCAAAATATACAATCTAAGGAAACAAAATAAAAATTAAATAGATACTATAATGTCAGATTTATCAGAAAATAACAGAATTAAAATCTTATTCTAATAAAATAAAATTCATATACAGCAGTAACATATAAATGATTGAAACTTTTTTTAATTAAATAAACTAACATAAAAATGTAAATATAACAAAAAAAATATCCAAGTTAGAAAAGTTATATTCTATAAAAAAGTTCGGTGTAAAAAAAATAGTCATATATATACATAATTTTTATAATTTAGCGTTTAATTAAAAAAAAAAAAATTTAAAGAAAAATAATTAGTGAATATTACAAAATGTAATAATAAAAAAAAATCAGACTACACACTAATCGCAGATTATTACAAATATCCAATTAAAAAAAAAAATAAAGGAAAATATATTGTTTAAAACTTACATGTGCTGCGATTATTAACATAAACAAAAAACATTACTAACACGTTCAAATGCTGGAATACTAAATAAAATACACTTAGCAGTTTACACTTAGCAGTTTACATTTCATTACTAAAAATACAATTATTCTAACATTACTGAGACTCACCTTTTTGTGGTAGTATATGAAGGTTTAACTTCCAATTTCTGCAGCCTGTCCTCCGATTGTCCTTCTCACACGTGTGTTCAGGTAATACTGACCATGTATACTGGGCAGTATTACCTGTTTTCCCTCGATTACAATGGCGGTTTTGGAACCGCCCTACGAACGTGCCTGTCGTAATGACGTCACTCCCACTATGCAAGTCTCTCGATATCTCTTGCAACAGGCGGCCGCACTGATTCCTGGGAACAATGACACAAGCTCCCAGGAGCCAGTGCGGCTTACAGGAAGTGAGTAATTAGCCGCTCCAGACACGCCCCTAACCGCAGCCTGTGCTTCCTGCAGAAAACAAAGACAGCTGGAAGAACAAAGGTGAAGGCTGTAAAAAAAAAAAAAAAAAGTGCTGTTTTGTCATTAGGACATTGCGGTAATCAGCTGCAGTTAGTGTAGGAAAATCGGGTGGAGCTCCGCTTTAAATATATGCTCAATTTGCCTATGCTGAATATTATAATCCAGAACCATAGGAATCTCTTGGTACTCTGTGGTTTTCTTTTGTTTGTCTTTAATTAATTCTTCCCCTGAAAGCTCTGATACCTCCTTGATTTTATCTTCTATAAAAACATTATTATACGCTTTTTAAACAAATTTCCTTCCAATAATATTAGCTTGTTCCAAAAAAGTGCTTTTATCAGTGCAATTTTTTCTTAGACGTATTAGTTGCCCTTTCTGAATGGTAATCAGTCAGGGATCAAAGTGACAGCTGTCCACAGGGATATAACTATTCCTCTCGACTGGTTTAAAAAAAGTTTTTTGTTAGGAATTCTTTCTTAGTTAATTCTATATCCAGATCCAGGAAATGTATAGATGTGTTACTGATTTCATAGGCAAGTTGGATTTTTTTTGATTGTCATTCAGTTTTTCCAAAAACTCCCGTAATGGGTATGTTCATTTCAATTCCATAATATTATACAATCATCTATAAATCCTTGATACATTATCAATTGTGGGGGGGTATTTGAGTGCATATAAATGTGCCGCGCTACTCCTAACCAACAATCAATACAACCTAAACTGTAAAGAAATCTGGATGATTTGTGTAACATAAAACAGTGAATTGCAAAATAATCCAATCATAATATAAAGTGCTCGAAAAATAATAATCCAATCATAATGTAAAGTGCTCGTGCTCCGTGAATCACACACAGGTCCATAATGATATAAATATAATCAACACAGTCCATATAAAGTAATAAGGTGTCTTCATGCAATTTGCACTCCTCCCCCTTCTGTTGTACCCTCACTTTAAGGGCTTAAAAAATAAGCCAAAAGATGTTTTCAGCAGATATCCTGGACCATCCTTCTATCCCCTATAAGTATACTGGCTGCTGTGAGCTGGTACTTCTCCCTGGTCACCTCCTGCTCCTGAAAATAGCCCAGCTTTAAGAGGATACCAGTTTTCTCCTGGTCACTTCCAATAAGCCTCCTCGCATATGCCACATAGGAAGAATAATAGAGGCATACAATAGTGTGATACCATCTAAAAAAAGTTTAATCTTAAAAACGCTCAAAGTTCATACAACTCACATTTACATAGTAACAAAATGCTTCTAAAGTGCTGTAATGCTGTGGTGGTGAGGGGGGGGATAGGGTCACAGAGTCACAGGGTTACAGAGTAATCCCAGAGGAAGTCATGAGATTTGTGACGAAACCGATAGGAGGAGCCTGATTGTCTGACGTGTGGGAAGCAGGAAGTGATCTGGAGAGGAGGCAGAGGATAGATTGAACGCTGAGAAACCGGGGCTGAAGATCCGTGATTTAGGTGACCCTATCCCCCCCTCACCACCACAGCATTACAGCACTTTAGAAGCATTTTGTTACTATGTAAATGTGAGTTGTATGAACTTTGAGCGTTTTAAAGATTAAACATTTTTTAGATGGTATCACACTATTGTATGCCTCTATTATTCTTCCTATGTGGCATATGCGAGGAAGCTTATTGGAAGTGACCAGGAGAAAACTGGTATCCTCTTAAAGCGGAGTTCCACACAAAAATGGAACTTCCGCTTTTCGGAACCC
Organism: Lithobates septentrionalis; assembly: GCA_037952835.1. Lineage (NCBI taxonomy): Eukaryota > Metazoa > Chordata > Amphibia > Anura > Ranidae > Lithobates > Lithobates septentrionalis. Next base: position 4,511,752 of record JBBDGP010001025.1, on the reverse strand, counting down.
TCCCCCCCTCCGGTGTCACATTTGGCACCTTTCAGGGGGGAGGGGGGTGCAGATACCTGTCTAAGACAGATATTTGCACCCACTTCCGGCATAGACTCCCATGGGAGTCTATGCCTCTTCCCTTCCCCACCGCGCTGTCTGCTGGGAACACACAGCTCCCAGGAGAGAGCGGGGACCACTTGGGACGCGCAGCGCGACTCGCACATGCGCAGTAGGGAACCGGGAAGTGAAGCCACAACGCTTCACTTCCTGATTCCCTCACCCAGGATGCCGGCGGCAGCTGCCGAGAACCGAGCGGGTTCTCGGCGTCCTCTGCCGACATCGCTGGACCCTGGGACAGGTAAGTGGCCATGTATTAAAAGTCAGCCGCTGCAGTATTTGTAGCTGCTGACTTTTAATATTTTTTTTTTTGGTGGTGTGGGTGAACCCCCGCTTTAAAGCTGGGCTATTATCAGGAGCAGGAGGTGACCAGGGAGAAGTACCAGCACACAGCAGCCAGTATACTTATAGGAGACAGAAGGATGGTCCAGGATATCTGCTGAAAACATCTTTTGGCTTATTTTCTAAGCCCTTAAGGTGAGGGTACAACTGAAGGGGGGAGGAGTGCACATTGCATGAAGACACCTTATCACTTTATATGGACTGTGTTGATTATATTTATATCATTATGGACTATGTGATTCACGGAGCACGAGCACTTTACATTATGATTGGATTATTATTTCTCGAGTACTTTATATTATGATTGGATTATTTTGCAATTCACTGTTTTATGTTACACAAATCATCCAGATTTCTTTACAGTTTAGGTTGTATTGATTGTTGGTTAGGAGTAGCGCAGCACATTTATATACATTTGTTTTTTCACATTGTGAGGAAGTGTGGGAAGTGCAGGCAGCTTTTTCAGTTTATAGTTTTTTGGCAGCTCACGAGGTCTCATCCATTTCTTATGGGTATTTGAGTGCACCGCATATTCCTCCCATTCGGCCATAAAAATATTAGCCACGCTTGGGGCATATTTAGCACCCATTGCAATACCATTAAGTTGCCTATAAAATTCTGAGTTATACCAAAAATAATTGTGTTGTAAACCAAATGGCAAACATCTTAAAATAAATCTTTTCTGTGTAGAAATGATATTGCTATATCTATCCATGGCCCATCTTGAGGCTTGTATGGCCTCCTGATGGCCTATACTTGTATACAGAGACTAAACATCTGCTGTGGCTAATAAATATTTTTGATCTGGCCTGATTTCAATGTTATTCAATTCCTGAATCAAGTGTTTGGTGTCCCTTAGATAAGCTGGTGTTGATGGAACCAATGGTTGCAAAAAAATGTCCACATATTCCCCTAATCTTGCATTTATAGAATGTATACCTTTTTTTTTTGGCCGTACCGGCGTATTCTTCTGATCCTTATGGAGCTTTGGTATTGTGTAAATAATAGGCACCCTACATGTATCTGGTAAGATATATGTTTCCTCCTTTTTAGTTAATATATTCTTTTTGCTTCCTTTTAGTATCAACTCCTGTAATTCACTTTTATATTCTCTAGTGGGATTTCCTCTCAGTTTTATATAGGTATTCTGATCATTCATTTGTTCAATGTTGTAGTATTCTTTTGATAGAACCACAATTGCACCTCCTTTATCGGCCGGTCTTACTACCACAATGTTATTATCTTCCAATTCTTTGATTCCTTTTCTAATAACTTGCGGATCTTTCATTCTTTTAATTTTAAGTTTATCTACCTCTTGTGACACCATTTTATTAAAAACTTCTATATGTTGGTTGTTATGAACAGGGGGGTTAAGTAAGGATTTGTTTCTTAAGTTACTAAGGAGAATTCTTCCAGGTGTATCAATTCTACCTCCATTTTCTACATTAGTCACAATAGTTTTGTTCAACATGTATTTTTTGATATTCAATTTTCTTGTATATTTTTGAATATCCACATATAAATCGAACTTATTTAGATTGCGTTTTGGTGCGTATTTTAATCCTTTATCCAATACTAGTAATTCAGTTCTACTTAAATCAATTCCACTTTGATTGTATATGCCTTCACCAACTACTCTCTTTTTCTTTTAGACCTTGAATCCTCCTCGGCATCCCCTCCTGTGTTTGGGCTTCCCGCATGCGTTATTACGTCTTGCCGAGGCGGGGTTCTTTCGCTCCTGCGCCGGTCCAAAAAAGATGTTGATGGGTCATTTTCTCTATAGTCCCTTAATGCTTCATATCAATTTTGGGTACGAATAGGGCGAATCCTAGATCCATATTGGTACTGATCATGATGCCCTTGGTTCCACCCTTGTTGATAGTGGTATTGGGGTTGCTCTCTTACTTCCCTCCTGTACTGATTGTAATAATTGGAATATCCTGAATGACCATATTCTGGATTCCCCTGATTACCATGTCCTTGGTATCCGTAGCTCTGATACATCATATTGCTAGTATCTGATTGGCCATGACCTTGGGTCCCTGAATTATCATAATGATTATTAGGGTGAATATTAGGGTTTATCATTGTGCCTGTAACGCTATTTTTGATTTCCAGGAATATAATCATATAAATGTGAACTGTAGATGGATTCTTCATCTTCCCGAATTGAATACAATGGTTATGTTTCACTTTATCTTTAATAAATAATATAAGCTTAACCAAATATATATTAATGTGAGAAAACACTTTAATATTTGTATAAAGGAGAGATTTTAGTTTTAGGTATTGCAAATTGTGTACTCCCTTGTCAAAAATCTTTGTACCTTCAGACTAGTGTTGGGCGGTTCAGGTCAAACAAAAGTTCAGGCCAAACTTCGCCCGTTCGCCAATTTTTTTGTGCGTTCAGCAGGATGTTCGCCTGCTGAACGCACAGTCAATATGTTGTTAATGAGCAGGGTTGGAAAGCCAGCCACTGTGTCCTTAACAACGGATGAGTCATCAGCTGTCAGCATGCACCAGTCGGCGACATCACAAGGGGGTGGGGCCACCAGGTGACATTACCAGGTGGCCCCGCCCCTTACCTATTTAAGAACTGTCACCCGGTGAAGTAGGCATTCGGTAGTCAGCCTTCGTCAGCCTACGTCCCAGGCGTAACTTTTTTATTTTTTTTGTCAGGTCGAGCAGTGCCGCAGGAGACGTGATTGATGATGGATCTGGGGACATTGTTTTTTTTTTTTTTTTTTTTTAATAAAGAACTTGTCAAAAACTTGTCTAGTGTTTTTATTTCTTTTTGACACCTTTTCTACAATGTACCCCATGGTAATTCACATAGGGGGCTGGGATCTGGGGGCCCTCTTGTTAAAACACCTGCCCACAGACCCCCACAACCACCACCCAGGGTTGTTGGGAAGAGGTCCTTGTCCCTATCAACATGGGGCAGAGCCCCCCTGTCCCTAAGCACCCACCCCCATGTTGAGGGCATTTGGCCTGATATGGCTCAGGAGGGGGAGAGGGCGCTCACTCGTTCCCCCCTACCCCATTTCCTGTCCTGCCAGGCTGCATGCTCAGATAAGAGTCCTTTAAGGGGAACCCCAAAATCAACCAGACCCAAAGGGCCTGGTATGGACTGGGGGGGAGGGACCCCACGCCATTTTTTCTTTTTTTAATATATATTGCCGGCTGGTAATTGCAACCACAAGTCAATTTAAATGTGATTTGACTCATTTTTTTCTTTAGAAATGTCATTTTTGCTGCAGCATGTTTTATACATGCTATAGATGCACCGCTTTACAGGCAAACTAAGGGGACCCCCCAGGCACTATATTTAAAGGATTTTTTTATTTTTATTGTTTCACTTTAGGCATCAATAAAATTACTGCTCCTTTAAAAACAATAATTTTTAAAGAATTTTTTTGCATTGAGACATGTCCCCCAGGGCAGTACCTGGGCCCCCATATACTTTTTATGGCCAATAACTTGCATATAAACCTTCATGATGGGAACTTTTGATTTTTCATGTTTGGGTCCCATAGACATTAATGGAGTTTGCGGTTCGGGACCAAACTTTTTCCCTGTTCGGGAGTTCTAGTGCGAACTGAACCAGGGGGTGTTTGGGCCCATCTCTACTTCAGACCACTCAACCCAAACTTGTTACAGGCACGTGTCAAAGATGCTGACTACACTCCCCCTGCTCCATTCATAGAAACTGTAATATCAGTTCCCACAATGAAAAGCAGCCTATGATTGGGGGGACAGGCAGACGAATGAAAGGCCCAACTCCTCCATTCATAGAGTGCTTTTCATTGCAAGAACTGATAGTATAGCTTACATAAATATAGCATGAAAGGACAGACATAGTACTTTTGACAAGTGCCTGTGACAAGTGATGTCATCATTTTAACCACTTCCAGCCCAAGCAAATTCTGGCACTCCTCTCCTACATGTAAAATCATGATTTTTATGCTAGAAAATTACTCAGAACCCCAAACATTGTATATGTTTTTTTTTAGCAGAGACGCTAGGGAATAAAATGGCGGTCTTTGAAACTTTTTTTGTCACAGGGCATTTGCGCAGCAAGTTTTCAAACGCGTTTTAAAAAAAAACTGTTTCATCACTTAAAAAAAAAAAGTTAGCCCGATTTTTTTGTATAATGCAAAAGATCATGTTATGTTGAGTAAATAAATACCTAACATGTCATGCTTTAAAATTGCGCACACTCATGGATTGGCGCCAAACTTCGGTACCTAAAAATCTCCATAGGCGACGCTTTAAAACTTTTTACAGGTTAACAGCTTAAAGTTACAGAGGTCTTGGGCTAGAATTATTGCTCTTGCTCTAATTTTTGTGGCCATACCTCACATGCATGGTTTGAATGCAATTTACATATGCGGGCGTGACCTACATATGCGTTCGCTTCTGCGTGTGAGCTTGTAGCGACGGGGGCGCTTTATTTTTTTTTTTATTGTTTATTTTATTTTTTATTTTATTTTTTACACTTTACCTTTAATTATTTTTTTTAATCACTTTTATTCCTATTACAAGTAAGGTAAACATCCCTTGTAATAGGAATAGTGCATGACAGGTCCTCTTTACAGAGAGATCTGTAGAGAGACCCCACATCTCTCTTCTAGGATGGAAAGCCTGAGATAAAAAAACAAAGATCTCAGCCTTTCCAGCTAAAAACACGGCAGTGTTTACATCTGCCGAGGCTGAAACGTCGCGCCCAGCCTCTGAAGGTCATAGAGAATTGGTCGGGGACCATCTGGTCCTCTGTCAGCTCTATGATAAATGGCCCCTCCCACCTCCTCTAAAAACAATTAAGCGGCTGAACAGCTGCTATGATTGTTTTTACTTTACAGGGAATCGCTGGCAGAAAAAAAGATATCTGAATGATGCCTGCAGCTGTAAGCATTATTCAGATATCTCCGCTCAAAGTCCAGGACGTCATATGATGGCTTGAGCGGGAAGTGGTTAACTCCCACAGCACCAGAAGATCACAGCTCCAGGGGTACCTGGGGGGCAGAGGACTTAGGATTCCAGGAACACATCAGCCACCAGCACATAAGACCCTCTTCATTCCTGTAAGTCCTGTTGTAGAATCTCATATTAGCCAATGTATTTCATATTATTCATATTGATTTGCATGTATTTTATTGATAATTATTATTATTATTATTCATATTATTATATAGTAGTGGTGTTATCAATATTATTATTCAATAAGTAAAGCAACAATTATTAATCTTTAATAATGTATACTGTGTTTTCCAGATTTAGAAAGTCTTAATTTTTAAGTGTTGAACTTTAAATGACCTCTGCTTTATGACAAGTACTTGTACACAGGTGTTCTCGAAAATGTATTAAGATAGTCTACTGGGTGAAAGTTCATTAGAATAGATTCAAGTTATATAGAATTGTCTCAGACAGATAAGAAAACAGGTGGTTAAAATAATTAGGTGGAATACAGGAAAGTTATGTACAGAACATTAATTAAGTTTGACAGGGTCAAACAAAGGTCTGCTTGTGCCCTCATTAAAACTGTTAAAATACATGCATATAGTGAAACATATAAAACATCTGGTGGGGTTATTGAAAGTTAATTGTCTCAAAGTTGTAAATCTGCAAATCCTTGAAGCTAGTTAAATCTTATCAAGATAAGGAGAGTTTGATAACACAGCTGGGTGCCAGACTGTCTCTATACAGGTGTTTTTAATTGGACAAAAACAGTTATAAATCACTTTAAAGAACATATAGGAATTTTGGGAATAATTAAGTTTATCTGGTTGTAGAACAGGTGTCAGATTTATGGTTGGTTACTTTGACGTAGATCTTAGCGACCAATCATATGTAAGAGAGATGTTAAGATAAGACTTGTAAAAGGGTATATAAATGCAAGCTCTACAATTGTTAGACAGACAAGTCAGATAAGAGCTCATAAGGCTGAACTCTGTGTATGCTGCCCTATTGCACGGGTCATAGAGGTCAGAACCAATGGGCAAGTATCTGTCCTAACTTGTCTCCTCGTACGAGTCAGAGAAGACTTCTTAACTTGTTCCAGAATGTGGTCTCAGGTGAATTTCGTTCACGAACTTGGTCGAGTTGGAACTCAGAACTCTGTGAGGGGAGCAGACCACCGGCCAATTGGCTGGTCCCTATCAGGTGACAGGTTCCCAAGAATTGGCAGTAAAGACTGATTCTGGTTCAAGGTGAGAACAATTCACAATTGTTTCAATTTGGTTAGAGGATAAGAATATTTATATCTATAATGCTTGCATTGTAAAAAACTGTATAAATTAGACCTGTATCTTGTAATACTTTGAACATAAACCTGTATGTTATCAGCTGTTAATAAACCTGCATTGCTGAATTTCTGCCTGGTTCAATACTTTACTATTCTACTTCAGTGCCATTCCTGGTGCTGATTTTAAAAAAGTCACCAAACATCAGCTTTAATGTTGATAGGGTTGAAATAATGACTTAGAGTTCCACTGTAATTGTGTACGTATCAATTGTTCTATTTAAATTGTTTGTGCTCCTTTCTTACCTATGTACGTATCAATTGTTCTATTTAAATTGTTTGTGCTTTTCTCTTCTGTGTACGTATCAATCTGTATCTAGATGGAATTTGGAACTGCTGAATAATCATTACATGTTCGCTGATGAGAAACTTTTTATACCTTAACCTCATTTGGTAATGCCGAAAAGATTACTGCTTGTATAAAAGGCCTTTGAAAGAGTAAAGGCAGCAGTCCTTTATGCTGAGAACTGTGATACAGACATACCTGACTCCGTGTCATCTTTCTTATAGAAGCAATAATTTGGCAAAGCAATATAAACTAAGTAACTTATTTAAGAGTTGCCCCTAACATTTTGGCGCCCGAACAGGGACCCACCAAGTTGCTACAAGAGGTGGCTGAGCTACGCTGACGGAACTTGAAAGGACAGGCATTCCGGGAACCACAGATCAAAAAACCTGGCCAGGTAAGAAAAAGCTTTATTTTTCTTATATTCTGTGCTCCCCTGATTTGTGCCTATCCGTTCTGTCAGTTACGGTTCTCCTGGTTTTAAAACACCAGCCTCTGTAGTGGTGAGTCTAGAATTACTGCATATTTTAGTTTATATTGCTGGAATTATTTGTTTGTTTGTTGTCTGTGTCTGTCTTGTCTGTCTTGTTGAGAAAGTGAATGAGCCTTGTCAAGGATGGTATGAGTTAGAAGGGGATTGCCGAACTAAGCAACGGAATGCGCCTTACCTCACATGATTGGGAACTTGAGGGCTTGTGAGCTTGGGGGTCTGACGCTTATGCTTAACCTCACATCTAACTCATAAACCATAGACGGGTTGAGAGTATAAGCCCTGTCTGCTCCATAAAGCAGGGATAAGAGTGTATGAGAGGGATTCCCAGATACGGGGAGGGAATAAGATCTCCAAAAGTCCGGAGATCTAGTCGGATACCTGGCCACTTAAAGGAATGCTTGTATATGTTGTAGCCGCATTTTTGTATATGTTGTAGCCGCATTCTGGTTTGTTATTGGGCTAGCATATAAAGTAATTATTTGTTATTGGGCTAGCATATAAAGTAATTTGATTTCAGAAATCTCATTCCGGAAGAGGTTTCTAGTATTCTAGCACCCTAGGAGGAAGGCAACGAGGAACTAGTGTAACTTAGCTGGTTTGTTATTGGGCTAGCATATAAAGTAATTATTCATTCTTGTATATGTTGTAGCCGCATTATATTGTACACTAAGTGTCCCACACGCTACCTAGGCAGGACTGTTAGAATGGGCCGGAGGAACACAAAACCCCGTCAGGGAATTGTGGCGCACTATACGGTGCCACAGATAATTAAGAACATTTATGGGAAAACCGAAGCACAGGACTTAAAGGATGTCCTTCGTAAATTTAAGGTGAAAGGAGCAGCGGGCTTAGACCCGGATGTATGGAGTGAAATAAAAAGGGACAGACAAGGAGAGGTGTTAGAGAAGCAATGGATGCGTCAGGTTCAATGCTTAATTAAGGTCTCAAATAGAGCGAAAGAAGAGGGGTGGAAGTATAATCCAGATTGTGATGGTTGGGATATGAAAGATAGAAGAACAAAAAATGTGGAGGCTCCCAGCTCAGCCATCCCACCCCCATACACTGACGTAGAACGCAAACCACACAAGATATATCCGGTACTTGAGGGGAGAGGATGGGTTTGTCAGGATTGTGGAGCACAAAACCCAGAATGGGCAGTAGAATGTGTGCATTGTGGGGCACAAAAACCTCATCCAGAAACTGTAGCTCCCGTACGCACTGATACACGCATTGTTCAGGTAAACAATCCAGAATTTGGACAAGCAGCCCATCCAAATGCCCCACCTACTGTCACTCGTAGAATGCAAATAAGGACTTGGGCACCATGGTCGGCAGACACCCTTATGGCATTAATACAGAGCGCCCCAGACCCGGTAGCAAAGCCAGCTGCTTTTTGTAGATTTGTGACACAGTTAATGAATACACATGAAGCGACCTGGCAGGATGGGGAGGATCTATGCAGACACAAAATGACTCTGACCCTGTTTAACCAGTTTATGACAGAAATAGGTCCACACAGACCTGCAGGACAAGTTGATGGGGAGGGCAACCTGGAGGCAGGACATGTCAGACATATAGACTCAAGGGCCCCTTTTATTGCTAGATTAGAAGCTTTCTGTCAGGCAAAACAACAAGTGGGGGGGTCAATATCACCCATGAAACAAATGCCAGGACAGACTGTATCAGAATTTTACTTATCTATGGAAAGTATGATGGCAGATGAGGGATTGGATTTAGATCTGCCAGTCACAATCCGAGCCTTCAATAGACAATTTATGGAGGGATTAATTCCACAGATAAGTGAGAGACTGAAAGCCTGCACACCAGAGTGGAGGGCAACTAGAGATAGAGGGACGTTGTTACAAAAAGCGCAAGGCATAGAGGCGGACTTAGCAGAAACCAAAGGGAGGAAATCTCATGCTATCAACGCACTCGGGGGTCCCCAAGAGCAAGGTAGAGTTTCCTTTCGCAAACCCCTTACCTGTCACTACTGTAACAAGATTGGTCACATCAGACGCAACTGTAGGAAAAGAATAAGGGATGAAGGAGAGGAAGGTGTTGATTCTCCAGTTAATCAGAGAAGGAACCAGCCCAGGGACAACAAAAATAGTCATATCAGGCAGCAGGGAGATGGTCCACGAGCATGACTCGCCCCGGTTTTAGAAAAATCCAAAACAACAATGCTTAAGACAAATATAACGGTTGGTAATAAGAAAATCTCTTGTTTAGTCGATACAGGAGCTTCACGCTCGTTACTTTCTGACTCTGAACTACTCCCTGGCCAAAAATCACCTGACACTTTACTAATAACTGGATATGATGGCATTTTAGCCGACGCCCCGCTTACAAAACCTCTGAAAGTTAAAGTAGGAAACCACATGTTCCTTTCACGCTTTCTGGTATCCAGAGGAGCCCCCACTAATTTGTTAGGAGCTGACATTTTGCAGAAAATAGGAGCTAACATTACCGATCACCCAGATGGCACTGTCACCTTAGCTATAGGGGATAATCAAGAACACATGGAGATGTGTAACCTGATACAATACCTAGAGGAGGAATCGGAATTGTCCGGCCCACCTCCTTCAGACTTAGATCAGATTTTGTCGTCCCTTCCAGGAGAACTATGGGAGAAACATCCAGCTGATGTTGGACTTTTTCCCATACCTCCGGTTACCCTACAGCTGATTCCAGGAGCAGTGCTTCCCCAACAAAAGCAGTATCCACTTAGTGCACCTCAAGAGTTGGCCATAGAAATGCAGGTCCAATCCTTCTTAAAAAGTGGAGTTCTAAAAGAGGTAAAATCACCGGCAAACACTCCCTTGTACCCGGTTAAAAAGAAATTAGTAGCCGGTAGTCCGGTTAAGTATAGAATGGTCCAAGACCTTAGAGCGGTCAACAAAATACTAGCCCCGATGACACCTTTAGTACCCAATCCACATACATTACTGTCACAAATACCATCAACCAGTATGTACTTTACAGTTATAGATTTAGCGAATGCTTTCTTTTCCGTCCCGCTTGCTGAAGAATGCCAACTTTGGGTTGCATTTTCAATCAAAAATCGGCAACTAACCTGGACACACCTACCTCAGGGTATGGCGCATTCACCTACCTTGTATTCGCAAGCATTGCAAACGGTGTTGGGAGAATGGGTACCACCAGATTCCTGTGTATTGTTACAATATGTGGATGATTTATTGTTATGCTGCCCTGACAAGGAAACTTGTTTGGCCACCACCCTTAATTTGTTGCGATTTTTGGCAGAAAAAGGTTGCAAGGTTAATAAGAAAAAGTTACAAGTGTGTCAGGAAAAAGTTATCTTTTTGGGACATTGTATATCACAGGGTACGAGACATCTCACTGAGGAGAGGGTTCAAGTGATAAAGGGAATGTTACCCCCACGGAATTTCAAACAATTGCGTATGTTTTTAGGTATCGTGTCATATTGTAGACAGTGGATACCACATGCTAGCGCTTTGATGCAGCCATTATACGATTGTTTGAAAATTGTACCGTATGTGCTTACAGAAGTAACATATGAGTCGTTTGTCACTTTGAAAAAGCTATTAATTTCTGCCCCGGCTATTGGTATACCAGATTACACCAAGATATTTAATCTGTACATTGCTGAGATCACTGGACATGCCACAGGTGTTCTGACACAGGCACATGTAAAACAAAGACCAGTCGCTTACTTTTCAGCAGCATTAGATCCAGTATATAGAGGTTCACCGTCTTGTGTACGGGCGGTAGCTGCAGTGTCAATTATCATAGATAAGTCATCAGAGATTGTTCTAGATAATCCAGTCGTAGTGCATACCACACATGACATACATGCAATCTTGTCTCAGGTACAGCCCAAACACATTTCAATGGCTAGGCAATTAAGATTACAGTGTACTTTACTCTTACCTCCAAATGTTACTTTTCAGCGCTGTACAACCTTAAATTTGGCCACCTTTTTGCCTCTTCAGTCACCAGATTTGGCAAGGGGGAATGATAGTGCTAATAGTACTAGTGAGAAAGGAAATGAGGAAACTGACACTCTCTTGTTTAAGGAAGTAAATGAGCACGATTGTTTTCAGCTCATGGAACAGGAGACAATGGGATTCCCACATGTTACAGATACACCGATTTTAAATACTGAGCACACTTTGTACATAGATGGCAGTAGGTTTGCTGATGACAAGGGTAAATATCACACAGGGTATGCTGTAGTGACTGATACACAGGTAATTGAAGCACAGGCCTTACCAGCCCACATGTCAGCACAGGAAGCAGAATTAAAAGCTTTAGAACAAGCCCTAGAATACTTAAAAGAACGAGAAGGGAATATTTACACTGACTCTGCCTACGCTTATGGTGTAGCGCACGATTATGGCCACATATGGAGGGCTAGAGGTTATCTGACAGCAGCAGGTACACCTGTAAAACATGGAGAAGGGATTAAGAGAGTCCTGAACAATCTTCAAAAGGTTAAACGAGTGGCCATCATGAAGATAGCGGCACACACGAGCGCAAAAACAATTGAGGCAAAAGGAAATGCATTTGCAGATTTGACTGCAAAACAGGCAGCTCTAGGGGAAGGAAGCCCTGAGACCTTAGCAGCGGTAGAGGTGAGTATCCAAGAACCAACATGGCAGCAGCTGAGTAAATTACAGGAGCAAGCAGGGGAGAGCGAGAAAGATAAGTGGGTCAGAATGGGAGCAGCACCAGACCTTGACAATGTATGGAGGGAAGGGGGCAAAATATGCCTACCTGCCTCTCTGTACCCAGCAATGGCAGCGGCAGTTCACCTACCCACACACGTCAGTTCCAATTCCATGTATAGGATTGTGAACCAAGGATGGCTCGCCCCTGGATTCAGTAGCACTGCAAGAAACTACTGTGCAGCCTGCCAAATCTGTCTCCTGAATAACCCAGGACAGGAAGTGAAAACCCCACGAAAACACCAGGTCCGGGCCCAATACCCCTTCCAGAGACTGCAAATTGATTACATACAAATGCCTAAGAGCGGCTCCTTTGAATTTGTCCTCGTGTGTATCGATTTATTCTCAGGTTGGCCCGAAAGTTATCCAGTAAAATCGGCTACAGCTAAAGCCACAGCTAAGAAACTGATCACTGAGTTAATACCTAGGTTTGGTCTTCCTGAAACCATAGAATCAGATAGGGGGACACACTTTACAGGAGAAATCATGCAGAACGTGATGACCATGTTAGGGGTTCAACAAAGTTTTCACACCCCTTACCACCCACAGAGTTCAGGATCAGTGGAGAGAGTAAATGGGACAATAAAGCTAAAAATACAAAAAGCCATGCAAGAGTTAAACAAGCCTTGGCCAGAATGCCTGCCTCTGGCTTTATTCTCTATAAGGTACACTCCAACAGGAAAAACAGGATTATCCCCATACGAAATACTTTTTGGGAATGCACCTAGATTAGGTTTATACTTTCCACAGAGTATGCAATTGCAATGTGATAGTTTGACTGCATATGTGATACAATTACAACAACGTCTAACTAACATCCACAAAAGTGTGTATTCTTCTCTTCCAGACCCTAATTCAATAACAGGTACACATACGCTGCTACCAGGGGATTATGTATATGTAAAGAAACACACCAGAAAGACATTGGAACCCAGGTTTGAAGGTCCTTACCAAGTACTCTTGACCACAGCCACCTCAGTAAAGCTGGAAGGAAAACCTACCTGGATACACGCATCACATTGCAAGAAACAACCCGAGAAAACAACATGATGAAATATCTACTTACATATTTTTTGTTGAAGATTGTTGTTTTACAAATATATGCATGGACTCCTGGTATTAATGTACTTGAAGTAGACAACAACAACTTTCGAATGGGCTATAGATGATCCTAAAGTAGCAAATGATTATTGACAAAGGTAGACTAGTACATCTTTCCTCACAGATACAACAGGATACTGCACCACATTGGTGGGATATATTCAGTGGAATGTCTTCTACAGCAACCAATACCTTTCACTGGTTGTTAAGTCCAATGGTAATTATTATTCTAATATTAATATCACTTACAATCACGAATATATGTGTATACAGGAAAATAAATAGGAAAATTAGGAGAATAGACAGGGCATACCGATAAATGTGTATTGACATCACCCTACTCCTATAAAACTCCTCTTCTTGAATTTTAAGATGTTGGTAATACCTAGGGGGATGGGTTCTACCCCTCTGACAACTCGCGGTCAGGGAAAGGACTCTGGGAAAAAACTGACTAGAACTTATTCATGAGGACCCAGGGGGAGGGAGAGGATGATGTCAAAGGGGGAAATTGATAGGGTTGAAATAATGACTTAGAGTTCCACTGTAATTGTGTACGTATCAATTGTTCTATTTAAATTGTTTGTGCTCCTTTCTTACCTGTGTACGTATCAATTGTTCTATTTAAATTGTTTGTGCTCCTTTCTTACCTATGTACGTATCAATTGTTCTATTTAAATTGTTTGTGCTTTTCTCTTCTGTGTACGTATCAATCTGTATCTAGATGGAATTTGGAACTGCTGAATAATCATTACATGTTCGCTGATGAGAAACTCTTTGTACCTTAACCTCATTTGGTAATGCCGATAAGATTACTGCTTGTATAAAAGGCCTTTGAAAGAGTAAAGGCAGCAGTCCTTTATGCTGAGAACTGTGATACAGACATACCTGACTCCGTGTCATCTTTCTTATAGAAGCAATAATTTGGCAAAGCAATATAAACTAAGCAACTTATTTAAGAGTTGCCCCTAACAATGTCTTGGTTTGTTTTTTTCTAAAGCAGTCACAATCTGAGTAGAAAAGCCTGGTCCTTTCCAGCAGCAGCTTAGTGGAACCCTTGCTCTTTTGTGGAGAAGTACTACTCTCATTGCAGAGATTCAACATACCCAATAGTTAGATGCAATCTGCAATCAGCAAAGTTCATGTGCCCTGCTGATTGGAAAGCTCTGGCTCCTACTGTCATGTGCCTGGGTGTATTTGAACCGGGATGTTCGTGGTCCCACAGCTGCAGTCTTGCTTGTTGTGCCACAGAGGAGCTCTGGAGTTATAGCTATGTTCTCTTAGTTTGATGCATTACCTTGGACTCACTAGCCCCACCTGCTGCCAGCTGTGGACAATCTACAACCAAAGCAGCCCATAAATAAAAGCGCTTCCTATCTCTCAGTGCCCATTTGTTTGGACTAGCTTTGTGGTGTTTTGACTGCTTTGTGACTCTGAATACCGTATTTGAACTTCTGCCTGAATTCCTGACTACTCTATAGCCTGCTGATTTTGTACTTCACCGCCAGCTTGTGTATGACCTTTGCCTGCCTGACCAATCTCTGGATTTCGATCGTGTACCACTTTGCCTGATCTGTTGCCACCCTGATCTGCCTGACTAAGTTTTCGCCTGAATCCTCAGCACACAAGTTCCACTTCGGACACTACCTATCACAGGTACCTTACAACTACTCAGTAGGGGGTGTGTCAGACAGATCACAGCTTCTACAAAGGGAGCAAAGATCCTATTCTGCATAATGCCAACAAGAAACAGGCTTCTCTACTAAGGTTATGCCTAAAACAATAACACCTTTTGTTTTGATGGACCTAGAATGTCATTAGCTGGGGGTGTGGTTTAGACATGGGGGAGTGAGGACCTGGGTCTCCCGATCCCACAAGTGGGTCCACAACCCCACTCAGGCAGATTGCGGTGTAGATAGCAGGCCCGGAGATCGACCCCCCCATGGGAGTCGTGATAGTGCCCCTGCTTGTGGAAACTTCTCCAGGATGCACCTCTTCTACTTGCAAATACATGGCTTTGCCCATTTACGAGAGACTACCCGAATGGCGATATGCAAAATTCGGGGTACTGTCTGCTTTAACATGTTGGAGGACTTTGTACCTCTATTTTTTTTCTGTAGACCCTGCCGGGCTATGCCGAGGACTACTACGTGGAAGACATTTATCCCCTCCCATTGCCCATGCACTTTTCTCCCCTTCACTTCCTGCCTACAGTTTTCCTTATGCCTCAGTGTTTTCCTATGCTTTTTGCTTTCTGTGCTCTCACTGGAGCCTGGACCACAATTACAGTAGGCCAGAGACAGAACTGAAAGTCTTTAGTTACTACTACCAAGAAAGTGTTGTCTCTCACATGCTCCACAGATTATAAGAGTGTGCTGGTGTGGGGCATGGTGTCTCCCTTGGGGCTTTGGTGTAGTTATGCAGGTCTCTGGGGGGCCCGGGGTTTTGCAACGGCATGGCTGTGCTCCTGGTGGGGCAGGGGTGTTGGGTAGTAGCCTTGGATCCCTCAGCTAGTGTCTAGAGATGCTGTATATCATAATGGTGGTGACAACTACCCGGTCTCTCCTGATGCCTGTGGACCCTTAGGTGTCTGCTGGGATCAGAGGGGACTGTTGACATTACTCCATATGCCCCCTGTATTTGGAGACGTTTCTTGGGGCTTGTTACTTTATGTTATTTTATGTTATTTTATTGGCTTAAACTGGTGGGTTTTTACTGTCTGATGGTCCTAAGGACCCATGACATGGACATGAGGTCTCTGGGTTGGGGCTGGCAGCCCAGGCGCTGGATGTACATCTACAGATGCCTCCACGCTCTGGACTTGACGATGGGAAGCCAGATTTTTCAGCTGGTGTGTTGAGACCAGGATGCGGATGACCTGAATTCCGGTGTTGGGTGGAAGCCCCCCACCTATACCCACCCACGTGAGATTTTTGCATTCGGGTAAATTAATTAATCAATTTTACTGAAGGGTCTTCTTGCTGGGTATTTGCAACAAACACTTGCCCTGTACTGCTCTGTTATTACTAGCATGACATCCAGAGCTCATTTATAAAACTTTATACACAGGTTGTTGATTGTTACATGATCTTACAGTCATCGGAGGGAGGGGAGCGGTTTCCTCCCACCCACTCTTGACCACTTCCCCACTTAGACCTGTGCTCACTTAAGTGGTAGATTGTGTGTGCCTATATTTTCTCCATATCTCTTTAGTTGTAAAAGAGAAAGAGATGTATCCAAGGCTTTTAAAAGCGTGGAGTGGGGCTATATGTGGCGCGTGTTGGAGAACTTTGGATTCGGCCCTGCCTTTATAGGGTGGATTAGAATGCTATATACTCGACCCAAGGCAAGATTAAAAATTAACAACGAATTGTCGGACTGGTTTGAGCTGGAGAGGGGGACGAGGCAGGGGTGCCCACTCTCCCCTCTGTTGTTTGCACTGGCGATGGAACCCCTGGCCATTTCCATAAGGGGAAGTCGAGCGATAACCGGCTTCCAGAGAAAAACAGGCGAGGAAAGAATCGCATTGTATGCGGATGACATTCTGTTATTTTTGGGAGACTCGAGAAAATCGCTACCGGGAGCAATGAGGATAGTGGAGGACTTCGGCAGTTTTTCTGGCTTAGAGATAAACTGGGAGAAATCTGAGTTTCTACCGATAGACCCCATAAATGAGACAATAGCATGTGGTATGCCTCAGGTGGTAACAGTGGAAGCTCTGAAGTACCTAGGGATTGTCCTGACGAAGGACCCTGTTCTATACATTAGTAAAAACCTTGTTCCTCTATTAACAAAATTTAAACGAAAAATAGGAATTTGGAGACGCCTGCCTCTATCAGTTGCAGGAAGATGTAGCTTAATAAAAATGATATGGATGCCACAACTGCTATACGTCTTGCATAATTCCCCTGTCTGGATAGGCAAGAAGTGGTTTAAAAAAATTGATAGTCTCTTTAGGGAATTGATTTGGAAGGGGAAACAAGCCAGGATTCGTCTTGGAGTGCTCCAGCTCCCTACCCAGGAGGGGGGCTTTGCCCTCCCACATCCCGAGAGTTATTTTTACCCAACTCAGTTGCAGCAATTATTGGGCTGTGGGATACCGAAAGGAGGCACCCCTAATGGCAAGTTACTGTTGTGGAGCTCCACACATAATACAATTATTGAAGCCCTAGAGGCGGACGCGTTCCATGATAAATCTCCAACAATTAAATTGATAATCAAACTTTGGAAAACAGTTAAGAAAAAGATGGGGTATGGAGTCTTAACAGCTTACTCTCCTATTTGGAACAACCGTAATTTGCAGGAAGTTCTTAAGATAGGCATATTCAGAGAGTGGGAGAAGCTTGGTATCAGTAAGTTAAGTCAATTATATAACGACTCTGGGTTAAAGAAATTTTCAGAACTGGTTAGGGAGTTTAAGCTTCCCCGGGGGTCTTTCTTCCTATATGTCCGGTTGGAACATGCCCTTAAAGCACAATTTAAAGCCCAGATTCCGAGATGGGAAGAGATGCCTCTATTTCAGTGCATAACTCAAATAACCCCCACTAGAGGGGTAATTTCAAGAATTTATGACCAATTAAGCAAATCGGTTAATAGCAGGGAAATACTCCTTGGGGTAAAGGCTAAATGGGAAGAGGAGGTGGGAGGAATGACCCAGGAACAATGGGCGAGAATCTTGGAGTTGGGAGCGCAGGTTTCTGTGACCCCTTCACAGAGACTCTCACACTTAATGCTGTTAAACAGAGCCTATTATACTCCTAAAAGACTTTTTAAATTTGGGAGAAGGCCCAATGACAACTGCCCCAGGTGTCGAAGGACGGGAGATCTTATCCACATGGTGTGGAGTTGTCCCAAGCTGTTTAGATACTGGGAGGAGGTGACTGGGAACTTGGGAATTATTTTCGGTACGACAGTGGCAAAGGAGGCCTTGGCTTGTATTCTGGGGCATAGAAGAGTGATGGGAGAAAGGTTGAGTACTACCTTAGCTGTCACGCAGGCCCTGTTCCAGGCTAGAAAGTTGATAGCACTTAGATGGCAGGTAAAGGAGCCCCCCACCGTGAAAGACTGGATCTCTATAATGAATGAAACCCTGGGTAGGGAAAGAATGGAGTACATAAAAAGGGGCAGTCTTCAGGAATTTTAAAGTATGTGGAAGATGTGGATAGAGAAAGTGAAGGGTCAATAATAGTGGGATCGGCATAGGCACGGAATAGACTGAGGGATGGGCTTAATATAGGTATATAGGCAACTGGTATCCTTGCAGGCAAAGGATGCTATAATAAAGTGTTCCTGGATATGAACATTTTTAGTTAAATATATAGTTTAGTAGGGCACAGGATAAATATATAAGGAGTGGGTGGGGGGGGGGGGATCGGGGTATTAGGGCATAGGTAATTCGGTGCATAATGCAGGCTGGGTCAGTAGAAGATGGGCACGGGGAGCCCACAAGTTCATTTTTACAAACCTCCCTTTTTGTACTTTTTGTTGGTGTTTTTGTCCTTTTTCTTTTTCCTTACTGGCCCCCGCTCTCTCTAAACTGAGTTGGAAAAGGATGGATCCCTTTGGTTATCGAGTCCTAGTTGGTGGGGCTTACGAGTTGGAAGTGACAGAGGACTTGATGGTAAAGAGGTGTAATGGAATCCTTTGGTCATTATGACGATATAATAAGCAATGAGAAAAAGTATAATCCACTATGATGTGAATATGAGAAGGCGACAGTTAATGAACATCAAACTGATTTAGCCCTCCAAATACGGTTTACTGATGTGGGAAAAAAAAGAAAAAAAAGAAAGACGGGTTATTATAAAACTCCCCGATCTTCCACCAGGGCTCTAGATCCCCTCTGCTTTCCTCCCTTATCTGCTTTCAACCCTTATCTTCTCTAACTCACCATCCTTCTTCCACCTCTTCACCACCTACCCAACCTCCCCCCCCCCCTTTTTTTTTCCTCCCGCCAGTCAGACGACAAGGAAGATGGAGGTACTAAGGGTCGCCTCCCTAAATGCTAAGAGGCTCAATGTACCTGAAAAACATAGGATGCTCCTCCAAGACCTGAAACGATCACATTCTGATGTGGCATATAATCAGGAAACCCACTTTAAAGAGGGCAAGGCACCAATCTTAAAGAGCAGCCTCTATCCCTTTGCATATTATGCCTTCAATAGGACATCCAAATCTAGAGGGGTATCCATCTTGGTATCCAGGCGAGTCCTTTGGAAACTCCTAGACATAAGAGCAGACGCAGAGGGCAGATTTCTGTTCCTTAAGGGCATGATCGGTGGTATTAAAGTAACTCTGGCTCCTAATTGCAACCAAGACCAATTCCTATGCTCCTCTATCAACATGCTTGTGGGGTTCACTGAGGGCAAACTCCTTCTGGGTGGAGATTTCAATCTACCCCTAGATCCTAAGGTTGACACATCCACCATCCACAGGCAGTTCCTCGGTTGCCCCAGGACTTTGCAAGCATGTTCTACAGACCCTCTATAACCACCAACTTACTGACACATGGAAAAACATTGGTAAGTAGCGCTGTTGCTGGTTGAGAATAATTGCAATACACATGTCCTCTGGGAGAAAAACTTGTGAATGATGACACAATGTGAGGTAAAAGCAAATGGACAAAAAAAACTTTTTGTATAGGCTAAAACAGTCTGTGATCCAGGGCAAGCCTTTAGGGGAAGTGTGAAGCAGGCTCCAGTAACATGAAAGAAATAAACAGAAAAAAAGCGCCTCCGGGTCAGGATCAGTTAAAAGACTTTAATATACAAAACAAATATGTCCACTTACATAAAATGAAAGGCAAATGGAGCACAGATTATCCTCAGATGAGCTGTGGAATGCAGGCCTCTGGCACGGTGACGTCACTAACGGTGCAACAACGTTTCGGCGCATGCGCACTGTGTATTACAGGTGCGCGCCTTCCTCAAGCATAGAGGATGAAGGCTCCTGGGGGCCTTTATATGTGCTCACGATTGGAGCCATCTAGTGGAGATTGTGTACAACAACACAACCTGAGTAGAGGGACTCCAAATTAGTGGATATTATTTGGTCCGTGTGAAAGTTAGAGAGTCTACAAGTTTTGGTGCAAATCATAAAAAATTGATCACACCTGATGCACTGGTGGCCTATCTCATTTCTTGCGACCCGAACAAGTCAGGAAAGTACAAACACAGATGGCACTGGGGATAGATGGCAGGGACATGACAGTGGGGACAGATGGCAGGGACAGATGGCAGTGGGGACACTTTTTCGTTATTTTTTTTACTTACCGGCGCAGCGGTTCGCTCTCCCTCCTCACACGCTGTCTCTGTGTGAGGGAGAGCCGCAGAACACCAGCAATGAGAGATGATCTCATATGTTTACATATGAGATCGTCTCTCATTGGCACCGCCGATCGCGCTGAAAAAGGCCGCTATGATTGGCCGTTTTCAGCGATCTGTGACTGGCTGTGTCTGAGGGACACGTGCAGCACAGAACTCCCCCGATGCGCGCCCGCAGGAGCGTGCATCGCGGAAGTAAACAACAGGACGTCCAGGGACGGCCGCCCGGCAGATAGCATCCGCGCTGCAGCCGTCTTTCGGCTATAGCGCGGGCGCAAAGTGGTTAAATAAAAATGACTGTGTGTATATTGTGTTTTACAACTATAGATGATGTAATCAAATAGATTTAATAATAAAAACAATTAATGAGGGATATAGCGAAATAAAAATAAAGAAACATTTTTTTGGGGGGGAGGGGTCAGTATACAAAAAGAACCCCAAAAAATATATGTATTAGAAAGGATATTTAAAAACTGGATGATAAACATTAAAAATAACTGGTTTTAGGAAAGAAATAAAAAGGAAATGGAAAAGAAAAAACAAGATGGGTATAAATCTATTGTGGACTGAATTCCCTATATATGTATGTATACATTAGGATGTATTTATACACTTTATTGTTATTGAATATAGTATAATAGTGGTATATCTGATTCACTAAAAAAGGAAACTCGGGATAGAAGAGGGGGACTAAAAGGGAAAGAGAACAATCATAAGTCATTATGGGATCGTAGATAGCGCCAGAGTCTCATTAATTCCCCCAGGTGACAAAGTATCGAGGGAATATATCCAATAAGTTTCCCGTTCACACAGCCTGAAAAACCTTTCTGCTTCAGAAAGATTTTTCGGCATTTGTTCTAGGACCCAAACCTTCAGGCAGTGGGTAGAGCCTTTTTGGCATTTTAAAAAATAGCGAGGGACACTATGTTTATCTTTCCCTTCCTCGATCTTCCTGCGATGTTCCCCAAACCTTTGTCTAAGGGGGCGAATGGTACGGCCTACATATAGTAAGTTACAGGTACAATAGAGGCAATAAACTATGAAATCAGATGAGCAGTTGTAAAACTCATTGATGTCATAGGTCTTGCCCTTGGTAGAGAAATGTTTCTGGCCATGTTCTACATAATCCCAAGTTTTGCATAAAGCTTTTCTACACTGAAACATGCCATGTAGTGGAAGTAAGCATAAACGTGGACTGGACTGTGTGGACAAATGTTTCAGCTTACTAGGGGCAATTTTATTTTTAACATTGGATGCTCTTCAATAAGTTACTATGGGGAATTTAGGTAGAAGAGTTTTTAGGTGAGGGTCCTCTAGAAGTATTGGCCAATGCTTTTTAAGGATAGTTTCCATTTTTTTGTGGTCATCATGGAATCTGGTGGTGAATCGAACTGACTGGTCAGTAACTTATTTTTTGCTCTGTAAGGGAGTATATGATAAATAATGCATATATGCATCTTGAATGAGTGATTCTGGGTATCCCTTATCTCTCAATTTGGCACTGAGCACACTACTCTCCTTAATGAAATCTAGGTGATTGGTACAGTTACGTTTAAGGCGACAGAATTGGCCTCTTGGAATATTGTTCTTCCACTTGTGGTAGTGGCAAATTTGTAATGTAACAGTGAACTGCCCACAGTGGGTTTGGAGTAGTTTCTGGCGTGTATAGTGTCACCATCATGATATAGCTCTAAATCTAAGAACGCCAATTTATCTGCATCGGAAACATAAGTAAATATTAGGCCATGGGGATTGTGGTTGCAGTGGTTGACAAAATCTGATATATCTTGAGGGGAACCGCTCCAGATGATGATAATATCATCTATGTCTATATCTACCATAGTATACAAGATGCCTAGAGTAGGGATTGTTGTTCCATACTAGGGATGAGCCGAACACCCCCCGGTTCGGTTTGCACCAGAACCTGCGAACGGACCGAAAATTCACACGAACGTTAGAACCCCATTGACGTCTATGGGACTCGAACGTTCGAAATCAAAAGTGCTCATTTTAAAGGCTAATTTGCATGGTATTGTCCTAAAAAGGGGTTGGGGACCCGGGTCCTACCCCAGGGGACATGTATCAATGCAAAAAAAACTTTTAAAAACGGCCGTTTTTTCGGGAGCAGTGATTTTAATGATGCTTAAAGTAAAAAAAAATAGGTGAAATATTCCTTTAAATATCGAACCCTGGGAGGTGTCTATAGTATGCCTGTAAAGTGGCGCGTGTTTCCCGTGTTTAGAACAGTCCCTGCACCAAATGTCATTTTTAAAGGAAAAAAATCTCATTTAAAACTGCTTGCGGGTTTAATGTCATGTCGGGTCCTGGCAATATGGATGAAAATCAGTGAGACAAACGGCATGGTTACCCCCCAGTCCATTACCAGGCCCTTTGGGTCTTGTATGGATATTAAGGGGAACCCCGCACCCAAATTAAAATAAGGAAAGGTGTGGGGCCACCAGGCCCTATATACTCTGAACAGCAGTATACAGGCGGTGCAAACAAGACAGGGACTGTAGGTTTGTTGTTAAGTAGAATCTGTTTGTAATTTTGAACATTTTTAACGTGTTTAGCTCCAGCCAAAAAATCTTTTTTAAGGTTTTTGGAAAACATAGGGAAGGGTTATTCCCCTGTGACATTTGTTTTGCTGTCTTTCCTCTTCTTCAGAAGATTTCACCTCACTTTTGTCCCAATGACAAATGTTTTTTGAAAATTTGGGTTTTTTTGTGGAACAAGGATTGGAAAGCATCAGTGGAAAGGAGAAATGTTTTTCCCATATTAACTCTTACAGGAGAGAATTTCCCTTCCTAGGGGTAGATTTCATCTCACTTCCTGTTGTCTCCTTCCGTTCGCAAGTAGGAGTCGTTTGTAAGTTAGATGTTTGAAAGTAGGGGCCTGCCCTATATACTCAGCAGAAATTTGGGCCTTAGGTGTTGTTGTGGCCACAACACTGTAAGCCCTCACAGGGCCCTGCTGTGAAATATTAGATCAAGAATTGTAATTACATGCCCCTGTTGAAACAGGGGCAGAAAAACTGGGCCTTTGGTGGTGGTGGTGGTGGTGGTGCTGGTGCCACAACACTGTAAGTCCTCACTCGATCTTGGTGGGTGCAGAAATGGGCCCTGCTGTGAAATATTAGATCAAGAATTGTAATTACATGCCCCTGTTGAACAAGGGCAGAAAAATTGGGCCTTTGGTGGTGGTGGTGGTGCTGGTGCCACAACACTGTAAGTCCTCACTCGCTCTTGGTGGGTGCAGAAATGGGCCCTGCTGTGAAATATTAGATCAAGAATTGTAATTACATGCCCCTGTTGAACAGGAGCTGAAAAATTAGGCCTTAGGCACTGGTGCTGGTGCCACAACACTGCAACCCCTCACAGACACTCTAGTTGGAACGCAGGAACGAGCCCTGCTGCAAAGTATTGCATCAAAAATTGTAATTACACGCCCCTGTTAAACAGGGGCTGAAAAATTGTGCCTTAGGCACTGGTGGTGGCGCACAGAACCAAAAATGTTCTTACAAGCTATCAGCGTGATCATTGAGGAGGAAGAGGATAATTACTCAGGGATAGTCACTCAGCATCAGCATAGGCAGTCTTTGAAGGGATCTGAGATTTCAAAAAAAATTATTCGGTTACATCAGCATCGGGTGCTTGGTAGCTGGTGGTGATCCAAGACTGATTCATTTTTATGAAGGTCAGTCGTTCGACCGAGTCGGTGGACAGACGCACCCTGTGATCGGTTACCACGCCTCCAGCAGCACTGAATGTGCGTTCCGAAAGAACACTGGATGCAGGACAGGCCAGTAGCTCAATTGCATACTGTGCAAGCTCTGGCCAGTGATCCATCCTCAAGACCCAGTAACCCAGAGGATTTTCGGTGGGAAAGGTGTCCAAATCTGATCTTGCCCCTAGGTATTCCTGCACCATGTAAAACAGACGCTGGCGATGGTTGCTGGAACCGATCATACCTTGGGGCTGCGGACCAAAAAATTGTCTGAACGCATCGGTCAGACGGCCACCTTCTCCACCGCTCCTTCCTTGACTGACCGAAGCCTCAGCAACACGTTGTCCAGAAACAGGAGTTTGTAACCTCCCAGTCTCTGGGAACGCGTTGCACAGACCTTTCTGCAAGGCCTCCCGAAGATGTTTCATTCTCTGCTCCCTCTGCGATGGCAAGATAAGGTCCGCAACCTTACTCTTGTAACGTGGATCAACGAGGGTTGCCAGCCAGTATTGGTCCTTCTCCTTGATCCCACGAATACGAGGATCCTTACGCAGGCTTTGCAGGATCAGGGAGGCCATGCAGCGTAGGTTTGCTGAGGCATTCGGTCCGGAGTCCTCTGGGTCACTAAGGATGACATGGTCCGCAGCCACCTCCTCCCAGCTATGTACAAGTCCATGTGTTTCTTGGGACTGATCCCTTAAAGACTGCTGCTGATGCTGAGTGCCAGGCTCCACCTCCATACTGACACAATCTTCCTCCTCCTCCTCGTCCTCTTCCTGTGTGATCGGCGGGCACGCAGGAACACTGTCTGGATAAAGGGGGCCTTGAGAGCTAAGGAAGTCCTCCTCTTCCTGCCTCTGTTCTGCCTCAAGTGCCCTGTCCATTATTCCACGCAGCGTCTGCTCCAACAGGTGGACAAGGGGGACAGTGTCACTGATGCATGCACTGTCACTGCTCACCATCCTCGTGGCCTCTTCAAATGGTGACAGGACAGTGCATGCATCCCTGATCATGGCCCACTGGCGTGGGGAAAAAAAACCAAGCTCCCCTGACCCTGTCCTGGTGCCATAGTCGCACAGGTACTCATTGATGGCCCTCTGCTGCGTGTGCAGCCGCTGCAGCATGGCCAACGTTGAGTTCCACCTGGTGGGCATGACACAGATTAGGCGGTTCTTGGGCAGGTTAAACTCCTTTTGGAGGTCCGTCAGCCGAGCACTGGCATTATATGACCGGCGGAAATGCACACAGACTTTCCTGGCCTGCCTCAGGACATCCTGTAAGCCCGGGTACCTGCTCAAGAACCGCTGCACCACCAAGTTAAGGACGTGAGCCAAACAGGGCACATGGGTCATTTGTCCCTATCGGAGGGCAGAGAGGAGGTTGGTGCCATTGTCGCAAACCACCATTCCTGCCTTAAGTTGTCGTGGCGTCAACCACCTCTGAACCTGCCCCTGCAAAGCTGACAGAA
Source organism: Lithobates septentrionalis (assembly GCA_037952835.1). Lineage (NCBI taxonomy): Eukaryota > Metazoa > Chordata > Amphibia > Anura > Ranidae > Lithobates > Lithobates septentrionalis. The sequence goes on along the minus strand of JBBDGP010001025.1, from coordinate 4,485,908 downwards.
CCTCTGCCCCAGTGTGGCTCCTGTCCCCCAAGCACACCAGCTCAAGCACCGCATGGCATCTTTTGGCCTGTGTACTTGCGTAGCCCCTTGAATGGCTACAGAGCACCGTTGGTTCCGAGGACAAAGCACAGGAAGAGGCCATGGAGGAAGAAGAAGAGGAGGGGGTGGAGGAGAGAGGTGTGTCACAATCATTAGCATTTTGGAGGCGTGGTGGCCGAACAACCTCCAACACTACTGCACCTTGTCCTGCATCCTTCCCAGCTGCCAGCAGAGTCACCCAATGCGCTGTGAAACTTAGGTAACGTCCCTGTCCATGCCTGCTGGACCATGAGTCAGCGGTAATATGCACCTTACCGCTGACCGCCCTGTCCAGCGAGGCATGGACATTGCCTTCCACATGCCGGTAGAGAGCCGGAATCGCCTTCCGTGAGAAAAAGTGGCGTTTGGGTACCTGCCACTGAGGAACCGCACATTCCACAAACTCACGGAAGGGGGCAGAGTCTACCAACTGAAAAGGCAGCAGTTGAAGTGCTAGCAATTTTGCCAAGCTAGCATTCAACCGCTGGGCATGTGGATGGCTGGGAGCAAACTTCTTTCGGCGGTGCAGCAGCTGGGGCAGGGAAATTTGTCTGGTACAATCTGACGTCGGTGTACCAAAAGCAGATTGCCCACAAGTACTTGGCTGTGACACACCTAATTCTACACCTTCATTCCTCTCAGTGCAGGTCTCAGAGAGGACTAAAGGTCTAGTGGGGTTGGAAATCTCAGCTGATGAGGAGCAAGGAGAGGTCCTCTTTGTTCTTTGGTGTGGGTCTTTTAGATAAAAGTTCCCCATTGAAAACGTCAGCGTGTGATGAAACGCGTCTGGGAGGGACGTGCTGACGTCACCACGTTTGCCCTGTAAGGACGGGAGTGTGTTTGAATGCCGGCCGGCTCCATTTCTTGCTGATTTTACTCCTTTTTATGTAAGTGTTACTCTATTATTTAATAAACCGGACCATACAGTATTACACTGTTGGTGTTCTCTACTTCTCATGTTTTGCTGAGTTTGGGCGTGATTGGCCAGGACGTATCTACATCGTTCCAGATAGGAGCCTACCTGTGCTCCATCCCATCTGCCTTTATATGAGGATGTCTGGTAAGCGGAACATCCCCTAAGTTCGCTGGTGCGATTCCATCACATTTACACGCTGGGTGTGCCATTTTTACCTATATGAATTTGCTATCTGGTAAGCAGCCTGTGCATGTGGTGTGCTGCCTATAGGGGTTCTTTCTGGCTCTCCCCTTTTTTTCATGTTCTTTTGGATCACAATTTTTTTCTGTTAATAATTTTGGGTGATTGGGAAAAGTCTTATTTTTCACTTGGACTTGCCCAAATAATTGGGGGGTGTTGTTAAATGTCACTTTTTTCACTCACCCTGTTTACTGTTTTGCATGATTGCATGACACTCACTTGTCATCCTTAGTTGTAGTGTCACCTTTGGATGATCTATGATATTTATGATTATTACTGTATTGAGTGTTACACTTTTTTCACAATTTGAGTGTTTTTTTGGCAATAATTATCAGTATTACGCTATGCTTGTATTATTTATTTTTGGATAAATATCCCCATGGACTGGGCACACGTGACGAGTGTGAATATCTTGATCCGTCCAGGACATCTGTTTAGAGGCCCAGGCTGGGTTTAAGCCATCTGCGTATATTTGGCTTACGTCTGGTAAGCGCAACAATTTGTTGTTTTCCAGTTCCACTGTTATCACCCTATTGGATGAACTTTTAAGAAATATACATAACAGTCTATCTCCTTCATCTTGATGTGGACATTTTTATAGGATCATAAAGACTATACTAATATCACACATTTACTTATTTAGCGCGGTTTTTTGTATGTTGTTCTTTTAGATATGCTTGCCAACGAACTGCATGGCAGGTCAACATATGTCTGGTCAAACATGTGGTACCCAAGCGGGAGATGTTTTGGCCACGCGAGATACGCTTGAGACATATGTTGCAAATAGCAGCGGTGCGATCTGATGCACTCATCTCAAAAAAGGCCCACACCAAAGAACTTTTTGAATAACGCGCAGAGACTGCAGCGCCCTGCACATGTGGAGCTTTGGGGTGTGATGCAGTCAATGTGCTGCCCTTAGGCTGGCCCCTGGAGGGCATCCTGCCTCGTTGGTGATGTGCTGCCTCCTCCTCCTCCTCCTCCTCCTCCTCTCTCCTATCAGGCACCCACGTTGAGTCAGTGACCTCATCATCCCCTCCCTCCTCATCACTGGAGCAAACCTGGCAGTATGCTGCAGCAGGGGGAGCATGACTGCCAGATTGCTGTCCTTCTTAGGCACCCCCTCTGTCCGTGCTCATGTTACTGCCTTCATCGAGCTCAGTATCATCATCAGAGCCTTCCAAACGCTGGGCATCCTCCTGGAGCATGTACCCAACACTGTGGTCAAACAGTTCGAGGGACTCCTCAGGAGGACATGGTGGGGCTAGGGAAGGAGTCACTGATGACATTGAGCCGAGGGAAGAGGCCGCTGCTTTGCCAGACAAAGTACCCTGGGCATGGGTGAGAGAGGATGAGGAGGATGAGGATGGCTTGGTCATCCACTCGACCAAGTCTTCCGCATGTTGCGGCTCAACACGGCCAGCTGCCGAAAAAAAGGCCAAGCGTGTCCCACGGCCACGTGCTGATGAGGATGCACCATCTCCACGACCAGCACTAGACACAGAGCCTGCTTGCCCTCTCTTATTGGCTTGTGACTGTCTGCCTCTCCTTCTTGGCCTTCCAGACATACTAATGGCCTGTAGCTGCACTAAGCTGGATACTGCAGCTAGCAAAATCAACTGCCTGCCTGTAGTATGAGAACACCACCAACCTTCTACAGGTAGCTTTAGCTGAACACTGTGAGCAGGACGCACCCCACTAACTTGTAGGTTTAGCACAGTGGTTCTCAACTCCAGTCCTCGGGACCCACCAACAGGCCAGATTTTAAGTATTACCTTGGGGGAGTTGCAGACTAGAATCCTGCAATCACTGAGCAGCAAGTGATATCACCTGTGATGTATTTCAGCTATCTTCAAACCTGGCCTGTTGGTGGGTCCTGAGGACTGGAGTTGAGAACCACTGGTTTAGCAGAACACTGTGAGCAGGACGCACTGCACTAACTTTAAATAGTCTAGCTGCCTGACTGTGGTACTAATAGGATCAAAAGAACACCAGTAATTTTCTTCAGGTAGCTGTAAATACTGTTACAAGACAAGCCTGCCTGTCAGTAGGAAGATAACAGGAACGGATCTAGCTGAACACTGTGAGCAGGACGCACTGCACTAACTTTAAATAGTGTAGCTGCCTGACTGTGGTACTAATAGGATCAAAAGAACACCAGTAATTTTCTTCACGTAGCTGTAAATACTGTTACAAGACAAGCCTGCCTGTCAGTAGGAAGATAACAGGAACGGATCTAACTGAACACTGTAAGCAGGACGCACTGAACTAACTTTAAATAGTCTAGCTGCCTGACTGTGGTACTAATAGGATCAAAAGAACACCAGTAATTATCTTCAGGTAGCTGTAAATACTGTTACAAGACAAGCCTGCCTGTCAGTAGGAAGATAACAGGAACAGATCTAGCTGAACACTGAGCAGGACGCACTGCACTAACTTTAAATAGTCTAGCTGCCTGACTGTGGTACTAATAGGATCAAAAGAACACCAGTAATTTTCTTCAGGTAGCTGTAAATACTGTTACAAGACAAGCCTGCCTGTCAGTAGGAAGATAACAGGAACGGATCTAGCTGAACACTGTGAGCAGGACGCACTGCACTAACTTTAAATAGTCTAGCTGCCTGACTGTGGTACTAATAGGATCAAAAGAACACCAGTCATTTTCTTCAGGTAGCTGTAAATACTGTTACAAGACAAGCCTGCCTGTCAGTAAGAAGATAACAGGAACGGATCTAGCTGAACACTGTGAGCAGGACGCACTGCACTAACTTTAAATAGTCTAGCTGCCTGACTGTGGTACTAATAGGATCAAAAGAACACCAGTAATTTTCTTCAGGTAGCTGTAAATACTGTTACAAGACAAGCCTGCCTGTCAGTAGGAAGATAACAGGAACGGATCTAGCTGAACACTGTGAGCAGGACGCACTGCACTAACTTTAAATAGTCTAGCTGCCTGACTGTGGTACTAATAGGATCAAAAGAACACCAGTAATTTTCTTCAGGTAGCTGTAAATACTGTTACAAGACAAGCCTGCCTGTCAGTAGGAAGATAACAGGAACGGATCTAGCTAAACTGAATACAGTGTATATATATATATATGCAACACCTGGGATGCATATATATACACAATACACTGTAAGTGCAGCTAACTAACTGACTGTCCTGCCTAATCTAGATAACTCAAATGAAATGACACTGTCTCTCTCTCTCTCTATCTCTCAGCACACCGGAACACACTGCACAGGGCCGCCGTGCAGGCGGCCTTATATAGTGTGGGGCGTGTACTAAATCCCCTGAGCCATAATTGGCCAAAGCCTCCTTGGCTTTGGCCAATTACGGCTCTCTGTTCAGGCGGCGCTGTGATTGGCCAAGCATGCGGGTCATAGTGCATGCTTGGCCAATCATCAGCCAGCAATGCACGATGCCGCAGTGAATTATGGGCCGTGACGCGCCACACGAACATGGGTTCGACTCGAACACGAAGCTCATCCCTATTCCATACATACTTGTGTTCCCAAAGGCCCATTGCCAGATTGGCATACGAGGAAGCAAAATTAGCCCCCATCGCAGTGCCTTGAACTTGTACATAAAATTGATCATCAAAGGCAAAATAACTATGTTCAAGACAAAATTCAGTACATTCCAAAATGAATGCAGCTTGTCTATCATTCATATACTGGTCTTGGACCAGAAAATGACGGAGGGCTGCAAGTCCAAAAGTATGTGGGATGGATGTGTATAAGGTGACATCTAATGACAACCAGATTTAATCAACATTCCAGGAATATGGTTCAAGTAACTCCAGAAGGTGGGTACCATCCCTGATATAGGACTGGAGGCCCTGAGCCAGTGGCTGGAGGTAATGGTCTATGTATTTGGAAAGCCCTGAAGTTATGCTATCCATGGCTGCTATTATGGGCCTACCAGGGGGATTGGCCAGACTTTTATGGACCTTGGGGATGTGGTAGAAATAGGGAGTACTGTAAAAATCTTTTATTAGAAATGAGGCTTGAGATTTTTCCAAAATGTGGGATTTTGTTGCCCTTTCTATTAGAAGGTTTATTTCAAATTTGTACTCGGGAAGGGGATCCTTAGTTAATTTCCTGTATGTGGAGGTATCCGCTAGAAGACGATACGCTTCTTTGATGTAGTCATCTCGGTCCACAATGACAACCCCTCCTTTGTCTGCAGTCTTGACAATTAGATTCTCATTGTCAGCCAGGGATTTTAGGGCTTGGTATTCTGGGGGAGTGAGATGCCCTAGATTTGGATTACATGGGGATGGATGGGAGCATAATTTTTTCATGTCAGCAAATACCATATTGTAAAATGTTGTTATGTGTGAACCTTTGGACTGATATGGATAAAAGATGGATTTGTTGATAATAGTTGTGTATAAAGATCCAAATTAGAAATGGTACTATTTGGATTAAGTTCCTTGAGTTGTTCCATCATGTCTGTGTCAAAACTGAACTCAACAGATGTAGCCTGTAGTGGGGAAGTGTTAGTGGCCTCAGATTCTTTGATATCCAAAAGACCAAACAACCTGAGGCCACTAACACTTCCCATACCGATGTATCCACTGTTTTTCTTCTCTCCCATGGACAGATCTTCACACAGGCTACTCACGCTGGGACATCACTACCTGAGGATAATCTCTGCTCCATTTGCCTTTCATTTTATGTATGTGGACATATTCGTTTTGTATATTAAAGTCTTTTAACTGATCCTGACCCGGAGGCGCTTTTTTTCTGTTTATTTCTTTCATGTTACTGATACATGGAGACTGCTTCATCCCGATGAAAGGGATTGCACCTTTAACTCCCCTCCACATAATGCATATTCCCAAATTGACTTGTTCATCACCCCCCACCACATGCTATCAGCGGTTAAAGCAGTAGACATAGGGAAAATCACATGGTCTGACCATGCCCCGGTCACACTGACACTGATTATGTCCGAACATGCCTATTCAAACACCAGACAGTGGCGACTCAATGAGAGCCTGCTTGACGACAAGTTAGTAGTTGAGGATGTTACCAAAGAACTGCAGTACTATTTCCAATATAATCTCACCTCAGACAGTGACGCAGGGATAATTTGGGAGGCACGCAAAACGGTAATAAGGGGGGTCCTTATTAAACATGGCTGCAGAATGAAAAAGGCCAGAGAAGCTGAACTGACTAAATTACTGACGGACATACACGTTCTAGAGCAAAGATGTCTATAATGGGGTGTGGCGCTACCTAATGAGTTATATGGGATGGGCAGCTAAATGGGGGTTGGGATAGCTACTGTCTAAATTAGTGAGCGTGTCCCTCCTATGCCCAAAATGTGTGATAATTACAAAATAATTATTACCCAGTGAGAGTTATAATTATCATCATTAAATTATTCCAAAGTGTAAACTTCTCTGTGTGGTAAAGTGAATCGTGATAGATACCGTGCAGATTAATGTATGGTTCCTTCTGCAACTAAATAAGAGTGGAACTATAAAACTGTAGTAGTCCCCTATAAATAGTGATGTGCCATCAAAAAAATAATCATACATAACATAGTAGGGTTACACTGTACAAGATCATGTACTGCAACCCCTGCATATCAATTCAAACATGTAATTATAACGTCAAACAAAATCGTGTAGTGTTCATAGTCCGTAAATTGTATAGAATTTAAACAAAAAACGTGTTCAAGTTCTTCAACCAAAACCGTGACTGGAGTGCTCTCAATGTTCTTGGTGATTTTTGTGCTTCCCCTCAAGGGTCCCCACTCACCACATCCAATCACCCCAAAGGGGCACTGTGCGTATGGGTAAAACCTCCACGATCTCCTCACCGCCGTAGTTGTTAGGGCACCCAGGGTAATCTTCGGCTTCCGTATGGATGGTTAAATCATATTCATGATCACTCCCTCATAAAAAAGGAATATAGGCTCCCATAGTGTAGTAGGTAAAATTTATTGATAAGAATTCCAAATTATGAAAAATAAAAATTAAAACAAAGAAGTAAAAACAAGTCCAGCAACAATATACCAGATAGATACAAAAGTCCAGGTACAGCTAGTGGAGTATAAGCATCCACGAACTCAGCAAATGATTTCCGGCATTCAAGACGCTAGATGGAGACAGTGCTGAGTGCTTGCACTCCACCTGCATTCCAACAGCCCGTACCAGGAAATGACGTAGCGTGCGTGGCGCCGAACGCGTTTCGTCATAGACGTCCTCAGCGACGGTGCCAGCATGCCACGCACTACGTCCATTTGTAGGGAACGGCCATATTCGTCATATCCCTCTATGGAGAGGGCACCAATCAAACTACGGAAAGGTGGAGAAACCCCTCCCACCCCTCCCACAGTGTCCGCAAAGGTGAATAAAAAGATCGTCCACTGGGATACTAAATATTAATGTTCTGGACGTAAGTTGGTTTACATACGCAAAAAGTGTACAAAGATTATAATAGATACAATGTCTATAATAACACAAAATTAAAATAAAAATAAAAAAATAAAAAATGAGATACTACATAATTACTTCACCTATGTTCCCCTAGTGTAATAGCAATAAAGTGCATCCGGTATATACGCCTCCCCTTAGGTCCCTAATGTGCTAAGCATCTATGTGCCCAACCTAAATAAAGTGGGGATCAGGGGGCTCAGAATTGGTTATACCTATTAACCCATTGTTATACCAGGGGTATTTTGGCAATTACCACATATGCAGTGCAAGGAATGCATATGTGGATACAAAAATTAGATTATGGATAATACCACCTATACAGTAAGGGAAAATATATATAGTGTGAATCCATGAGATATGAGAAACTACCGTGGAAAATTACATGAGTGGTAGACAATAAAAGCTACAATGGAATGATAAACTCATATTTAAACCTTATGGTGCATAAATCCATAACTAGAAGGATACAAAGAATTGTGGGAAGACGCTTTAGTTCTATTGGCCACATGATTAATATCAATATGGTAAATAATACCACCTATACATTAAGGGAAAATATATACGGATCCGTGAAGTGTGGGAGCCACAGTAGGGAAATTTTGTAGTTACCTAGAATAAGGAAGGCTACAAGGAAATGTTATACTCATATTCCCTTATGATGCACAATTCCATAACTAGGGGGGGGGGGGGGGACAGTAAAGGAATGGGGAACCCAAACCAACAAGATGATACATATCTGATGAGCCTTAAATTTCGGGTTCTCCCATGGTTGCATATCAAACCCCATTTAATATTCATGAATCAGGTGAAAGGTATGTGAATGAGCCTATGCACACACCAGCGTGTGTAAACCATCTGCATACAGTGTGGGCTTGTTGTGCATACATGTGTACACCCCTTAAATGACTACATGGACACTATCCCCCACTAGATACCCCAGATGGGGGGCCCCTTGATGGTACCTGGTTCCACTTATTTCCCCTCAGGGGTTAGCTATAAAGCAATTTAAATCAATATCTAGGTTGAGGCCCCTGGGAGCAAGGGACCCCAACCGATATATCTAGGCAGATTCATACTGTGAGATAAGTGTAGTTTTATTGCCTCCTCGCCAGTGGTCCCTGATGCAGTCAATCCCATAAAAAATCAACCCAGAGGGGTCACGGTTATGTACTGCATCAAAGTGGCGGGAGAGGTGGTGTTTTGGAAACCCTTTTCTTATGTTCGTAATGTGTTCACGTATTCTCACATATAGAGGTCGGGTAGTTCTGCCCATGTATTGTAATTGACATGGGCATTCGATGACATTATATGAATTATAACTCTCACTGGGTATTAATTATTTTGTAATTATCACACATTTTGGGCATAGGAGGGACACGCTCACTAATTTAGACAGTAGCTATCCCAACCCCCATTTAGCTGCCCATCCCATATAACTCATTAGGTAGCGCCACACCCCATTATAGACATATTTGCAATTAGGTGGAGAATCCCAAGGGAAGCTCCTTTCAGGGGGGCTGCACACCTAATTATTGTCCTAAGCACAGCCATCATATACATTTAACCCAACAGTCCTTACCCTAGGGTGAGGCTTCTGGCTGCAGCTATGGACATTTTTGGGTATATGGGAAACAGGAATATCGACTTAGGTGGCATTTTCAGTCAGGATATAGTGACCAATGCACAAGATATGAACAGCTTGATGAAGAAACTTAGACACACTATGGAAAAGCAACTCAGAGTATGGTGGGATATAGCCACTATGGAAACCTACATCACAGCAAAAATGACACCTAGGAGATTAAGGTGGGAATTGAACCCCAATGATGGTATCACTGACCCAGAGCTGATGGATGAATGGTACTCCTTTTTCAATGGGTGTGAAAACAACCTGTTACATAAAAAGGAGATGATTCAAACTAAAGGGGATTGAAGCCATCATTGCTGAAATTAAAAACCAGCTGTTACCCTTTGCTAACCAGACCGAATATAAAAACAAAGAAAAGGAGCTCCAGTAGATCATTAAAAAATATGATATTCAAATACAAGCAAAAAAACTGAAAAAATACAAAAGGGACTTAATTGATTATCAGGACGTGAATGTTTACAAATGGCAAACCACCATTGCAGACCCTTGCATACACTTATCTCACAGAATGAAACTGCCTGGATATATCGGTTGGGGTCCCTTGCTCCCAGGGGCCTCAACCTAGATATTGATTTAAATTGCTTTATAGCTAACCCCTGAGGGGAAATAAGTGGAACCAGGTACCATCAAGGGGCCCCCCATCTGGGGTATCTAGTGGGGGATAGTGTCCATGTAGTCATTTAAGGGGTGTACACATGTATGCACAACAAGCCCACACTGTATGCAGATGGTTTACACACGCTGGTGTGTGCATAGGCTCATTCACATACCTTTCACCTGATTCATGAATATTAAATGGGGTTTGATATGCAACCATGGGAGAACCCGAAATTTAAGGCTCACCAGATATGTATCATCTTGTTGGTTTGGGTTCCCCATTCCTTTACTGTTTCCCCCCCCCCCTAGTTATGGAATTGTGCATCATAAGGGAATATGAGTATAACATTTCCTTGTAGCCTTCCTTACTCTAGGTAACTACAAAATTTCCCTACTGTGGCTCCCACACTTCACGGATCCGTATATATTTTCCCTTAATGTATAGGTGGTATTATTTACCATATTGATATTAATCATGTGGCCAATAGAACTAAAGCGTCTTCCCACAATTCTTTGTATCCTTCTAGTTATGGATTTATGCACCATAAGGTTTAAATATGAGTTTATCATTCCATTGTAGCTTTTATTGTCTACCACTCATGTAATTTTCCACTGTAGTTTCTCATATCTCATGGATTCACACTATATATATTTTCCCTTACTGTATAGGTGGTATTATCCATAATCTAATTTTTGTATCCACATATGCATTCCTTGCACTGCATATGTGATAATTGCCAAAATACCCCGGGTATAACAATGAGTTAATAGGTATAACCAATTCTGAGCCCCCTGATCCCCACTTTATTTACAGTAGGTTGGGCACATAGATGCTTAGCACATTAGGGACCTAAGGGGAGGCGTATATACCAGATGCACTTTATTGCTATTACACTAGGGGAACATAGGTGAAGTAATTATGTAGTATCTTATTTTTATTTTTTTATTTTTATTTTAATTTTGTGTTATTATAGACATTGTATCTATTATAATCTTTGTACACTTTTTGCGTATGTAAACCAACTTACGTCCGGAACATTAATATATAGTATCCCAGTGGAGGATCTTTTTATTCACCTTTACGGACACTGTGGGAGGGGCGGGAGGGGTTGCTCCACCTTTCCGTAGTTTGATTGGTGCCCTCTCCATAGAGGGATATGACGAATATGGCCGTTCCCTACAAATGGACGTAGTGTGTGGCGTGCTGGCACCGTCGCTGAGGACGTCTATGACGAAACGCGTTTGACTGCGCCACGCACGCTACGTCATTTCCGGGTACAGGCTGTTGGAACGCAGGTGGAGTGCAAGCACTCAGCACTGTCTCCATCTAGCGTCTTGAATGCCGGCAATCATTTGCTGAGTTCGCGGATGCTTATACTCCACTAGCTGTACCTGAACTTTTGTATCTATCTGGTATATTGTTGCTGGACTTGTTTTTACTTATTTGTTTTAATTTTTATTTTTAAAAATTTGGAATTCTTATCAATACATTTTACCTACTACACTATGGGAGCCTATATTCCTTTTTTATGAGGGAGCGATCATGAATATGATTTAACCATCCATACGGAAGCCGGAGATTACCCTGGGTGCCCTAACAACTACGGCGGTGAGGAGATCATGGAGGTTTTACCCATACGCACAGTGCCCCTTTGGGGTGATTGGATGTGGTGAGTGGGGACCCTTGAGGGGGAGCACAAAAGTCACCAAGAACATTGAGAGCACTCCAGTCACGGTTTTGTTTGAAGAACTTGAACACGTTTTATGTTTAAATCCTATACAATTTACGGACTATGAACACTACACGATTTTGTTTGACGTTATGATTACATGTTTGAATTGATATGCAGGGGTTGCAGTACATGGTCTTGTACAGTGTAACCCTACTATGTTATGTATGATATTTTTTTGATGGCACATCACTATTTATAGGGGACTACTACAGTTTTCTAGTTCCACTCTTATTTAGTTGCAGAAGGAACCATACATTAATCTGCACGGTATCTATCACGATTCACTTTACCATACAGAGAAGTTTACACTTTGGAATAATTGAATGATGATAATTATAACTCTCACTGGGTATTAGTTATTTTGTAATTATCACACATTTTGGACAAAGGAGGGACACGCTCACTAATTTAGACAGTAGCTATCCCAAACCCCATTTAGCTGCCCATCCCATATAACTCATTAGGTAGCGCCACACCCCATTATAGACATATTTGCAATTAGGTGGAGAATCCCAAGAGAAGCTCCTTTCAGGGGGGCTGCAGACCTAATTATTGTCCTAAGCACAGCCATGATATACATTTATACACGTTCTAGAGACCCAACACAAACAGAACCCAGCGACACCTGTAGAGACCGAACTCTTCAACCTGCGCAGATGAGTGACTTACCTTCTTCACTACAGGGCTAAGGCAGCACTGCAGTCATGCCAGAAACACTATTATGAATCAAGGGATAAGTTCGGTCGACTACTAGTCAGAGCTCTGCAGGAACAGCATGTACAATCCTACATACCCCACCTAGTGGACCTACTTTTCGCAGGTTTTACCAATCTCTGTATAATCTACCTACTAGACCACAGTCACAACATAATATCAAGGAATATATTTCCTCCTCAGGTCTCCCTCAGTTGTCAGAACAGATCCGAGAGGATCTGGAGGCTCTCATCACCCTTGAGGAATTGCAAGAGGCCATAGGCTCATCCACACCCAGTAAATCTCCGGGCCCGGATGCATTCACCCATAAATATTACCAGCTATTTCTCCCCCAACTCGGCAAGCAGATGGTACGAACATTTACCGCCCTAAGACATGAGACGGTATTTCCCCCTGAAGCTTTGAAAGCGCATATCTCTGTCATACCCAAGGAGGACAAGGATCCATCAGCATGTGGAAGTTATCGCCCTATTTCCTTATTAAATGTGGACCTTAAGCTATTCACAAAATTTCTAGCCACAAGCATTCAACCACCTGACAGCACTGATCCATCTTGACCACGTCGGCTTTATACCAACCCGCGAGGCTCGAGACAATACCATTAAAGCCCTGAACCTTATCCATCTGGCCGACCTCTCCAACACTACCACTGTGTTTCTAGGCATGGATGCCAAAAAGGCATTCGACCGGGTTAACTGGTCCTTTAGGTTTTCGGTCCCGATTCACGTGGGGCTGGGGGAGAGGAAGGTTGGATGGATCTCGAGCATGTACTCAAACCCTATGGCGCAAATTAAGGCTAATGGACTTTTGTCAGAGCCTTTCCCTATCTCAAATGAAACCTGTCAAGGGTGCCCTCTATCACCCCTCCTCTTTGCCCTTTCACTGGAGCCATTCCTCTGCAGGGTCAGGCAAAACCCAGATATCACTGGGATACGAACTGGGGACTCACATCACAAGGTTTCTGCTTATGCGGATGACCTCTTATTTTCACTTACCAACCCGGTTATATCTCTACCGAACCTTCTAAGTGAACTAGACCAATATGGCTCCCTCTCTAATCTAAAAATCAACATGTCCAAATCAGAGGCAATGGGTATATCTATGTCCTCATCTCAAATTAACACCTTAAAAGCTAACTTCAATCTTAGGTGGCCTTCTACGGCCCTTAAATATCTGGGCACGTTTATCCCACCTAGACTAAATCAAACCTATGCGTTAAACTTTCCACCTCTACTTAGTAGAGTACGGACCCTACTCTCCAAATGGCATCAGGGCCTTTATTCCTGGTTTGGTAGATTCAACATTATTAAAATGTCAATCCTGCCCAAAACTTCCATATTCCTTCCAAACACTACCAATTCACATACCCTCAGAATTCTTCAAACAGATTAATGCAATAATAGTTAATTTTATTTGGGCCCACAAAAGACCTAGACTACAACGTCAACGCTTGACTATGCCTAAAACGCGGTGGGTTGGCGGTACCTGATATGCAGAAATATTACCAGGCGGCCCATATGGGGAGGCTAATAGACTGGTGTAGACATGCTGATCTCAAACTGTGGCCAAAGATCGAGCAATAACAGTGCATGGTCCCGTTGCGCCGTGCGGTCTGGTGCTTTAAGGACCTTACCCCTGCTCTTAAAAGACACCCAACCTTTGGACCCACTTCGCGTATCTACTCCCGAATATGTTCTACTACCTCATTATCACCTGCCCAGTCCCCCCTTTACCCTATTGTGGGGAATCCTCGCTTTCCTCCGGGATTGCAAGAGGGAGCTTTTAGAACACTCCTAGACTCGCAATGTTACCAGGCTTGGAATTTTGTACAATCCACGACTTGGCCCTCACTGTCTGTGCTGACATCACCAAATGGTCGCTACCATCTTGACTTCTGGAGTGGCATACAGCTCCCTCCCGGCCCCGGATAGATTTCAACGACCGCTGACTCCCTTGGAACATGTGAGGCGACGGACCACCTCCCTCACACACTCTCGCAAATGTATGCGCTACTGATTGCCCCCTCTGCTGATTACACTCCTCCCTTCATACGGAAGTGGGAACTGACATTGGACAGGACTTTTTCCCCGGCACAACATAGGCAGATTATACTCTTTGCTTTAAAATCATCCATCTGCACCTGTGCCCAGAAAACCAATTTTAAACTTCTGACAAGATGGTACCGTACACCCTCAATACTTCACAAATACTTCCCTGACAGATGCTGGAGATGTCAGGAATAGGGACGAGCCGAACACCCCCCTGTTCGGTTCGCACCAGAACATGCGAACAGGAAAAAAATTTGTTCAAACACGCGAACACCGTTAAAGTCTATGGGACACGAACATGAATAATCAAAAGTGCTAATTTTAAAGGCTAATATGCAAGTTATTGTCATAAAAAGTGTTTGGGGACCTGGGTCCTGCCCCAGGGGACATGGATCAATGCAAAAAAAAGTTTTAAAAACGGCCGTTTTTTCAGGAGCAGTGATTTTAATAATGCTTAAAGTCAAACAATAAAAGTGTAATATCCCTTTAAATTTTGTACCTGGGGGGTGTCTATAGTATGCCTGTAAAGGGGCGCATGTTTCCTGTGTTTAGAACAGTCTGACAGCAAAATGACATTTTGAAGGAAAAAACCCATTTAAAACTACCCGCGGCTATTGCTTTGCCGACAATACACATAAAAGTTTATTGATAAAAATGGCATGGGAATTCCCCACAGGGGAACCCCGAACCAAAATTTAAAAAAAAATGACGTGGGGGGTCCCCCTAAATTCCATACCAGGCCCTTCAGGCCTGGTATGGATATTAAGGGGAACCCCGGCCAAAATTTAAAAAAAGAATCGGCGTGGGGTCCCCCTCTCCGCATCCATGCATGGAGGGAGGCTCCCGCTGTGTGATGCTTCTCCTCTTCTGACGGTTCTTAAATAATGGGGGTGGGGCCACCACTCGGAGCGGCCCGGAGAAGAAAATGAAGAAGAGAAGCAGAGAAGAAGAGAAGAAAAGAAGAAGAGAAGAGCGGGAGCCTCCCCCCCCATGCCATGGGTGCGGAGCGGCCCGAGGAGAAGAAGATAGAAGACGCCGCGGAGGAGATGCTGGACGAGAACGAAGGAGGAAGAACCAGAAGAACCAGAAGAGCCAGAAGAACCAGAAGAAGATGAAGGAAGAAAGAAGAAGCATTTAAATAAAGGAATTGTCAAAAACTGTCTCTTGTCATTTTTAACATTTTTGACAGTTTTTTAGTGAAATGGTAGGGGTAAGTACCCCCTTACCATTTCACACAGGGGGGGGGCGGGATCTGGGGGTCCCCTTGTTAAAGGGGGCTTCCAGATTCCGATAAGCCCCCCATCCGCAGACCCCCACAACCACCGGCCAGGGTTGTGGGGATGAGGCCCTTGTCCTCATCAACATGGGGACAAGGTGTTTTGGGGGGCTACCCCAAAGCACCCTCCCAATGTTGAGGGCATGTGGCCTGGTACGGTTCAGGAGGGGGGGGGCGCACTCTCGTCCCCCCCTCTTTTCCTGCGGCCTGCCAGGTTGCGTGCTCGGATAAGGGTCTGGTATGGATTTTTGGGGGGACCCCACGCCGTTTTTTTTTTGGCGCGGGGTTCCCCTTAAAATCCATACCAGACCTGAAGGGTCTGGTATGGAATTTAGGGGGAACCCCACGTCATTTTTTTTTTTTAATTTTGGCCGGGGTTCCCCTTAATATCCATACCAGACCTGAAGGGCCTGGTATGGAATTTAGGGGGACTCCCACGTCATTTTTAAAAAAAATTTTGGTTCAGGGTTCCCCTTTGGGGAATTCCCAAGCCGTTTTTATCAATGAACTTCTATGTGTTGTGGCAGTAGGACCCTGTGCTACCTGGAAGATTGCTGGTTTACGCCAGATTTTGGAGAGAAAGGCACGCTGATTGCACAGCTGTGTGCTGGGCTATTTAATTGTGACCTGGCTATGGCTCAGGGTTCCACCCAACAGACAGGAAGTCTGTGCATGGGAGTCAGGTGGGCTCCCATTCCTCTGAGAGGAGTCAGAAGCTGCAGGAGGCAGCCAGGGTATGCATGTCTGCAGGAGGCAGACGTACTTGGTGACAGAACAGCAAGTAGTAAGCAGCAGGAGTAAGCTAGGAGAGATCTTCACTCTAGGAAACTCTTTTGGGTCTGAGGAGCAGACCTAAGGCCTAGGCTAAAGGCCGGAATCAGCCGTATGGCAAGAATGTACGCCAGGAGGCTAAAGTATTGAGTGTGCAAGATACAGTAATGGTGGAACCCCCTGCGTGGGCTACTGATGTCTTTGTGAACTTTTCCGTGCTTTTAAATAAAAGTGGGCTACCAGGCCCTTAAAAATACAGTTGTGTACTGGAGTACTCACTGACAACGCACCTACCATTTGAGTCTGATACCCCAATCTTACATATGGTGGAGATATTGCTTCGGGCAGATTTGGAAGAGTTCCAGATCCTCGCATACCAAAAACAGTGAGTAGCAAGAAACTGTGTTTTGCAGCAATGCTGTGAGGAGCAGCTCATGTGAACCAGTGGAGTCTGCATGTGAAAGTGTGCTGTTTGCAAGTCTTAAAGAGACGGTACGCAAAATTTTCCTGTGTTAAAAGGAACTGTGTTAAAAAGCGTTGTGTGCCTGACTGCAGAGATGGGGCGGTCAAAGCGCAAAAAGGAAGCGATGTTTGCTGAGATGAGAGACAGAACCTTGTGGCTGGAGGGGTTGTTACCAACAGAACAAGCCCCAGACTGGTGCAAGATGCATTTGGCCGCACTGGAGCAAAGGAAAAAGGAAAGCAAGCCGTCCTTTAGTGCAAAGAGTGAGCAGATGGGTGCGGTTGTCCATGGCAACAAAGCAGAAATCCATACAGCTGACTTCATACGGCCTATGCTGCCTTCTGAACATGTTATAGACTTTTTGGATGATTTTGCGATGATTGCTTCCTACAGAGGATGGCCTAAAAGTCGCTGGGTTGAGTTGGTGCAACCTTTTTTTGATGGAGGAGTACCAAGAGGTGTACCGCGGGATGTATCATAACCGAGATGACTATGAAAATTTCCTAGGAGCAATCCAATCTAGAGAGCGCTGGAAAAGATCAACAGGGAGAAAGTGGTCTCCCATGGCAACCGGAGAAAGTCTGTTTGCAGAAAAGAGGAGCTACAGCGGAGATGTGGCTCAAATTCTAAATGAAGAGGTTTGTGCAAAAGTGTCTGTTGTCACCCCTGGCAACCGTGAAGGAAATTTTGTTCAGCCTGCAGGGGGTGATGGAGAGCACAAGAAATCAATGGTTTCAAGTTATGGCTGCTTGTGTGAAGTGGTCAGCCCAGAGAAGAGAGCACAGTATCCAGCATCCTGCAAGGGGTATGACCATGTGTGTAAGTCTGCTGTTACCCCTGGCAACAGAAAACCTGTTTGGCCTGCAGGGGATGTTGGAAAATCCAAGAAGGATGCAATGTTGCCATGTGTCCATGTGGGGGCATTAGCTTGTGAGAGCACAGCAAAGAAGGGACAACGCCCTCAATTGAAGCTTTCAACACCTTCCAAATGTAATGGTAAGACTGTTGCAGTTACAAATGTGAGAGAGACTGGTTATGGGACTATTCCCTGTGAAGTGGGAATAAGTCCAGTGAGAAAAATTGCTTTCAGAGACTTGCAAGTGAATACCCTGTGTAGTAACAAAGCCCAGTTTGAAGCTGAACCTGCAGCAAGCTTGAGGACTGGTAAGGACTTGTCTTCAGGCAGTGTATTGTTTAGCAGGAAGACAAGTGGTAAAAATGAAGATATGTTGCTTGCTAAAGCAATTAAAAATGTGATATTGCATCCAGAAATGTCAGGGGTGACCACTGAGAAATGTGTGCCGTTGCCCCTAGCAACCATGGCAGGTGTAGCAGAGGTGTCCCTGGAGACCACCCAGGAGCTCATGGTGTCTGAGCTCAGAGTTTCCCATGACAACTGTGTCGCCGCACCGACTGACAAGTGTGTTTCACATGAGGTGAAAAGCAATGTACTAAATATCCTACAATATCAAACTGCTAATGTGATAACACAGCCTATACAAGGCAGGAAGGTTGATAATGATGATGTTGAAAAGTGTATTACTGACAATGTTGATGGTTTGGTGTCTCCCATGGTAACCACAGGTAGTGCAGCAGAGTTGTCCCAGGAAATCTCAGGAGGACTCCCAGTGTTGGAGCCGACGGGGCTCCCGGACAGCTCTGATACTGCTCAGGTGGAAAACGATGGGAAAATAGCTCAACTGATGGCGCATGAATTATCACAATCTGATGTGGGTGACAGTGACTGGTGCAGATTGTCTGCTGCTAAACCACTCTGTCCACCTGTGTCTCCATGGGCAGAGGGAGCAGTACTACAGAGTGCTGATGACTGGAGCACAGACAGGATAGACTGGGATAGTCTCGCCATTAAGGTGATAGCGTGGTGGAAAGAAATTTCTGAAGGTAATAGTAAGCTGGACACTATTGCTGCTGTGACAAATGGAGAGGCTGCAAAGCCAGTAGACACAGGTGCGTTGGCTGTTGCAGAACTTAACCCCCTCCAGGCGGAAGGATCGGAAAAGGGCGCATATATAGCAGAAGTTTTGTCCACAGCAAAAGAGATGAGTAATGTTGAGTGTCAGGATGATGGGATAATAGATAGGGACTTGGAAGGGCTCAGTGTTGCTGAAAATGAGACGATGAGTGTGACACATGCATTTAGCAGTGCTCATGGGGAGCCGCAAGTTTTGTCAGTGGCCTTTGAGGTGGAGGTCTCTTTGAGTGTCTCAGCCTCTCAAGCCTTAGCAAATGAGCCCCTCCACGTCGTTAGTAAGGGAAAAGTCCCTAGAGTTCTGTGTTTAGATGTGGCATGTCTAGAAATAACAGAGATGTTGTTGGAATTGGTGAAAACCTTTCTGCTGTATACCTGCATGTATCCACCGCAGATGGGCGACCTGGTACTGCGTAGTACCAATCAGTGGAGACACGTGGTACAGGCGATGTTAAGCAATGTTGATAAAAATTGGTTACTGCAATGTTGGTTATTTTTGCGGAAAGTGGTCTCGCAGTTCTCTGCGAGAGTGCTTCCAGCGACAGTTATGTGCGGAAGGCGTTCAGGGGAACTGCTAGAGGAATCAAAAATGATAGACATAGTGGAAGTCTCTCCGTATGCTGGTGTGATGAGGTGCATTCCTGCTGGTGCGGTCCGAGGTGCAGCTGAGCAGTGGTTGGTAAATGGTGCGTGTTCTGTCTCACCCGCTAGACCTCATGTAAAGGAAGGGCTCGGAAAAGACGCAGCAGTAGTGGGAATTCAATCCATCACTCGCAGGGAGGTGCAGTTTGAGGTACCTGGAGACACTTTGACAGGAAATGACAGTGTTGGTAACTGTAATAAAAAAGTGTATGAGAAGCACTGTAGAGCACTATCGGACAGCTCAGAGGTATTGGTTGAGGTACCAATGGACACAGAAATAGTTAAAGAGATTGGTGGCGAAAAATGTGCGTTGGTAGGACAGTCGCTATTGGAGTGTTGGACAACAGGGAGCGATGTGAAACTGCGGGAATGTCCCATAGGGAGTAACTGCTTGCCTGTAGATGGTCCCTCCCTAGACACTGTCCTAGCAAACAAGGTGACAAGAGGTCTTGATGATAATATTGAGTTGAATAACCCCTTGTGGAACATTGCTATTGAGGTTAAACAGAAGTATGTGGTGTTGATCTCAGATGATTTGGTTGCCAAGGGTAACCACACAGGGGTCAGTGAACCTGATAAACGGATGTTGTTGGTTAGTGTTGCATCAGGTAGTGAGAGGGGTCAGTCCCTGACAGATTTCATGGAAGTGGGTCCCCAACAGTCCCAGGAGAGTAGGTCTGTGGGAGGAAAAAGGAGGATCCCGTGGCCAGAAGGTGGAGGGGATAGAGAGATTAGTGGGAGCCCACGGTTCAGGAAGAAGTGCTGGTGGAAGCACACCCGGAAGAAGATGTGGGTGGAGTGCCCCTTTAGAGAAAAGGTTGGGCAGATTAGGACTCCTACTGCTGATAGTTGGCACAGAGGTGCCAAGGTGAAGTGCTGGTGGAAACATACCCGGAAAAAGAAATGGGCCTACGCAGCTAATGGCTGGCACAGAGGTGTCCCATTCTTGGTGACCGGTTTATGTGTTCCTCCCTCCGGTTCGAAACAAGAGGGGAGGATATGTGGCAGTAGGACCCTGTGCTACCTGGAAGATTGCTGGTTTACGCCAGATTTTGGAGAGAAAGGCACGCTGATTGCACAGCTGTGTGCTGGGCTATTTAATTGTGACCTGGCTATGGCTCAGGGTTCCACCCAACAGACAGGAAGTCTGTGCATGGGAGTCAGATGGGCTCCCATTCCTCTGAGAGGAGTCAGAAGCTGCAGGAGGCAGCCAGGGTATGCATGTCTGCAGGAGGCAGACGTACTTGGTGACAGAACAGCAAGTAGTAAGCAGCAGGAGTAAGCTAGGAGAGAGCTTCACTCTAGGAAACTCTTTTGGGTCTGAGGAGCAGACCTAAGGCCTAGGCTAAAGGCCGGAATCAGCCGTATGGCAAGAATGTACGCCAGGAGGCTAAAGTATTGAGTGTGCAAGATACAGTAATGGTGGAACCCCCTGCGTGGGCTACTGATGTCTTTGTGAACTTTTCCGTGCTTTTAAATAAAAGTGGGCTACCAGGCCCTTAAAAATACAGTTGTGTACTGGAGTACTCACTGACAACGCACCTACCATTTGAGTCTGATACCCCAATCTTACAGTGTATTGTCGGCAATGTCAAAATTACACTTTTATTGTTTGACTTTAGGCATTATTAAAATCACTGCTCCTGAAAAAATGGCCGTTTTTAAAACTTTTTTTTGCATTGATCCATGTCCCCTGGGGCAGGACCCAGGTCCCCAAACACTTTTTTTATGACAATAACTTGCATATTAGCCTTAAAAATTAGCACTTTTGATTTCTCCCATAGACTTTTAAAGGGTGTTACGCGGCATTCGAATTTGCCGCGAACACCCCAAATTGTTCGCTGTTCGGCGAACTTGCGAACTGCCAATGTTCGAGTCGAACATGAGTTCGACTCAAACTCGAAGCTCATACCTAGTCAGGAAGATAGGGGGACTTTACTTTTCTGGTCCTGTCTGAAATTGGAGCACTTCTGGAAAGAGGTACATCATATATATCGCAGAAATTTACCGATTACATCCTCCCTGAAGACCCTGCTCTCTTTCTCCTACACGTCTCGAACATTCCTGAAAAAATATATAACAAATCAGTCTTGCGCCATCTCTTTATTGCTGCCAGATCGTGCATTGCTCTGTGCTGGAGGGACTTAAGGCCCCCTTCTATCTCGCTTTGGCTCTCAAGAATTGAAGAGGTAAATAAGATGGAAGATCTGTTACTCTCGTAAACCGGCATGAGACTTACTCTAAAACTTGGGTCCATTGGAAAATATTCAAGTTCTCGGAGGAAGGAAAGGCCCTCTTTGCATCCTGAGGTTATTTAAACATGGGGTTATAACCTCTTCAAGGTGCTTCATCCCGCTGTCGGAGGCTACACCTGCCCTGCCCCCTCCCTCCACCTCCTTTCTCCACCCCCCCCCTGTACCCTCTTCCCCTCCTACATTTTCTAGCTTTATCCTTTCGCTTCACTGGTGTTAATGAAAACTGCCTTATCCCTGCATTCATAGCGGCAATGATTACTCGAACCAAGAGTGTTGCTTCCTCTTTTAACAGTTTAAGCTCTGTAGATTTTATGATTACTGGGCGACTCGGCACGGCCGCCCATGCACTTAGAATAATTATAACTGATGTTGTTCTTCTGGTTTGTACTGGTTTTCTTTAGGATCACTCTATTCGTGTATTTGACTAAACAGATTTGCTGTTCCGTGTATGCTGGATAATTTAAATAAAGAATTTGAAAAAAAGAATGTCATTAGCTGATTAGAACACTGAGCTGATTAGCTGAAAGAATGCAAAGCACTTTCTGATTGGAGGAAAAGGAGAGTTGGGGCGATGACATCACACTCTCCACCTCGTTGGTTGGCTCTTGGGAGGAGTTATGCAAACTGTAGAATTGCATAACTCCAGATTTCTCTTATTTACTGTATTTGATACACAGCAGCTTGCTTTCTTAATTGCAATAGATTTGTTTTTGCACAATATTAATTATGTGATTCCCATGTTTTGTGATAGTAATTATAACTGTAACAATAAATGTTGTATTTCTGTCCATCTAGCCCTGAGAATTTCACAGCCCATTCACACAGCACAGCCAGGCAGATGATACCACTTTCTCAATTATACTTCAGAAACACAGTGGTGTTTTCCCCCTCCCCCAGCCTGCTGACTGGTAGGGATGAGCTTCGTGTTCGCGTCGAACCCATGTTCGACTCGAACATCGGCTGTTCGACCGTCCGAATTGCGAACGTTATGGGCCGTTCGCGCCAAATTCGTGTGGCGCGTCACGGCCCATAATTCACTGCGGCATTGCAGTGCATTGCTGGCTGATGATTGGCCAAGCATGCACTATGACCCGCATGCTTGGCCAATCACAGCGCCGTCAGTAGAGAGAGCTGTAATTGGCCAAAGCCAGGGTGGCTTTGGCCAATTATGGCTCAGGGGATTTAGTACACGCCCCACACTATATAAGGCCGCCTGCACGGCGGCCCTGTGTAGTGTGTTCCGGTGTGCTGATAGAGAGAGAGACAGACCGTGTCATTTGATTTGAGTTAGATAGATTAGGCTAGATCTGTTCCTGCTATTTACATTTAGTGCAGTCAGTGCGTCCTGCTCAGTGTTCAGCTAGATCCGTTCCTGCTATTTACATTTAGTGCAGTGCGTCCTGCTCAGTGTTCAGCTAGATCCGTTCCTGCTATTTACATTTAGTGCAGTGCGTCCTGCTCACAGTGTTCAGCTAGATCTGTTCCTGCTATTTACATTTAGTGCAGTGCGTCCTGCTCAGTGTTCAGCTAGATCCGTTCCTGCTATTTACATTTAGTGCAGTGCGTCCTGCTCAGTGTTCAGCTAGATCTGTTCCTGCTATTTACATTTAGTGCAGTGCGTTCTGCTCACAGTGTTCAGCTAGATCTGTTCCTGCTATTTACATTTAGTGCAGTGCGTCCTGCTCACAGTGTTCAGCTAGATCCGTTCCTGCTATTTACATTTAGTGCAGTCAGTGCGTCCTGCTCAGTGTTCAGCTAGATCCGTTCCTGCTATTTACATTTAGTGCAGTCAGTGCGTCCTGCTCAGTGTTCAGCTAGATCTGTTCCTGCTATTTACATTTAGTGCAGTCAGTGCGTCCTGCTCACAGTGTTCAGCTAGATCTGTTCCTGCTATTTACATTTAGTGCAGTCAGTGCGTCCTGCTCACAGTGTTCAGCTAGATCTGTTCCTGCTATTTACATTTAGTGCAGTCAGTGCGTCCTGCTCACAGTGTTCAGCTAGATCCGTTCCTGCTATTTACATTTAGTGCAGTCAGTGCGTCCTGCTCACAGTGTTCAGCTAGATCCATTCCTGCTATTTACATTTAGTGCAGTGCGTCCTGCTCAGTGTTCAGCTAGATCTGTTCCTGCTATTTACATTTAGTGCAGTCAGTGCGTCCTGCTCACAGTGTTCAGCTAGAT
Source organism: Lithobates septentrionalis (assembly GCA_037952835.1). Lineage (NCBI taxonomy): Eukaryota > Metazoa > Chordata > Amphibia > Anura > Ranidae > Lithobates > Lithobates septentrionalis. The sequence continues at coordinate 4,461,905 of JBBDGP010001025.1, read as the reverse complement.
CCGTTCCTGTTATCTTCCTACTGACAGGCAGGCTTGTCTGGTTACAGTATATAAAGCTACCTGAAGAAAATTACAGGTGTTCTATCCCAGCTTAGTGCAGCTACAGGCCATTAGTATGTCTGGAAGACCAAGAAGGAGAGGCAGACAGTCACAAGCCAATAAGAGAGGGCAAGCAGGCTCTGTGTCTAGTGCTGGTCGTGGAGACGGTGCATCCTCATCAGCACGTGGCCATGGGACACGCTTGGCCTTTTTTTCGGCAGCTGGCCGTGTTGAGCCGCAACATGCGGAAGACTTGGTCGAGTGGATGACCAAGCCGTCCTCATCCTCCTCATCCTCTCTCACCCATGCCCAGGGTGCTTTGTCTGGCAAAGCAGCGGCCTCTTCCCTCAGCTCAATGTCATCAGTGACTCCTTCCCTAGCTCCACCATGTCCTCCTGAGGATTCCCTCAAACTGTTTGACCACAGTGTTGGGTACATGCTCCAGGAGGATGCCCAGCGTTTGGAAGGCTCTGATGATGATACTGAGCTCGATGAAGGCAGTAACATGAGCACGGACAGAGGGGGTGCCCAAGAAGGACAGCAATCTGGCAGTCATGCTCCCCCTGCTGCAGCATACTGCCAGGTTTGCTCCAGTGATGAGGAGGGAGGGGATGATGAGGTCACTGACTCAACGTGGGTGCCTGATAGGAGAGAGGAGGAGGAGGAGGAGGCGGCACATCACCAACGAGGTAGGATGCCCTCCAGGGGCCAGCCTAAGGGCAGCACATTGACTGCATCACACCCCAAAGCTCCACATGTGCAGGGCGCTGCAGTCTCTGCGCGTTATTCAAAAAGTTCTTTGGTGTGGGCCTTTTTTGAGACGAGTGCATCAGATCGCACCGCTGCTATTTGCAACATATGTCTCAAGCGTATCTCGCGTGGCCAAAACATCTCCCGCTTGGGTACCACATGCTTGACCAGACATATGTTGACCTGCCATGCAGTTCGTTGGCAAGCATATCTAAAAGACCCACACCAAAGAACAAAGAGGATCTCTCCTTGCTCCTCATCAGCTGAGATTTCCAACCCCACTAGACCTTCAGTCCTCTCTGAGACCTGCAGTGAGAGGAATGAAGGTGTAGAATTAGGTGTGTCACAGCCAAGTACTTGTGGGCAATCTGCTTTTGGTACACCGACGCCAGATTGTACCAGGCAAATTTCCCTGCCCCAGCTGCTGCACCGCCGAAAGAAGTTTGCTCCCAGCCAACCACATGCCCAGCGGTTGAATGCTAGCTTGGCAAAATTGCTAGCACTTCAACTGCTGCCTTTTCAGTTGGTAGACTCTGCCCCCTTCCGTGAGTTTGTGGAATGTGCGGTTCCTCAGTGGCAGGTACCCAAACGCCACTTTTTCTCACGGAAGGCGATTCCGGCTCTCTACCGGCATGTGGAAGGCAATGTCCATGCCTCGCTGGACAGGGCCGTCAGCGGTAAGGTGCATATTACCGCTGACTCATGGTCCAGCAGGCATGGACAGGGACGTTACTTAAGTTTCACGGCGCATTGGGTGACTCTGCTGGCAGCTGGGAAGGATGCAGGACAAGGTGCAGTAGTGTTGGAGGTTGTTCCGCCACCACGCCTCCAAAATGCTGATTGTGACACACCTCTCTCCTCCACCCCCTCTTCTTCTTCCTCCATGGCCTCTTCCTCGGAACCAGCGGTGCTCCGTAGGCGTTCAAGGGGCTACGCAAGTACGCAGGCCAAAAGATGCCATGCGGTGCTTGAGCTGGTGTGCTTGGGGGACAGGAGCCACACTGGGGCAGAGGTTCTGTCAGCTCTGCAGGGGCAGGTTCAGAGGTGGTTGACGCCACGCCAACTTAAGGCTGGAATGGTGGTTTGCGACAATGGCACCAACCTCCTCTCTGCCCTCCGACAGGGACAACTGACCCATGTGCCCTGTTTGGCTCACGTCCTTAACTTGGTGGTGCAGCGGTTCTTGGGCAGGTACCCGGGCTTACAGGATGTCCTGAGGCAGGCCAGGAAAGTCTGTGTGCATTTCCGCCGGTCATATAATGCCAGTGCTCGGCTGACGGACCTCCAAAAGGAGTTTAACCTGCCCAAGAACCGCCTAATCTGTGACATGCCCACCAGGTGGAACTCAACGTTGGCCATGCTGCAGCGGCTGCACACGCAGCAGAGGGCCATCAATGAGTACCTGTGCGACTATGGCACCAGGACAGGGTCAGGGGAGCTTGGTTTTTTTTTTCCCCACGCCAGTGGGCCATGATCAGGGATGCATGCACTGTCCTGTCACCATTCGAGGAGGCCACGAGGATGGTGAGCACTGACAGTGCATGCATCAGTGACACTGTCCCCCTTGTCCACCTGTTGGAGCACACGCTGCGTGGAATAATGGACAGGGCACTTGAGGCAGAACAGAGGCAGGAAGAGGAGGACTTCCTTAGCTCTCAAGGCCCCCTTTATCCAGACAGTGTTCCTGCATGCCCGCCGATCACACAGGAAGAGGAGGAGGAGGAGGAAGATTGTGTCAGTCAGCATTAGCAGTCTTTAAGGGATCAGTCCCAAGGAACACATGGACTTGTACGTGGCTGGGAGGAGGTGGCTGCGGACGTTGTTGTCCTTAGTGACCCAGAGGACTCCGGACCGAATGCCTCAGCAAACCTACGCTGCATGGCCTCCCTGATCCTGCAAAGCCTGCGTAAGGATCCTCGTATTCGTGGTATCAAGGAGAAGGACCAATACTGGCTGGCAACCCTCCTTGATCCACGTTACAAGGGTAAGGTTGCGGACCTTATCTTGCCATCGCAGAGGGAGCAGAGGATGAAACATCTTCGGGAGGCCTTGCAGAAAGGTCTGTGCAACGCATTCCCAGAGACTGGGAGGTTACAAACTCCTGTTTCTGGACAACGTGTTGCTGAGGCTTCGGTCAGTCAAAGGAGGAGCGGTGGAGAAGGTGGCCGTCTGACCGATGCGTTCAGACAATTTTTTGGTCCGCAGCCCCAAGGTATGATCGGTTCCAGCAACCATCGCCAGCGTCTGTTTTACATGGTGCAGGAATACCTAGGGGCAAGATCAGACTTGGACACCTTTCCCACCGAAAATCCTCTGGGTTACTGGGTCTTGAGGATGGATCACTGGCCAGAGCTTGCACAGTATGCAATTGAGCTACTGGCCTGTCCTGCATCCAGCGTTCTTTCGGAACGCACATTCAGTGCTGCTGGAGGCGTGGTAACCGATCACAGGGTGCGTCTGTCCACTGACTTGGTCGATCGGCTGACCTTCATAAAAATGAATCAGTCTTGGATCACCACCAGCTACCAAGCACCTGATGCTGATGTAACTGAATAATTTTTTTCAGATCCCTTCAAAGACTGCCTATGCTGATGCTGAGTGACTATCCCTGAGTAATTATCCTCTTCCTCCTCAATCATCACGCTGATAGCTTGTAAGAACATTTTTGGTTCTGGGCGCCACCACCAGTGCCTAAGGCACAATTTTTCAGCCTCTGTTTAACAGGGGCGTGTAATTACAATTTTTGATGTAATACTTTGCAGCAGGGCTCGTTCCTGCATTCCAACTAGAGTGTCTGTGAGGGGTTGCAGTGTTGTGGCACCAGTGCCTAAGGCCCAATTTTTCTGCCCCTGTCTAACAGGGGTGTGTAATTACAATTTTTGATGCAATACTTTGCAGCAGGGCTCGTTCCTGCATTCCAACTAGAGTGTCTGTCTGTGAGGGGTTGCAGTGTTGTGGCACCAGCACCAGTGCCTAAGGCCTAATTTTTCAGCTCCTGTTCAACAGGGGCATGTAATTACAATTCTTGATCTAATATTTCACAGCAGGGCCCTGTGAGGGCTTACAGTGTTGTGGCCACAGCAACACCTAAGGCCCAAATTTCTGCTGAGTATATAGGGCAGGACCCTACTTTCAAACATCTAACTTACAAACGACTCCTACTTGCAAACGGAAGGAGACAACAGGAAGTGAGATGAAATCTACCCCTAGGAAGGGAAATTCTCTCCTGTAAGAGTTAATATGGGAAAACAATTTCTCCTTTCCACTGATGCTTTCCAATCCTTGTTCCACAAAAAAACCCAAATTTTCAAAAAACATTTTTCATTGGGACAAAAAAGTGAGGTGAAATCTTCTGAAGAGGAGGAAAGACAGCAAAACAAATGTCACAGGGGTGATAACCCTTCCCTATGTTTTCCAAAAAGCTTAAAAAAGATTTTTTGGCTGGAGCTAAACACATTAAAAATGTACCCGTTCAAAATTACAAAGAGATTCTACTTAACAACAAACCTACAGTCCCTGTCTTGTTTGCACCGCCTGTATACTGCTGTTCAGAGTATATAGGGCCTTTCCTTATTTTAATTTGGGTGCGGGGTTCCCCTTAATATCCATACAGGACCCAAAGGGCCTGGTAATGGACTGGGGGGGTATCCATGCCGTTTGTCTCACTGATTTTCATCCATATTGCCATGACCCGACATGACATTAAACCCGCAAGCAGTTTTAAATGAGATTTTTTCCTTTAAAAATGACATTTGGTGCAGGGACTGTTCTAAACGTGGGAAACACGCGTCACTTTACAGGCATACTATAGACACCCCCCAGGTACGATATTTAAAGGAATATTTCACTTTTTTTTTTTTTACTTTAAGCATCATTAAAATCACTGCTCCCGAAAAAACGGCCGTTTTTTAAAAGTTTTTTTTGCATTGATACATGTCCCCTGGGGTAGGACCCGGGTCCCCAAACCCTTTTTCGGACAATACCATGCAAATTAGCCTTTAAAATGAGCACTTTTGATTTCGAACGTTCGAGTCCCATAGACGTCAATGGGGTTCTAACGTTCGTGCGAACTTTCGGTCCGTTCGCGGGTTCTGGTGCGAACCGAACCGGGGGGTGTTCGGCTCATCCCTACTGACTGGACAGTAAAAGCAACCGCACTAGACTGTTGAGGTAAAATCTTTACTCACTCTACTCTCCTGTCAGTAAATTTCTTGTCAGAATATTTGCAAGCAGCACACCTGATTGGCTTCCAGTACTGTCCCTCAGCTGTCTCAGTCAGCATCTCTACAGGTGATTGCATGAGGCTTATATCGTATCAAGCTCAGGTGCTTACATTAGCTGTATTTAAAAAAAAAAAAATCAACAAGTTATTAATGAGAACCTACCCAGATAGCAAGCAATTGCGCTGCAAGTTTGAAAATTATTTGCTAAGCTATTGCTAAACTTGCCAGGCTTCATGTTTGTTGCACAATTGCAGCAGGTCTGCATTGCATGACTCCAGATCAACTTTCTTTGCAAACATTCTGCAAGTCTGCTGCAAGTTCTGGTTCAGTTATGTTGTGCAATAGTCATCCCACCACAGGGGTCACTGTGGCCAATTTTTTATGCTGTTGACTTGCAGAGCTCTTGCTGTGGACTCACCACCGCAACTTTGCTCTTGCTAGAGACTTGCCACACAAATTTGCTATAAATTGGAAAAGTGTCAGCTAGAACTTGTGCTTTGCAAGTGTGCAACTTGCTAGTGAAACTGTGCAGCAAGTTAAAGCAGAAGTAAACCCATCCATTTAGCTGTTTAAAAAAATGTTACATTTCCAGCACTTGCCAGAAAAGTAGCTCTCCCATTGGTTGGGCTCTCAACTAAACTGTCAGATCATCCAATGGCTGGTGTCATAACTGATCACATGTGCAGCATCATGGCAGTTGTAGATTAAACAGAGGCCAAGATGGCAGCTTCCTTGGCTGAAAACGATAGAAGGGTTTACTTCCACTTTAACAGACTTACAATTCAACACTGCCACAAATTTGTGGCAAGTTATCCTTACTATCTGGGTAGCTGCAATCATTCCTATATCTTTCTGTAATTTAGCTTCAATGCTTACTTATGTAGTAGGGTAGCTTCTATGGTAGTTTTGGTGTTTTTTGAATCGTTTGTTTTTTTACTGCCTGTGCAGTTGGGGGGTATATCCTTCAGCTGGGAGACACAACAGGACGTGTGAGGAAATCTCTATAAAGTTAGGAAAATTCCCCTCTTAGGCTTCATTCACATGGAGCGTATCAATGCGTATAGTGGCAGTGCATCCATAAGTGAACACGGGCGCCGCCCCCTCTACAGCCACTCCTCTAGTACCAATAGATAGATTCATGCATTGCATGAATCTATCTATGACCGCCGCAACCACCCCCTATTCAGGTGCCCGGCTCTTTTTCGGGAGCCGGGCAACTGAATTACAGCAGCGGCGTGTTTTTGAAGCACCTGATTAGAGCAATAGGCTCTAAAAGGCGTCAAAAAAGATGACCTGCGAGCGACCATTGCTGAGCGCTCAAAGGTCACTCCTCTGTATTAGAAAAGCAAATTAATATTTACTTTCCTAACACTAAACCGCCTCTCCGCCGATCAGGTGCTCGGATCTGTTACCCGTCACCTGATTGGCTAAAACGACAGGCGCTGTGATTGGACGCCTATCAGGCATCCAATCATAGCAGAGGATGGGAAGAGAGGATGGGAGAAGACATCGAGGAGCTGTCCCACTGCCACAGACAGGGTAAGTACAGACGACGGGCGGGGGGGCACAGTGGCCGCATTTGATGGCACAGTGGGAGCATTTCACATGGCACAATGGCTGTGTTTGATGGGCACAGTGGCTGCATTTGATGGGCACAGTGGCTGCGTTTGATGGCACAGTGGCTGCGTTTGATGGCACAGTGGCTGCGTTTGATGGCACAGTGGCTGCGTTTGATGGCACAGTGGCTGCGTTTGATGGCACAGTGGCTGCATTTGAGGGCACAGTGGCTGCATTTGATGGCACAGTGGCGGCAATTGATGGGCACAGTGGCTGCGTTTGATGGCACAGTGGCTATGTTTGATGGTACAGTGGCGGCAATTGATGAGCACAGTGGCTGTTTGATGGCACAGTGGCTGCATATGATGGTCACAGTGGGTGCATTCAATGCTGCACAGTGGCTGCATTTGATGGGGCACAGTGTCTGCATAAGATGGGCACAGTGACTGCATAAGATGGACACAGCGGCTGCATAAGATGAACACAGTAGCTGTATTTGATGGGGCACAGTGGCAGCATTTGATGGCACAGTGGGAGCATTTGATATGGCACAGTGGCTACGTTTGATGGCACAGTGGCTGCGTTTGATGGCACAGTGGCTGTGTTTGATGGTACAGTGGCGACAATTGATGGGCACAGTGGCTGGGTTTGATGGCACAGTGGCTGTGATTGATAGTACAGTGAGGCTGCAATTGATGGGGGTTTTTTTTCAGATTTTTTTCAGTTTGTTTGCGCCCCCCAAAAAAATTTTGAGCACCAGCCGCCACTGAGTGCATACCCTGTGTTCCATGCATCCTCATGCAGGCAGTCCCATTAATGGATATTGGGATGCAGCAGCTGCACAGACACAACCGCTGTTCCCAACTTGACATCCCCATTCTTGGGTTAATTCCTGGTGGCTGTGGGGTAATTGTGGAGTGCATCAGCCTGAGTTTGTGTCACTTCCTGTTAGAGGGTACATAGGGTACAAGATAACTCTTTCCATGGGAGGCGGGAGGAAGGCCACAAATGTAACAAAGTATGCTCTACTGTACGGAGAGAATTTATGCTGGTCTAAGGGATCCATGTGTGGGAATAAGGAGAGACTGAATAGCCAGTTATATGGGAAGTATCATAGCTTAAAATGAGGGAACTACTGCTAAAGCCGAAACCACAGCTTAAATTACTGTCAAAGTGTGGTTAACCATTTATTGAAGGAGGAGCTTTGTTAGGAGCTCAGATATTTGTGAGAAGCATTGTAGTACAGAACTGTATGAGACACACTGCCTAAGTGTAAAAATGCTAACTTCAGTAAACATATTCCATTTTATTCAACAATGTCTGGTCTGGTTGCTCTATGAAGGACTTTGTGTGAGGCAGGTGGCAACCAAAAAGGGGTAATACACGTACAGAGGGCTTAGCAATTGGTTTATTTGTCATAAAGCGGGTATGAAATCACATTTGGCATGAAATATATAGCAAAGCCATTGAATATATACACACCAGCTAGGTCAGCTAGGTCATGGAGCTCAATTTGTTTCTTAATTGCCCTCATTTCTTCATTTAAGTTGGTAATGTCTACTGAGTTTTTGTCTAGAATTTCATCAAGAATTTTAGAGTAATTATTTAATCTCTTCATTGTGTCTATTCCCCATCCAGTCCATGAGGGCCCATGCCATATCTTTTTCAAAAAATAACTCCCTCTTATTGCGGTTTTTAAGGGGGTACCTAGGATGCATACTAGCTTCAAGGAGGTGTCCTCACTTGCCATTTCCTACTATGCCCATGATGGGGACTAGGGATGCAAGATAACGCCATCCTTGTGGTCCAGTGGGCATCCAAGGGTGACAGATTTTCCCATAGCAGATATAAATACTGTTTCCTAGAGCTAATGGTCGTTTATTGAATATTCATTTCATCAGAAAGACTGGAAAAAGACAATACATTTCCTACTGTGGAAGTGGAACTGGAGGTAAGAAAGTTTATTAGAGTGGTGTTTAGGGCAGGTTCTGAAGTGTGAAAGAAAGGGCTCTCAATTGAAGTAATTGATTTTAGCTTGTTGGCACACTTCAGCTCCCTTTGTGGAGTTTCCCAACCTAAAACACCAGTCTGGGGAATGACTTCTACCAATAATTTGGAAAGTAAGGATATTATTTGAAAGTGTTCTTGTGACATTTGTAAGGATGACAGGAGGTGTGCCATTAAGGAGGGGGTGAAGTTTAGAGGTACTGCCATTAGGTCTGTATCCCTCCGTTTCCATTTAAATAATTTCTCGGGTGTATAATGTACCCTATGTATGATGAATAGTTGTGTTAAATTTTGAGTTGGAGATAGAGAAGCCAAAGGTATTGCTGACAGTGCCAATGCCCACTGTTCATAAGAAATTGGCCCTATATTGCCAGCCCATGCTGATCTTGCAGGTATATTTACAGCACCTTTAGTTTTCTCATATAATATATCATATAATTGTGATATTAAACCCTTTTTTATTTCCATCTTATCGAGCAAGGCTATTACCACTGATTTATTAAACTTCAATTCATGCGATCGACCCTGTGCTTTTAATGCATGCCTAAGCTGTAAAAATTGAAAAAATCTTTGGTTTGGGATATTATATTATATTATATATTTCTTAATTCACTAAAGGTTTTCATCTCATCTTCCTGAAATAACTGTATCATGTACCTTAGTCCCTTCTGCCTCCAAATTTCAAACCCTTCTAGTTTCAACAGTTCCGTATAGCTACTATTGTTCCATATTGGAGTATATGACGTATATCTCTTTAATCCAGTGATTCTCCTCATTTCCTGCCATCCCGTATCAAATAATATTCCCGAAAAAAAATCCTTTATCAGACAATTGCTTTCTCGACTCTAATAGGGAAATTAATGGGTAGAATTCATAAACTGATAGTAACAGCCTCTGTATAGGATCAGAGTCTGATACTGTTGTGCAACCATAAAAATGTTGTAATTGAGAGGCTAGAAAATAATTTTTGGGATGGGGGATCGTCAGTCCACCTTCTTCTTTGGTTAGCATTAATGTAGTTAACTTTATACGTGGTTACCCTTAGCTTCTTTAGCAAGGCAGTTGTTGTCTTGGAGGTGTGTTTGGGGTCGTTATCATGTTGGAAAACTGCCCTGCGGCCCAGTCTCCAAAGGGAGGGGATCATGCTCTGCTTCAGTATGCTTCAGTATGTCACAGTACATGTTGGCATTCATGGTTTCCTCAATGACCTTTAGCTCCCCAGTGCTGGCAGCACTTATGCAGCCCCAGACCATGACACTTCCACCACCATGCTTGACTCAGACAAGACACCCTTGTCTTTGTACTCCTCACCTGGTTGCCGCCACACACGCTTGACACCATCTGAACCAAATAAGTTTATCTTGGTCTCAGACCACAGGACACAATTCCAGTAACCCATGTCTTTAGTCTGCAAACAGTTTGCGGGCTTTCTTGTGCATCTTCTTAAGAAGAGGCTTCCTTCTGGGACAAAAACCATGCAGATCAATTTGATGCAGTGTGCAGCGTATAGTCTGAACACTGACAAGCTGACCCCCCCACCCCTTCAACCTCTGCAGCAATGCTGGCAGCACTCCTATGTCTATTTCCCAAAGACAGCTCTGAATATGATGCTAAGCAAGTGCACTCAACTTCTATGGTTGACCATGGAGAGGCCTGTTCTGAGTGGAACCTGTCCTGTTTAACCGCTGTGTGGTCTTGGCCACTGTGCTGCAGCTCAGTTTCAGGATCTTGGCAATCTTCTTATAGCCTAGGTCATCTTTATGCAGAGCAACAATTATTTTTTTTTTAGATCCTCAGAGTTCTTTGCCATGACGTGCCATGTTGAACTTCCGGTAACCAGTATGAGGGAGTGAGAGCGATAGCACCAAATTTAACACACCTGCTCCCCAGTCACACCTGAGACCTTATAACACTGAGTCACATGACACCGGGGAGGGAAATTGGCTAATTGGGCCCAGTTTGGACATTTTCACTTAGGGGTGTACTGGCTTTTGTTAGACGTTAATTGCTGTGTGTTGAGTTATTTTGAGGGGACAGCAAATTTACACTGTAATACAAGCTGTACACTCACTACTTTACATTGTTGCAGTGTCATTTCTTCAGTGTTGTCACATGAAAAGATAGAATAAAATATTTACAAAAATGTGAGGGGTGTACTCACTTTTGTGAGATACTGTATATGAATTGCAGCGCAGGACTGTTTTGGTATATATTCAACTAATGTGAAGTGGACACGTTTTCTGTGTTAGTGGCAGCCAGGTGTGGGGGGGGGGGGTATTTTGCAAATTTGCACTTTTGCATGTAGTGAGTATCCTTAAGGGCAGGGGAGTGCAAGAAAATCATGATCCCAACACATGCAAGATTAACCCCACCTCCACAAAAAAAATATATATATGTATAAAAATATAACCTGATTAGAGAAGAAAATAGCTTCACTGCTGGGTAAAACCTGACTTGATATGAAGATGGAATCCAAAACATAGAGATGATAAACTCCTGATTATCACCTCATAGTGATCACAATGCAAATAAGTTGAGGAAGTGGCTGTTAAGCGGTAGTCAAGCCAGAAAATATGGCTAGAAAATGACCGGATATGAACAATTAAAGTTGTCAGAGTGCATGATGGACGCCAAAGCAGGTGCTAAAGGATAAAGATGACAAATAAGTATAAATACATACTGTGCTGAATTACTATATATAGTCACACAGAAAAACCCCAACGTGTGATATGTGTCAATTGGTAGTCCACCAACCACACATATAATACAACAAACATATAAGACACAACCTTAACCACTTCAGCCCCGGAAGGATTTACCCCCTTCCTGACCAGAGCACTTTTTACAATTTGGCACTGCGTCGCTTTAATTGCGCGGTCATGCAATGCTGTACCCAAACAAAATTTGCGTCCTTTTGTTCCCACAAATAGAGCTTTCTTTTGATGGTATTTGATCACCTCCTGCAATTTTTATTTTTTGCGCTATAAATGGAAAAAGACCGAAAATTTTGAAAAAAAAAAACAATATTTTCTACTTTTTGTTATAAAAAAAAAATCCAATAAACTCAATTTTAGTCATACATTTAGTCCAAAATGTATTTCAGCCACATGTCTTTGGTAAAAAAAATGTCAATAAGCGTATATTTATTGGTTTGTTTGATTTTCTGGAATTTACACAGCTTTTAGTTTATGACTGCCATTTCTTGAGGTGCTAAAATGGCAGGCCAGTACAACCCCCCCCCCCCCCCCCCAAATGACCCAATTTTGGAAAGTAGACACCCCAAGGAAATTGCTGAGAGGCATGTTGAGCCCATTGAATATTAATTTTTTTGTCTCAAGTGATTGAATAATGACAAAAAAAAAAAAAATTTACAAAAAGTTGTCACTAAATGATATATTGCTCACACAGGCCATGGGTATATGTGGAATTGCACCCCAAAATATATTTAGCTGCTTCTCCTGAGTATGGGTATACCACATGTGTGGGACTTTTTGGGAGCCTAACCGCGTACCGGGCCCCCGAAAACCAAGCACCGCCTTCAGGATTTCTAAGGGCGTAAATTTTTGATTTCACTCCTCACTACCTATCACAGTTTTGAAGGCCATAAAATGCCAGGACAGTTCAACCCCCCCCCCCCAAATGACCCCATTTTGGAAAGTAGACACCCCAAGCTATTTGCTGAGAGGCATGTTGAGTCCATGGAACATTTTATATTTTGCCACAAGTTGTGGGAAAATGTCAAACTTTTTTTCTTTTTTTTTTTTTTTTGCACAAAGTTGTCACTAAATGATATATTGCTCAAACATGCCATGGGCATATGTGGAATTACACCCCAAAATACATTCTGCTACTTCTCCTGAGTATGGGGATACCACATATGTGGGACTTTTTGGGAGCCTAGCTGCGTACGGGGCCCCCAAAAACCAATCACCGCCTTCAGGATTTCTAAGGGCGTAAATTTTTGATTTCACTCCTCACTACCTATCACAGTTTCGAAGGCCATAAAATGCCAAGATGGCACAAATCCCCCCCAAATGACCCCATTTTGGAAAGTAGACACCCCAAGCTATTTGGTGAGAGGCATGGTGAGTATTTTGCAGCTCTCATTTGTTTTTGAAAATGAAGAAAGAAAAGAAAAATGTTTTTTTTTTCTTTTTTCAAATTTCAAAACTTTGTGACAACACACTGCGTTTTTGGGAACCCTAAACTGCTGGGGATGCTAGTATAGATCTAATCGGATCAGATATTGATCCGTTCAGATACTATACCACTAAGGGAGGTGTATGGTGCGTGCGTGGGTGTTGGCGGTACTGGAACTAACCTGACGCTGCCTGGGGCGATGCATACCCTATCTGACCCTAAAACCTAACTTATATCACCGCCCTGCGATCAGGGGGCTAAACCTTTATTAGGTAATAAACGGCGGGTGCCCTGACACTATAAAAAATAAACTAACTAACCAGCGTCACCCGTAACAGTTATACGATGATCACTGGTGAAAGGGTTAACTAGGGGGCAATCAAGGGGTTAAAACCTTTACTAGGTAGTATATGGGGGTCCCTGACGCTATAAAATGCTGACGGCGAACCTATATATTTACCTCCCTAACTAGCGTCACCAGTGACACTAATACAGCGATCAGAAAAACGATCGCTTAGTGACACTGGTGACGGGGGTGATCAAGGGGTTAAAACTTTATTAGGGGGGGTTTGGGGGGTACCCTAGACCTAAAGGGGCCTACCACTAACTGCCCTACCACTTCTAACTGTCACAAACTGACACCAATGCAGTAATCAGAAAAAAAAAAACTGCTTGGTGTCACTGTGACGGGGGGGGGGGTGATTAGGGGGTGATCAGGGGGTGATGGGGGGTGAAAAGTGTGCCTAGTGTGTTTTACTGTAATGTGTTGGTGCACTTACTTGATGTCTTCTCCCCTTGGTGCCGGAACGGAAAATAGCGACCCGAGGAGAGATGACATCACTTCCTCTGCCGCTGTTTACTATACAGCAGCAGAGGAAGATTCTCATTAGTTGGGAGCGATCGCGAGGGGTTGGCCACAAATGAGGGTTCTCCCTCAGCCTGGATCACTCCCCTAACGATGCCGACCACCTCGGGCACTCGCCCGCGGGAGGCAGATCACATACCAGGTACGTGATTTTGCCTGCCCGTGCCATTCTGCCGCAGTATATCTGCGTTAGACGGTCGGCAAGTGGTTAAGTTGCTGTGTGCAAAGTCAGTACCAAGGTTGCAAAGAGGACAAAAAGTAATAATGGCCGCTGTGTTTGTTGCAAACTAACAATGTACAAAAATACCTCAGGGGAAATTAAAATAAATCTATATTATCAGTAAACCAAACAGTGAGATTATTCAGAATTAATTAATGGTGAGGATATCCCAAAATTAATTTTGATTGCAATAGACTAGATTTAAAACAGCATAATATAACCTAACACAAACAAATAAAGTCTAGAGTCAATAGCAATACCTTAGAATCTCTTAAGCAGTGTATCAGGAAGACCAAACATCGGGAAGCAGTGATGACAATGGATGTTAGTTTATATAGACTGCAAATAGGTGGGCGTCTGCACCGTGTGGATCGGATAACAGCTGTGGTCAATTGCAACATAATGAGGACATGAACAGGACGGCAGCAACAACACACAGATCACATGACCCGTCAGGTGTCAGGAACTGCATGCTCAAGACACAGCAAGGGTGCCATGACAAAGAACAAACCTAAAAAAAAAAAGAAGCTCGCTCAAGAGGCGGTGCAAGGTCAAACAACGTCCAAACCGCACCGGCGCCTGCACACCAAAAGAGGACCCGACGGCCATGAAATCCAGCAAGAGTGCAGCAAGTATTGATCATATCCACAAAAAGCAAAGCAACAGCCGCGCATGCACAATAATAAATGCACGGGAGGGCCGGAGCATATAGCACTCAAGCACCCCACTAATAAACATAACAAAACAGCACCGCACCCACCCAACTCTTAATATGCCATAGGCGCCACAAAAAAAATTGAAAAAAATTGAACATCAACCTCCAACTTCTGTACTGGTTTTCAAATGTAAATCTGATAAATTCCCCCACCCTGTCTGATAACCTCAGCTTGGCAACATTTGTCAATTGTGTCACCAATTACATTAAAAAGATGCGTAAGCATAAGCGAGGTGGAAACCTCTCTCATCATGAGCTTTCTGCTTTGCATTCACTATGCGATCAACTAGGGATGAGCCGAACACCCCCCTGTTCGGTTCGCACCAGAACATGCGAACAGGAAAAAAATTTGTTCGAACACGCAAACACCATTAAAGTCTATGGGACACGAACATGAATAATCAAAAGGTATAATTTTAAAGGCGACCTGGGTCCTACCCCAGGGGACATGGATCAATGCAAAAAAAAGTTTTAAAAACGGCTGTTTTTTCGGGAGCAGTGATTTTAATAATGCTTAAAGTCAAACAATAAAAGTGTAAAATCTCTTTAAATTTCATACCTGGGGGGTGTCTATAGTATGCCTGTAAAGGGGCACATGTTTCCTGTGTTTAGAACAGTCTGACAGCAAAATTACATTTCAAAGGAAAAAAAGTCATTTAAAACTACTCGCGGCTATTAATGCATTGCCGGTCCGACAATACACATAGAAGTTCATTGATAAAAACGGCATGGGAATTCCCCACAGGGGAACCCCGAACCAAAATTTAAAAAAAAAATGACGTGGGGGGTCCCCCTAAATTCCATACCAGGCCCTTCAGGTCTGGTATGGATATTAAGGGGAACCCCGGCCAAAATTTAAAAATAAAAATCAGCGTGGGGTCCCCCTCTCCGCATCCATGCATGGAGGGGGGCTCCCGCTGTGTGACGCTTCTCCTCTTCTGACGGTTCTTAAATAATGGGGGTGGGGCCACACAGTGACCCCGCCCCCCTCTGACGCACGGTGACTTGATGGGACTTCCCTGTGGCATTCCCCGTGATGCCACAGGAAAGTCCCGTCAAGTCACCGTGCGTCAGAGGGGGGCGGGGTCACCGGGTGGCCCTGCCCCCCGTTATTTAAGAATCCTTTAAAATTAGCACTTTTGATTTCTCCCATAGACTTTTAAAGGGTGTTCCGCGACATTCGAATTTGCTGCGAATACCCCAAATTGTTCGCTGTTCGGCGAACTTGCGAACAGCCGATGTTCGAGTCGAACATGAGTTCGACTCGAACTCGAAGCTCATCCCTATGATCAACATTCCCTTACATTCAAACAGGCTGATAAGGGGGTAAATATAGTTATTATGTCAAACACACAATACAAAGCTATGTGTTTGAAAATTTTGCACAATGAAGCCTGGTACAAAAAGATCACCAGGAATATGGTTGATAAGTTCTATGTTGCTTTTTACACCCTTGTTGATGATGCCTTTTCCCAGGGCGTTATCGACAAGGGTGTATGGGAATTTATCCGTACCAAGTTTCCTAAGATTCCTACCCTGTATTGTTTACCAAAAAATTCACAAACAGATGCCTCTCCCTCCCGGAAGACCAATTATTTCCAGTAGAGGGAGCATTACTGATAATTTAAGCAAATACATTGATGCATTTCTCAGGCCGCATGTCATGAACCTCCCATCCCACATCAAGGATACTATACACTTTTTACGAATTCTCGACAATGTTTTCCTTAGTGCCGATATCTTATTGGTGGCTATTGATGTGGAAACTTTGTATAGTTCGATTCCGCACCATCTTGGAATAGCAGCTATACAACATATCCTCTCCCAGTAGCCTAAACATGATAAAAAAAATGCATCAGTTTATCATATCTGCTCTTGATTACATTCTAACACACAACGTATTTACTTTTGATGGGTCCCACTACCTCCAGGTACAGGGTGTCGCTATGGGGACATTGTGTGCCCCCTCCTATGAGAACCTGTACCTGGGGGAGTGGGAGCGTTCTCTATTAGACGATGAGGAGCTGATTCCATTTATGAGTAACATAACTATGTGGTATCGTTATATTGACAATTTATTCGTTATTTGGGAGGGTACGATTTGAAAGCTTGAATGCTTTCATGCTGGCCATCAACAAAAATAGTTTCAATTTACATTTTACAATGTCTTACAGCAAGACCGAGATCACTTTCCTGGACGTCACTGTCCATAAACATGAGGATGGTAGTCTCTCCAGTGGGCTTTTTCAAAAGCCCACTGCAGGAAACACAATCCTCCACGCGTCTAGTGCCTATCCAAAATCGCTTATTCTTTCTATTCCATACAGTCAATATCTTAGACTAAAAAGGAACTGTTCTACATTCGATTCCTTTAAAATTGAGGCTGATACATTTAAAAAAACATTTGCTTAAACGTGGTTACTCTCATACCTGTTTTAAAAAAGGCATACAGGCGAGCATGTAACAAGTCTCGACCTGACTTGCTTTTCCCAAAGGACAGACAAATGCCTACAGGAATACAACAGACGAGATTGATAACTAAGTTTAGCAATCAGCATCAGCACAAAAATATTAAAAACATCCTTAAACATTGGAAAATCTTACAGGCTGATCCTCTTATCTGTCCTCATATATCTCCGTACCCAACCATTGCATTTCGTAAAGCGACATCGTTAAAAGACAAATTGGTACATACAGAATTTGTGGGGGAATTTAGAAAGGATCCATGTAAGCGGTTGGGTACATTCACTTGTGGGGGCTGTACCATTTGTCAGTATATGGAGACTAGACATCACATCCTGTTACCCAATGGCAAAACATTCAAGCCTCAGCATTTTGCTAACTGCAAAACTCCAGCTGTGATTTACATGTTACAATGCCAGTGTCAGAGCTTTTACATTGGAAAGACGAAACTTGAGTTTCGTAAAAGGGCAGGGAGGCACATTAGGAGCATTACAACAGCTAATCCAGACTTGCCACTTGGGAGGCATGTTAGGGACTTGCATAATGGCAAAGCCCCTACATTTTCCTTCCTGATCCTTGATAGAATTCACCCTAATGCTAGGGGCAGAGATTACAATAAACTTCTGCTCCAGAGAGAATCTCGTTGGATCATGGAGTTAAATGCCACTCATTTTCCTGGCCTTAATAGTATTCTTAGTTTTAGACCCTTTTTGGAGGGATTTCATTCGGGGGTTTGAGAAAAGGATATGTGAATTATCAAGGTTCTGTTTCTCAATGTCACCTTATGTACCACTTTGTATGGTCTTAATCTGCTATTATGATCCATCAATTTATATCTTGCTGTTTGTTGTTGTTTTTTGTTTTTCTTTTTGTTTTTCTTCTTTTTTATTTCTCTGACTGTAAGAATACCATCAATTTGTGATGTGTGCCAGGCTTGGTAATGATAGCTGTATAATCCCTTGAGGGTGTTGGAGTGTTTGGTTCATCATCCCTGCCCATTGCGGTCTTCTACCTCCAGTTGTTTATTTATTTATTTATTTTTTTTATTCTATATACAGTTGCAATAAAAAGTATGTGAACCCTTTTGGAATGATATGGATTTCTGCACAAATTGGTCATAAAATGTGATCTGATCTTTATCTAAGTCACAACAATAGACAATCACAGTCTGCTTAAACTAATAACACACAAAGAATTAAATGTTACCATGTTTTTATTGAACAAGCCATGTAAACAGTGCAGGTGGAAAAAGTATGTGAACCCTTGGATTTAATAACTGGTTGAACCTCCTTTGGCAACAATAACTTCAACCAAACGTCTCCTGTAGTTGCAGATCAGACGTGCACCACGGTCAGAAGTAATTCTTGACCATTCCTCTTTACAGAACTGTTTCAGTTCAGCAATATTCTTGGGATGTCTGGTGTGAATCGCTTTCTTGAGGTCATGCCACAACATCTCAATCGGGTTGAGGTCAGGACTCTGACTGGGCCACTCCAGAAGGCGTATT
This sequence comes from Lithobates septentrionalis, assembly GCA_037952835.1. Classification (NCBI taxonomy): domain Eukaryota; kingdom Metazoa; phylum Chordata; class Amphibia; order Anura; family Ranidae; genus Lithobates; species Lithobates septentrionalis. The sequence continues at coordinate 4,443,419 of JBBDGP010001025.1, read as the reverse complement.
TTCTTCTGTTTAAGCCATTCTGTTGTTGATTCACTTCTATGCTTTGGGTCGTTGTCCTATTGCAACACCCATCTTCGGTTGAGCTTCAGCTGGTGGACAGATGGCCTTAAGTTCTCCTGCAAAATGTCTTGATAAACTTGGGAATTCATTTTTCCTTCGATGATATGCAATCCATCCAGGCCATGACGCAGCCCCAAACCATGATGCCCCCACCACCATACTTCACAGTTGGGATGAGGTTTTGATGTTGGTGTGCTGTGCCTCTTTTTCTCCACACATAGTGTTGTGTGTTTCTTCCAAACAACTCAACTTTGGTTTCGTCTGTCCACAGAATATTTTGCCAGTACTGCTGTGGAACATTCAGGTGCTCTTGTGCAAACCGTAAATGTGCAGCAATGTTTTTTTTGGACAGCAGTGGCTTCCTCTGTGGTATCCTCCCATGAAATCCATTCTTGTTTAGTGTTTTTTACGTATTGTAGATCCGCTAACAGGGATGTTAACATGCCAGAGACTTTTGTAAGACTTTAGCTGACACTCTAGGATTCTTCTTCACCTCATTGAGCAGTCTGCGCTGTGCTTTTGCAGTCATCTTTACAGGACGCCCACTCCTAGGGAAAGTAGCAGCAGTGCTGAACTTTCTTCATTAATAGACAATTTGTCTTACTGTGGACTGATGAACAGCAAGGCTTTTGGAGATACTTTTATAACCCTTTCCAGCTTTATGCAAGTCAACAATTCTTAATCGTAGGTCTTCTGAGAGCTCTTTTGTGCGGGGCATCATTCACATCAGGCAAAAATCGGTCCGTTTATTCATTAAAAAACATAAAACAAACACCAAGCAGAAGCATCCAATGAAAAACGTGTGTTCCTTAGTCGGTATCACACGTAGCCAGCATGCATGTAATGCCAGTAGAGTAAAAAAACACAAGCGTGTACCGAGATAGGGGATGACAGCAGCTATTGCGCTCCAGCTGCGTTCCACCCTCTCGTAAACACGGAAGTGACGTAGTGTGTTTACTCTACCGGCATTACATGCATGCTGGCTACGTGTGATACCGACTCAGGAACACACGTTTTTCATTGGATGCTTCTGCTTGGTATTTGTTTTATGTTTTTTAATGAATAAACAGACCAATTTTTTGATTTTACTACACCATGGGAGCTCTTTCTTTATCTTTTGACATATGAATGATTTTACCTATGGGCACATCAGAATCCACTAACTAACAAGGATATACCTGGGATATCCACCGCAGACAGCAGGGAGCAGTGACCTCCATAAAAAGCACTACATGCCTATTACCCCTTTAGGGGTGTCTGGATTCGGTGAGTAGGAAATTTGAAGGGGGAGCACAGAAGTCACCTGGAAATATATTTAAACACTAAGTCACCTTGATGCTGTCTAGAACCGATGCAGACACCACTATGCACATGGAACTTTCATATATAACCTTGTCCTGCATTTTATAGACTTTGTGTTTTTCCTGTTAACAGCTATAATACCGAGGGACCACTGTACCGGTTATTGAATTTTTATTGCAGGATTCCATCTGGCAGATTTGTAATTCCCATATAGATGTGACTGTGTTATATGTGGATTGAAGTTGCTGTGCATGTATATTTTTTGGTTTATTTCCGATATATAACTCCTTTCTCCATACTAGTTTTTACTTTTATCATACACCCATCCATCACCTGGAGCCACGGGTTGGGTATTTAGGCCTATATGACACACCTCCTCCATTTTTGGCCTATTGTGGCAGGTAGTATTTATATTACATAGCCATATTCAGATACTATCGCTGTGAAAATATTCATATAATAAATGTTGTGTTTTCCCTATGATACAGCAGTATCTAGGGTTTTTTCTAGGTAGCGCCAACCACCCCATTGTTCCTTTGTCCACTTACCGTTTCTTGTCCTGATGTCACAGTGACAGGAAGATTTTTTTTTTTCTGCCAGACAAGTCTGTTCTTTGGAGGAGAGCACACTGAGTTCCTAACATACCTACAACCTATATATTGTGACCAGGATTGTCTCACTTCCCCTCCTTTTCAGTCTTGAATATGCACTAGACACTTTTATAAACACTTGCTGCTACAAAGACTTTTAGAAATATACAGTATATGTACAGTTACATGGTTCCCAGATGTGTATAGGTTTATCATTTTATTTTATTTTTTTAGTTATTCACTGAGTTTTTATTCTTTGTATATTTATTTATAATTATGTTTAATTTGTATGTAGCACAGTGGCCCTGTGAGATACGACATTTCGTTCTACCATATGTCCTCACGTGTAGTAGAATGACAATAAAGCTTGACTTGACTTGACAGCTAGGGAACTGACCATAGTGTGTTTGCCTGCCTAGTGTGGTAAGTTTTTAATAGGAAAGCAAGGGAACTGGCAGGGACACCAGGGATTTCACACAAAGGAATCGATACTAAGAGAACAGGAAATTTTTTCATACATGGTACAGCAGGCATATGTCAGGAACATGAAATTCTGGGTTTGCATACTATTTACTGTATTATAAAAAAAAATCTGTGCTGTTTTAGGCTTCCCATTGCAGTAAATTGACTAAGCTCAGTTAAAAATGATTATTGATGTAACAGGTTTACCAAAGTTAGCTCATTTACACATGCAGCGCTACACCCGCAGGAGCACTGGTAATTTTGGGTCCTCTGTTCTCTCTAGCCATTGGCAAGACCTCACCCTCGCTGAGGGAAATGCCATCTTTTGGACAAATAAGGTTCTGCAATTCAGTAACGTTGCCCAGTGTTATACATAGTTGTAAGATGATATGCTAGGCCAGGTTTTAAAATTCTTAGGTCACATTCTTCAGTTCAGAAAATAAAAAGGAATTGTTATATTACTTCTAAAATATAGAAGATGTAGTAAAAAGCTCTTGCTGCAATACTCACCTTCAAATCAGAGCAATCCCTTGCTTCTTTCCACTGCAAAAAAATATACTGTGTATGTGTATATATATATATATATATATATATATATATATATATATATATATATATATATATATATATATATATATATATATATATATATATATATATATATATATATATACCTTTACTGAAAAAAAACCAATGCCCCAAGATGTAAATCCAACATCAATAACCAGCAATGCACATCCATGCTAATTACAACTGATGATGCTGCTCTGGCAATTGAAATATTGTAATGCCAGTTTCATATGTAAACATGCCATCAGGGATCCTGGGTGACATCATTTACCAAATATGGTCATGACCACATTTAGTCAATGATGTTACCCAACATCTGGTGGGGATCTGTCATTTAGCGCCAATAGTGCTACTGCCACTAAATGACAAATCACCTGGTTTGCCTAAAAAGGACATATTGTACTATGGTAATCTGTTATTTAGTGGCAGTAGTGCTGGGGCCGCTAAATGACCTGTCCACAGTCACTTTTTTTAAACAATGTCACTTTTAAAGGAGCACTTTGTACTGCATCTACAACTTCACGTGAAGGTTTAAGGCTTCCTCAAAGCATGTTATTTAAAGGATTTGAGTATTTTTAATGTGGCCCTTCAAGTATTTTTTTTTTAATTTGCATTGGTCCATGTCCCCCACTGCATCGCCCATTTACTCATGACATTTTTTATTAAAAGGGTGAAGGGTAGCCTTGAAAAAGGGCAGAAAAAAATAACAAGATTCAGCTCCTACTGGGTTCGTAGATCATTCAGTGAACCAAATATTGCCCATTTTGCTCATCACTAATAGCCAACATCATTCCATCAACTTCTGAGCTCAGACTGTCATGTATCTGGCCGCAAGCTCTACAAGTCCAATTTGGCCTCTGCTATTATGGGTGCATTAGTGGAAGATCCAGGGCCCTGTGGCCATAATTTCCAAAATGTACCCACCCCCAGTCTATGATTGGATAGTGAAGTAGAAGCAGAAAAGTGATGAGCTTATCTCTATGTCACTGTTTTCTTCCTGTAGGGAGGTGAAGTCTACTTTCCACTTGGAAACCATGAGTGTCCCCGGTAGTGCAGGCGTCCCTCCCTCTGTGTTTGTTATGAATTGTCGCTGCATTACTTCATTACAAGTTTGCCATTGTACCCTACTGTGTGAATTATTGCCACAGCACTATGCTGCACCCCACCTACATCCTCATTTTAGCACGTTCTTTGTCAAAACATAAACTGATTGGATGTCACTAGACATGTGCATTTGTTTTTGTCCAAATGCATTTTCGTTCGAATTTAGGGTATTTTCGTTATCGTTTTAACAAAGGATAACGAACGTGCAGAATCCGAAAACCGAAAGATCCGGCATAAACAAATGCTTTATTTTAGTTTTCGTTGTGACAACAGTTCGATATAGATAGGAGATTCGACATGACGCTGACAATAGCGATCTGTGTCCATCGAACCTGTGGTCGATGTGCCTAACCTTAGCTCTGTTAGTTCAAGATTATTCTACATAGAGAGAAAAGATTTGACATAGAGAGAAAAGGTTCGACATTATAGAGACAATAGCAAAAAAGGTCGAATGTGCTTAACCTAACTCTATTAGTCCAAGATTATTTGACATTGAGAGAAAAGATTCGACATGAAGAGTGGACATTTATGGTCAAATGCTCCGCCCATAGGCTATAGAAGAATTTTAATGTTGGTTTACTAGAATAATAATTAATAAATATAATTATTACTAGTGTCATACAACATTAGAATTCTACTATAGCTTGTAGGCGGAACATTTGACCGGAAATGTACGATTGCGGCGTCGTACAGTTTAGCTGCTCCATCTAATCTTCTTAGAACCTTCGACAGACACCATAAGCCTTCAATGACAGATTCAACCTTAATTATTTCGGATTTTCGGACGAATGCATTTTTTAACAAAACGAAATAAATAAAAACGAATTTTGGGAGTAACTAAATAAATTTATGTAGCAATAACTCACGGTGGAGCTGCTGGTTTAAGCGGGTCTGTTACCTTCACTCTGCTTCCCTTGTTTCACCGACACCGGGTCTAGGGTTCCGTTGAGTTTACTGATGGACGATACACGCACCAACACTGGAGTACGTTTTCATTGCTTTTTTTTTAAACAAACGACTTAGGAAATAGCAGGAAAGAGATGGAAAGGAGACTTGCAGAAGAAACTCAAATATTCTCTGATAGGGTTCTCTTGACAAATGTCCTGGTAGAATTCAAATACTATATGGAATGCGCTCTCCTCGTGGGACACACTCATTGCTCGTCTGGATAGGCCTCTCTCACCGGTCTAGCAGCCAGCACGCAGCACGAATAAAAGTCTCTGCCATAGACTTGCTTGGTAATAAAATCCGTACGGTCCTCTGCCACAGGATGTATAGACTTTCTGTAGTGAAATGTCAGTCACAGTGCTTGAACCTTTTAAGCCGAGCCGGCAACACTATGCTGTATAGTTACTTTCGGATACGTCCTCCAACCGAGTCACCAGGCCCCTTTATAGAGCAGCACGCCGCGTGATCTCTCCAAGACGGGTCCTCCCCTGGGATCTCCTTGGTTGTCCAGCTTCGTCACACAGGACTGACAGCTCAGGACCATTCCTCAGCCGCGGTGGTGGGCCCCAGACAAGCCTCTGGACCCACCCCTGTGCCGCAGCATCGTGGGCCTCCCGAATGGAGGACTACGAGGTAGCTCCTTAACACATACCTGTCGGCCAGGAGGGCCAGCAGGTGGCTGTAAAACGAACCCCAAAATATGGCGTCTGTCCCATAAATACCCTTGCCCAGAATGAAACTCGGAGGACGACCTCCACCGAGCTTGTCTCCGGGACAGAGGAGCATCCATACACTTCAACACGTTGCCTTTCCAACCCTGACCAGTGGTAACAGCGACACCCACCGGTCAGCATGGAAACACACACAACGTCAGCCAAACTGGAACAGAGACAAACTTAACCTTCCTAACGCACAAATTACTAAATTTACCTAACATGCGGTAGATTGCAAATCTACCAGCGCTACATACTCCCCCCACTACAGTAGACGTTGTCCCCAACGTCTGTCCAAAAACAGCAACAGTAATGCCGCGTACACACGAGCGGACTTTACGGCGGACTTTGCCCGGCGGACTGGATTTCGTCGGACAATTCGATGTGTGTGGGCTCCAGCGGACTTTGTTTTCTCAAAAGTTGGACGGACTTAGATTTGAAACTTGTTTAAAATTTATCCGTTGAAATCGAGTCAGGTCAAAGTCCGCCGTCTGTATGCTAGTTCGACGGACTAAAAAGCCACGCTAGGGCAGCTATTGGCTACTGGCTATGAACTTCCTTGTTTTAGTCCGGTCGTACGTCATCACGTACGAATTCGACGGACTTTGGTGGATTGTGTGTAGGCAAGTCCGTTCATTCAGAAAGTCCGTCGAAAAATCCGCCGGGCAAAGTCCGCCGTAAAGTCCGCTCGTGTGTACGCGGCATAACTCTCAAGCCTGAGAGTAAGCATTTGAGTTTCTTATAACTTTGGATAGGCAGAGAGAGAGAAAGGGCAGTTTAAAGACATTACAAGACTTATATCTATAAAACATTATGTTCACAGCCGCAAACAAAACCACAGTATGATTGTACACAACCTCACTATCTAACTAGCTGAAAAGCCTCCCAGCTCTATATATGATCCGATGATCCCTGAAAAGGAAACATAGTTAAACACACACATATATCCTATATAACGGTAGGAGCAAAGCCTCATTAAAAATGAAACTCTCTTCCCACAATCTATACTAGAAAAAATATATACTTTAGGAGTCCATCCCTGCATAAGAACTTTTTCCTATAAAAGAAAATCCAGCTAGCAAAAAGAAGTCCTTGGATTTAAACACAGAACAGGATCCATAGATCTTGACCACGCAGATCTCTTTACCCTGACACTATCTAGCTAGGTAATTTCAAAGTTCTATTGTCCATAATTACCAGTAAAACCGGGGATCTGGCAAAGTCAACGATTTTCCCTCTTTATCCACAGTGGTAATAAAGTATACAACATTATCCTTTCCTGGTCTGCAGATTACCACTTTGTCAGCATAGATGTGTCGACCAAAATTCCAATGTACAAAGCATCCGTTGAAACGTTCATCCATCCGGATGGAACATCCAGTCTTTCTAAAGGGTTTAGGTACAGACAAATAGTCCCAAACAGCTTCACTGTACCAAAGTTCCCGATTAGCTTCAATCTCCCGCATAATATCCTGGGGCACATAGGGGAATTCCAAACCATACTCTGCGGCCACACGTTTGCTTAACATCCTTTGTAAACGAGCAAGCTTTGGCAAAGATCTGTATCTCCCCATACCAAGCGGTACACAGGAATTCAGTGACTTGCTCACCATAGACCCAGCCTGTGTCTGTAGTGAACTAGTAGTTTTCGGCAAAGTTCCAGCAACAGGATTGTGTGTTTTCCACACAGGGTGACGTCTTCCCAGAACTCAGAGCTGTCCATTCAGGGAAAATCACAGTGGAGGCAACATCCTCACCTTGAGACCATAATAGCTCCTGTGACATAGTCTCAAATAAGTCATCATCACCGGAAAGATCCGACATGGATTCTATTTCCGAATCTCTCAATTCTTCTGATGGCAAATATTTATTTACAGTCCCGAACAGTGGCTTACCCATCTCCGATGTAGACTCTGGTAGCTCAGGTTCAGGTAACCTCTGGGGCAGGCCTCGACCACGGCAGCGGGAAGCCTTTACATAGCCCACCTTCCTCTGAGCAGGCACTATAGGAGTAGGCGTAGTAGACTCAGAAACAAAAGCAATGTCTCCTGATGAGACGACAGCAGCAGTGTCTCTTTCTGAAACATTGTCAGTAACAACAGGCAAAGTGGCTGCCTGTCGCTCTCTCTCTGTAGCGATAGCGGCTTCCACTGTAGCGATACCGGTCACCCAATACATCCGATAAGCACGGGGCAACGTGGTAGTTTGCTCCACCACAAATAGGTATTCTCCACACTGTGGACATCGGCCGAATGGATGAAGATGCACGGCCAATCCTTCGCATTGATGACAGATCATGCCCAGTCCCTCAATATCTCCTGAGGTATACAGGACAAACCTCCCCTGTGGCTTCAATCGAACTCCAGTATCCGTAAGCAGAGTTCCAGATTGCACAGTATTCATCACAGTGCTCGTAGGGAACATTCTGGGTCCCACAACCGATTGCAACGCCGGAAAAGACATGGCCACCCCCGGATCTTCTCAGCATGATCACGAGGCTTCTCTTTTCCTCTGGCGCCAAACACATACATGCGTCCCACGCGGTATCAAGTAGGGTAACTCCTCCCACTTGTTCTTCCGGTCACGTAGATCCTGGGCCTTTCTCTGGCGCCCAACGTCTACGCGCTCAGAAGCAAAGTCCTGCAGTTTAACCTTTCCTCTTCCTGAAAAGACTTCTCTTTTTTTTTTTTTTTTAAGTCCAGCTCTCTCTGTAAATTCCCGGTAAAACACTCGACTGGGTTGCAATAATTGACGGTCAACAAATCCCGGACAAGCCCCCACATGTAGCAATAACTCACAGTGGAGCTGCTGGTTTAAGTGGGTATGTTACCTTCACTCTGCTTCCCTTGTTTCACCGGCACCGGGTCTAGGGTTCCGTTGGGTTTACTGATGGACGATACACGCACCAACACTGGAGTACGTTTTCAATGCTTTATTAAACAAATGACTTAGGAAATAGCAGGAAAGAGATGGAAAGGAGACCTGCAGAAGAAACTCAAATATTCTCTTATAGGATTCCCTTGACAAATGTCCTGGTAGAATTCAAATACTATATGGAATGCGCTCCCCTCATGGGACACACTCCTTGCTCGTCTGGATAGGCCTCTCTCACCAGTCTAGCAGCCAGCACACAGCACAAATCAAAGTCTCTGCCACAGACTTGCTTGGGAATAAAATCCGTACGATCCTCTGCCACAGGATGTATAGATCTTCTGTAGTGAAATGTCAGTCACAGTGCTTGAACCTTTAAGCCAAGCCGGCAACACTATGCTGTATAGTTACTTTCAGATACATCCTCCAACCGAGTCACCAGGCCCCTCCTATAGACCAGCACGCCGCGTGATCTCTCCAAGATGGGTCCTCCCCTGGGATCTCCTCGGTTGTCCAGCTTTGTCACACAGGACCGACAGCTCAGGACCATTCCTCGGCCGTGGTGGTAGGCCCCAGACAAGCCTCTGGACCCACCCCTGTGCCGCAGCATCGTGGGCCTCCCGAACGGAGGACCACGAGGTAGCTCCTTAACGCATACCTGTCGGCCAGGAGGGCCAGCAGGTGGCTGTAAATCGAACCCCAAAATATGGCGTCCCTCCCATAAATACCCTCGCCCAGAATGCAACTCGGAGGACCACCTCCACCGAGCTTGTCTCCGGGACAGAGGAGCATCAACACGTTGCCTTTCCAACCCTGACCAGTGCTAACAGCGACACCCACCGGTCAGCACGGAAACACACACATCAGCCAAGCTGGAACAGAGACAAACTTAACCTTCCTAACGCACAAATTACTAAATTTACCTAACATGCGGTAGATTGCAAATTTACCATCGCTACATTTATTTTTCCGTCGAAAGCGAATTTCAGAAACAAAATATTTCAGTGTGCACATGTCTAGATGTCACAGCTTCAATTTAAAACAGCTCTCTGAAACAAAAATGTTTAAAAGGCTAAGATTAAGTGATATTTTTTTTTTAAAGAAACATGTTTATTGTTGAAAAATTATGTCAGTGTACAGTTATAGTACATCACTTGCAATCACATGAAGGGATATTTCCCAAAAGGCATGAAGGTACATGGGTAAGTTATACAGTTTACAGATAGGCATAGATTGATATGATTACAGGCAATACTTCACAATTTTCACCAGTGTATTCCTAATTATTAAGCCTAGCTTGTAGCATTTATTGGGGGTTATAGCTTGGTCCTATGTAACATAATATCACAATGTGGTCATGGGTGACTCATTAAACTCTTAGAATATTTCAAGATTACTTTGAGCAAGTATTATCATTGTTCAGCCATTTGTCCCATATTTTATAGTACTTTTTTGGGCAACCCCTGTGTTTGTACATAGCCCTTTTGTATGGTAATGACACATTCACCTCCCTAATCCAGACCTGCATGGTAGGAGAGTCTGTGCCCATCCAGTGCTTAGCAACCAATTTTCTAGCATAAAATATTGATTCACTGAGAAATGTGATTGTGGATCTATCTTTAATGGTATCTGGCAATAGACCAAGGAGACACAACTTGGGGTCTAGCTGAATCGGTGATCCCATGTGATCGTGGAGGAATTTAATGATCTGTGTCCAGTAGCTGTGTATTTCAGGGCATAGCCATATTAAATGGTAGAATGTGCAAGGGTTACTGGAGCACCTAGGGCAGTTTGGGTTCTGCTGTGAGGAATATTTGGCGATTCTAGCTGGTGTAAGATAGGATTTATGTATTATATAAAGTTGGGTAAGGCGTTCTGAGATTTTAGGTGATGTTTTTTTAACGTTTTCTAATATATCTTCCCAGTCAGAACTATCTATTGGTCCTACATCATTTTCCCATCTAATCCTTGCAATCCTGGCTACCGATTTGGTGCGTAGGGTGGTGTATAGGGTAGAGATAAGTTTGTCTGGGTCTGATCCTGTGATCACGTCTAATAATGTTAGTGATTGGGGAAGCCATTTGCGAATTGTGTTTGGAGTGCGTGCTTCAGTTGTATGTATCTAAATCGCATATGGCGAGAGAGGTCATACTCTTCGCAGATTGTTTCAAAGTTTCTCATGCCAAATATAGTGATAACCTGGAATAAGAACACTATTCCTTTAGCGGCCCAACTAAAGGTCCCGGGCAAGGACATAAGCTCCCTCAGCTGTGGATTATGCCACAATGGAGTGTGCGAGTGAAAAAAAATCAGTACCAGTGAGCCTGACAGCTCTCTCCCATACGCGTCTGTGTTGGGACAGCAGCAAGTTGCGATCCTCTTTTTTATGTTTCGTGTTGCCTCCTCTAAAGAGTACTTGTAATGGGGAGTATAAGTCTTTGTTGGCTTTCTTGCATACTAAAATTTGATATCTTTCCTCGTCTGTTTTGTGGATATGATAGAAGTGTGAGAGCTGGGCTGCTAAATAGTATGTGTGTACGTCCGGAAGGGCGGTGCCCCCAGAAGAAGTTGGGTTCTTAAGTGTATTCCAGGCCAATTTATGCCTATTAGAGCCCCAGACAAAGGAATTAAGAATTTTTTAGATGGTTTTGAAGGTTTTAAGGGGAATAAAAATTGGAGAGTTCCAGAGTATATAGAGGAACTTTGGCAATAGTATCATCTTAAAGAGGTTAATCCTGCCCATTACTCCAAGAGGGAGTCTTGCCCAGGTTTGTGTTCGGGATTTTAAATATGAAAAGAGTGGTTCGATATTATTTGTGGTGTATTCCAGTGGATCTCTAGTGATTTCTATACCTAAGTATTTAATAGCTGCAACTCTTTGCAGAGGGAGGGATGCCGCACTGTGTGTGGGGGATGTCACATCTATGGGGAGAATCTGAGATTTAGTCCAGTTCATGCTTAGACCTGAGTGTTTACCAAATTCTTCAATGGTTAGGAGGGTCGCCTGTAGAGATGGGCCAGTATCCTCTAGATAAAGAAGCATGTCGTCTGCATACAAGCTTAGTGTCTCCGTCAGAGGTCCCGCTCGTAGTCCCCGTACATGTGGATTCTGTCTAAGGGAGATAGCCAAGAGTTCCACCGCCAAAGCATATAGCAGAGGGGACAGCGGACACCCCTGGCGGCTTCCTCTACTCAGTGGGAAGGGATCGGATGTCCAACCATTTACCACCACTCTTGCCATTGGGGAGCAATATAGTAGTTGTACCCATTGTATAAAATTGGGACCAAAACCGTATCCCCGCAGGCACTCCCAGAGATATCCCCACTCCACTGAGTCGAACGCCTTGGCGGCGTCGAGCGCTACCACCGCTCTATCTCCCATGTTCTCATGTTCCGCTTGAATATTCATGTGCAGGCGTCTTAAATTCACAGCTGTGTTTTTTCCTGGCATGAACCCTGTCTGGTCGGGGTGAATAAGGGAGAGAATGCTGTTATTAAGGTGCATGGCTAATATTTTGGCTAATATTTTTATGTCTGCTTGGAGAAGTGAAATAGGGCGATAGGATTCTGGTAGTTGGGGGTCCTTACCCGGCTTGGGGATTACTATAATTACCGCCTGGCGGAGGGTTTCAGGGAGGGATTCAGTTTCAAATATGTGGTTGTATAATTTCAGAAGTTAAGGGGCTAATATCTCTGAATATGCCGTGTAGAAATCCAGTGGGATACCATCTCCCCCTGGCGCCTTACCCGGTGCCAAGGATGCTATAGCTAGGGTAATTTCATCTAGTGTGAGGGGGGCCTCTAGTTCTTGTAACTGAGGTTCAGATAATTGTGGAAAGGGGATTTCCTGGAGGAATGATCTGGTTTCCTGTGCAGTGACTGATACCTTAGAGGAGTATAGGTCCGAGTGGTATTTACGAAATGCTTCTGCTACTGCAGGGGGATCTGAGATTGTGATATTTTGGGGTCCTGACAGGGTTACCACTACTGGGGGGTTGGTGTTCTGGTGGGCTAAGTATGCTAGTAATTTGCCAGCACGCTCCCCTTGCTCGAACACGCGTTGCTTTAGGAAAAAGAGCTTCTTTTTAGCTTTGTCGTAGTGTAGTTGGTCCAGTAGTCGTGTGTGAAGTCTAAGTGTTGCTGCTCTGTCCTGACTGGGGTCTTTGTGAAATTCCTTTGTTAGTAAGTCAATCTTATCTGAGGCCTGCTCGAGAAGTAAATTGGAGGAGGTTTTAATTCTATTTATACGGGAAGTTAGAATAGTGCGGACAGGTAATTTGTACGCCTCCCAAATGTGTCCCACAGAGGCAGTGTTTTGGTTAACTCTAAAAAACAATTTCCATTCTGTGTGTGTCTCCTCTTGGTCCTTTACCATTGACAACCAGAAGGGGTGTAAACGCCATGTTCGAGGTCCAACGTACTGGGTTAATTGCAGTGTTGTCCAGCAAGGGGCGTGGTCAGAGAGGGATCTAGTGTGATATCCTGAGTCTATTAGTTTGGGAAGTATCATGTCAGAAATTAGAATAAGGTCAATGCGGGACATAGTGGAGTGGGTTGCCGAAAAACACGAGTACGTTAAATCATGGGGGTGTCTATATCTCCAGACGTCAGTCAGCGAGCATTCTTTTAGTGTGCGTCCTAGTCTGGTAGTATCTGGGAGGTGGACATTTTGACTTGACTGTGTTCTATCTATCTGAGGATTCAATACCATATGAAAATCCCCCATCCAGATAGCGGGTATATTGGGGTGTTGAGCCATATATAGTAGGCCTTCCGTGATTAGATTGGATTTATATGGTGGGGGTATATAGAATGCCATAATCAAGTATTGGGAGCCATATAATGTACAATGTATGAAGACATAGCTGCCGTGGGGATCTGTACGTACTGAAATTAACGCAAAGGGAGCAGTTTTAGTTATAAGTACTGAGACCCCGCGGGAGTAGGGAGTGTGAGTGGCATGAAACGCCCAACCTATCCATGGCCGCTTCAGCGCGAGCTGGAGCGGTCCTGTAACATGGGTCTCAACTAAAACCGTGATGTCTGCACGGTATGTTTTAAGGCAGGTGAAGACAGCCGTGCGTTTGAGTTTGTTTTGAATCCCACGGATATTCCAAATAAGGAATTTCAAATTAGCCATTTGAATGACATCTCCAATTTTCTTTTAGGATAATATTATGGTACTTGTTAGGGGCGCATGCCATCCCCCATCCCCCCAAGGTGATCTCAGTTGCTCCTCTCTCCTCCATATAACAGTACACATACATATTCATTACAGTGCATTGCAAGTTGTTATACATGATTCGTAGCTTAACTTGAACCTTAACTTTTTCCCTTCCCGTCCTCCCTGCCCTCAGTCACCCAAACTTGACTGGGGCATGTAGCCCAAACCTAGTGCATCTGTAAGGAAAAAGGGTGTTACTGCGAGGAAAATTAAAACAAAAAGGCAAAAACAAAAAACAGGTGCACATTAAACAGGTCAGCACCGTCAATAGCCTATTGGGCAACGACAGTGGCGACATAATCAAACACCCTTTGGGGGCGAACAAATACTGGGTATTACACCAGCGATGAAGCACATGTAGCATCAATTATACGGCAAATAGGAGAGTTTCCGTATGGTAGGAACCATTTTTACTATGGCAATTGGCGAAAGGACTTTGTATATAGCAAGGAAAAAGTCCTCGTACTCCATAGGTAATGATGGGGTCGTGGCAGTCCTCTGTAATCCAGTAAGATGTAGTTGGTGGTAAGGCGGGGGTTTAAGCAAAATGGGGGATATAAAAAAAGAGGGGGAGGAAAAAATGGGGTATAAGATTGGTTGAATGATCCAAAGTAGCAGGCTGTTCCAGTATTGGTTGTCGTGAAGGCACTTGTACGGGAAACTTAAAGATCCTGTGGCAAAGTACGTATGTACCTGGAGCAGTGTATGAGGCACGCTGGCATTGTAGGATTTTATCGGTGGAGGGCCAAGGTGTATAGAGGGTAGATTCAGGGCCGGAGAATATAATGTTCAGTAAACAACCCGCGTCCGTGGGGTCAGTGGAGGTACATCTATGGGTGTGGATTGCAGGGGTAATGAGAAATATCACAGTTTAAGGAGTAGTGCAATGTCACTTACTTTGACTGGCAGCGAGGGTATGCATCAGGCAGGACGATTTCTCTGCGCATCTTGCTGATCCAGCCATGTGGAAGCCAGGTTTGGGTCTTCAAAAAAGTGAACACGATCCTCTCCCACCACACGAAGGCGGGCTGGAAAAAGCATTGCATATTTTATATGATGCGCTCTAAGGCGACGTTTAATGTCGGAGAATCAGGCTCTTTGGCGCTGGACCTCTGCTGAAAAGTCCGGGAACGCTGAGATGGAACCGGATTGAAATGGGATATTTCCCTTCAGTCTTGCCAGCCTTAGGACCGCATCACGGTCCCTGAAGTTCAACAGCTTTGCTATAAATGTGCGCGGGGGTGCCCCCTCTGGTGGGCGTCGGGCCAGCATACGACGGGCGCGTTCCACTACAAAAGTAGTTGAAAATGCCTCCCTCCCATACGTTTTAATCAAAAGTTGCTCTAAAAAAGTGGCTGGGTCAGTACCCTCGGAGCCCTCTGGCAGTCCAGTAAACCGGAGATTGGACCTGCAGGTCCGGTTTTCCAAATCATCCTGTTTCTGTGCCAATTGTTGTAGCTGACACTGCATGTCCTCCTGTGAGTTCTGCATAGGGTATAGCGTGCCTTCTACCCGCCCGATTCTAGTCTCAGCCTCAGTGACCCGTTCCCTAATTTTTGACATATCTTGTCTAATTAGCGAAATGTCCACCTTCACCTCCTCTATTTTAGTTGTCAAAGTGGACTGACATAGAGAGATTGCCTCAAGTACCTTTATGATGTCATTAGGCGCTTGTTCTGTGGGAGAAGCCGCGTGCTCTGCTGGCGCGGCGCCATCTTGGCCCTCTGCATCCCGCTCCGTCCTGCGGTATCTCTCGAGGGAAGAGGAGGCTGCGTTGGTTCGTTTCGGCGGGGACATGATGTGCTCGGAGGTCCGTGCCCGGTCCCTGGTTGTTTTAGAACGGATTTCGGTGTTCCTATCACACAGGATGGGTGAAGAAGGATCTGCCGGCAGCGGAGCTACAGTCTCGCACGTCCGCTCACATCGCCGTCCAGGCCATGCCCCATTAAGTGATATTTTTAAGTGCATTATCTACTTAGCTTCTAGCATTTGCCAGCCCTTTTGAAAAAGATATATAAACCCATTCATTAAAATCTCCTAAAGGATTTTATATGTTATTGTGATTTTCAAAAGTTTTTTTTTTTTTTTTTTTTTTTTTTATCTGATGCATTATTTAAAAAAAAATAAGGATCTTGCCATAAAGTTCCTTTTTAGACACTTCCTGTTATGAGGTGACAACTGGCTACTAATTGTAGGCCTGCGTTGGCACCCTCTTACATGTTCCACTGTTAGTAGCTACAAGCAGCCATGCTGAACCACATTTCTCAGGAATAAAAAAAAAACATGGTATGTTTGTATAAGTCACAGTGCTATATTGACTAAATGTCAACCAGTTATGGTTTACATCTACTTTAAATAAGTGTAGTAGATGTAATACAGGGTGGGCCAAAAGCACATTTACATTATACATTATTGTACATAATGCATTATAATGGGGCCCTGCTCATTTTTCTTTGTTAATACGGATTAACCTTGACAGTGCCTTCCCACAGCATTGGATCAAGCGAAATGGCAGAATGGACTGGCCACCACTTTCACCCTACCTGACAGAATTTTACTTTTTTTGGGGGGAAAGTAGTAAAGGATAAGGTTTTTAAAAAGTGCACAGTGGATGAATTGAAAGAGTTCATCTCATAAGCATTTATGGATATTAAAGTGTCACTAAACCCACATCATAAAAAATTATCAATAAATGGTGTATTACATGCTGTTCATACTCACTCAGTCACTATGAGACTTGTTTTCTGTATTCTGCAAAAAACCTGGTTGATCCACGCTGAGGATTTTGCAAAGCAGTGTTGGCAGCTCTGCACATGCTCAGTTTTCAGTGAGTTTCTATGTTGAGCATTTCGTCCTTATCACATCTGAGCAGCCCATGTGACTATAGAGTCACACATGTGGGATTATACGCAGTAGTAAATGATAGCCCACTCCCTCCCTCCCTCCCTCCTCCTCCTCCATACCCACTAACCATCTAAACACAATGGAGGTGGGATATTACATGTAGATTGATGGAGGCTTCACCTCTCTCTTATCCAAAAACATTGGCTGGAGGGGGGTGACATAGCCTGTAACTGGCAGAAATCTGCCGGCACTGTTATTGCCAAAAAAATAATAAAGATTTGATTTCAAATATATATTTGTATGACAATTTAAAACAGTTTATTATTTTTAATTATTTATTTTTAAACAGTGTGCTTTTAGTATCACTTTTAGGCCCCTTTTACACGGACTATCTGATCAGGTCCTCCTGTCCGCTTTTCAGGCGGAACTGATCAGTAGTGTTGGGGAACGGTTCAAGCCAAGCAAAAGTTTGGCCTGAACTTTGCCTGTTCGCACATTCAGCAAACATCAGAATTTGCGGGAAGCTTGGCGGGATGTTTCCCCACCAAGTGCCCACAATACACTGCATGCTTCACAGTGCATTCTAGGGCCCTAATTGGATGAAGCCTTGCACCTGACTAGCACTGTCAGAGCCCTGATTGGACAAAGTCATAATGACTTTCTCCATTCACGGCTCAGTGCTCATAGTCCCACCCCACACTATAAAAGGTTCCTTCCCATAAGAAGCTTTTGCGGTTTGTTGGTGTGGAGATGCAATGGTTTGCTACTAGCGACTTAGTGTGTTTACTTTTTGTGAGTGTAAAGTATTAGTGTAGTGTTAGTATAGTGTGTGAGTATAATGTGTCAGCATAGTGTAGTGTCAGTGTAGTGTGTTAGTGTAGTCAAGTGTTTAACACAGCATTACATAACATTTGACTCTGAGTTTAGAGTGCTAGTGTAGTGTTAGTATAGTGTGTGAGTATAGTGTAGTGTCAGTGTAGTGTGTTAGTGTAGTGCAGTGTTAAACACAGCATTACATAACATTTAGTGCTGTATACAGTGCTGTATACCCCCTTTTATTTTATTTTTTTGGTTGCTGCATGTTTTGTTTTTGTTTTTCCCCTGCCTGCCCCCTTTTTTTTTTTTATTGTCAGCCGCAGTTTTTCTGACTGTAACGCTGGTGTTTCCCCCTTTTTATAGTTTGTACATTTCTGTCAGCGTCAGTCCTCAATTTAAAGTGCACCAAACACCACTTTTCATTCTATAAAGAGCATCCGATCACACATTTCCCAGTTTCTATTAAATTTGGGTAATAAGCCCCCACCCCCATCATGTCTGGGAGGCCAACAAGGAGTGGTAGAGGTTCCCATGCCACTATGAGGGGACCAGCAGGTGGACGTGGTCCATCCTCAGGCAGGGCATATTTGTCTCTGTTTAGTGATGTTGCCTGTGATATCCAGCCACAGCATGCAGAGGAGGTGGTGGACTGGCTTACTAAACCATCCTCGTCCTCCTCATCCTTTATGACCCAAGCTGACACTAGTGCGCAGTCCACCGCAGCTGCCAGAACAGCTTATTCTGCCTCCTTATCCACAGCTACTCCTGCCATAGCCAATGCATCATGCATGGAGGAGTCAGCTGAATTATTTGAACACAGCATCAGCCACTCGCTTCTTGAGGATGCAGACATTACTTGATTCTGATGTTGGTTCTGAGGTAGAGGAAGGGAGTAACATTACCATACAGAAAAAAGAAAACACTGATAAACAACAAATCCCCCCAGCCGCAGTGTATTGCCAAAGTGGCTTCAGTAATGATGAGGATAGAGGGGATGATGATGATAACACTAATGCAACTTGGGTGCTGGATAGAGCAGAGGAAGAAAGTGAGAGGGAGAAACAACCCAAACGAGGCAGGATGTCCTCCAGAAGCAGCCATCATGGAAGAGTAGAGAGCAGCAATCCTATTCCATCAAAAGAAGAAAAGAGCAGGCACCTCCAGGTTAGAACCAGTAGCATTTATTACAATACAGGTGTAATTGTCCCAGCTTTCTAGTCTTCCTGAAACCCTGCTGGACAGTATTTCCTGTTTCCTGTGAACTCCATAACAAGGACTGTATTGATGGACCATCACGCATACCAAGTGACAGCGCCATTATCCTCATGTTTTATCCTATTCTATCAGATTGTGGCGCTGTTATCTCCTGGCCCACTTTCCACAGCTCAGCTGTGTGGGCCTTTTTTAGCAAATGTGCAGCCGATCCACATCCAATCTGCAGCATCTGTATCATATGGTGGGAGATTATCTAGGGGAGAAAACAGACATGGAAAGCTTTCCAGTAAACAATCCCACGGGTTTCTTGGTCATGGGAATAGACCACTGGCCAGAACTTACCCAGTATGCAATTGAGCTGCTGGGCTGCCCTGCATCCAGCATGCATGATTTCCAAACAAGCATTTAGTGCTGCCGGAGGTTTTATTGACAGATAAATGAGTGCGTCTGTCCACAAACTGTTTACTGGCTGACATTTGTCAAAATAAATCAGTCCTGGATTAGCAGCTGCTATCAAGCCCCTGATGCCGACGCCACTGATTAAGAGTTATTGGGATCTCAGATCTCTGCAAGACTGTCTATTCTGCCTAGCTTTGTGGCTGTTGATTTTAACTTGACGTCATTTTTGGTATAGGTTTCATGGGCACAATTAACACCCAAGGACCAATTTTTCTGCACCTGTATGACAGGGGCATGAAATTTCAATTTTTACAGCAAGGCCAATGATTGCTTTCATTAAGAGTACCTCTAGAAGGTTACGGGATGAAGGCACCACCAACACCCAAAAATCTATTTTTCCCGCAACTGTTTGGCAGGGGCATCAAATTTCAATTTTTTACAGCAAGGGCAATTCTTGCTTTCATCAAGAGTACCTCTATAGCAGTGATGGCAAACCTTGGCACCCCAGATGTTTTGGAACTACATTTCCCATGATGCTCATTCACTCTTCAGTGTGGTTGAGCATCATGAGAAATCTAGTTCCAAAACATCTGGGGTGCCAAGGTTCGCCATCACTGCTCTATAGGGTTACGGTGTGAAAGCACCACCAACACTGAAAGTCAAATTTTTCTGCAACTGTTTGACAGGGGTATCAAATTTCATTTTTTTACAGCAAGGCCAGTTCTTGCTTTCCTCAAGAGTACCTGTAGAAGGTTACAGGGTGAAGGCACCACCAACACCCAAAGACCAATTTTTCTGCAACTGTTTGGCAGGGGCATCAAATTAAAAATTTTTACAACAAGGTCAATTCTTGCTTTCATCAAGAGTACCTCTATAGGGTTATGGTGTGAGGGCACAACCAACACCCAAAGCCAAATTTTTCTGCAACTGTTTGACCGAGGCATCAGATTTCTATTTTTTACAGCAAGGCCGATTCTTGCTTTCATCAAGAGTACCTCTAGAAGGTAACAGGGTAAAGGCATCAACAACATGCAAAGACCAATTTTTCCGCAGCTGTTTGATAGGTGCATCAAATTTCAATTTTTTTACAGCAAGGCCAATTCTTGCTTTCATCAAGAGCAGTGTTTCTCAAATCCAGTCCTCAAGACACCCCAACAGGTCATGTTTTCAGGCTTTCCATTATTTTGCACAGGTGATTTGATCAGTTTCACTGCCTTAGTAATTACCACAGCCGTTTCATCTGAGGGAAATCCTGAAAACATGACCTGTTGGGGCGCCTTAAGGAATGGAGATGAGAAACATTGATCAAGAGTACCTCTATAGGGCCAAAGACCAATTTTTTCGCAACCGTTTGACCGGGGCTTCAAATTTAAATTTTTTCCAGCAAGGCCAATTTTTGCTTTCATCAAGAGTACCTCTAGAAGGTTACAGGGCAACGGTATCAACAACATGCAAAGACCAATTTTTCCACAGCTGTTTGACAGGTGCATCAAATTATTTTTTTTTTTTACAGCAAGGCCAATTCTTGCTTTCATCAAGAGTACCTCTATAGGGTTACGGTGTGAAGGCACCACCAAAACCCAAAGTCCAATTTTTCCGCAACTGTTTGACAGGGGCATCAAATTTTGTTTTTATCAATAGTAACTCTAAAAGGTTACGGGGTGAAGGCACCACCAGCACCCAAAGACCAATTTTATCGCAACTGTTTGACTGAGGCATCAAATTAAATTTTTTTACAAGGTCAATTCTTGCTTTCATCAACAGTACCTCTAGAAGGTTATGGGGTAAAGGCACCAACACCCAAAGACCAATTTTTCCACAACTGTTTGACAGGGGCATCAAATATTAATTTTTTACAGCAAGGCCAATTCTTGCTTACAGTATATTAAGATTACTTCCATAGGATTACGATGTGAAGGCACCACCAACACCCAAGCCCAATTTTTACACAACTGTTTGACAGGGGCATCAAATTTACATTTTTTACAGCAAGGCCAAGTCTTGCTTTTATAAAGAGTACCTCTAGAAGGTTTCGGTGTGAAGGCACCACCAACACCCAAAGCCCAATTTTTCCACACCTGTTATTTCTATCCAAAGTCTGTGAAAAAGACACCAGACTTTATCTAAAAAAATTGTTAATCTTGGCCTGAGTGTACTGTAATTTGGCTTCTTTACATAAGGCTTGCTTCACTGTGGTGCAAAATTTTGTTATTTCCATACAAAGTCTGCCAAAAAGTTTATCCAAAAAATCTCTAATCTTGTTCCGAGTGCACTAAATTATGGCCTCATCATACAGACTGGCTCCCCAAGTTGTTGTTTGCAAAATAAATATATATATTTATATTCATTGTTCACTTTAAGCATCATTACAATCACTGTACCTTTAAAAACAATCTTTTTTAAAAGTTTTTTTCACATTTTTACAGTAGCAGGGCCCATACCCCTTTAACGGCCAACAATTTACATATAAGTCTTCAAAATTGGGACTTTGATTTTTCATAGACTTCAATGGGGTTCGTCGTTCGAGTCCAAACTTTTGCGATGTTCGAAAATTCTGGCGTGAACAGAAGCGGGTGAATGTCCAGCCCATCTCTACTGATTGAACCCTCCATTCTTTTCTATGAAGTGGCGGACCGCTGACACCCGCCGCCATCCAATTCTATCCTTTCGGCCAAAAACAGATGGATGGTGGTCCTAGTTTCCATCCATACGGCGGGTAAAATCAGATCGGAAGGAAACAGACAGGCAGTTTGTTTTCATCTGATTGCCCCATAAAGAAGAGTGGGACCGTGTCCATGTCCGCTCTGCATACAATGGCTTGAAAAAGTATTCATACCTCTTGACATTTTCCACATTTTGTCATGTTGCAACCAATACCTTAAATGTATTCATAAACGACCTGAAAGGGGGAGTGAACAGCTCAATCTCTATTTGCGGATGATGCTAAGCTAAGCAGGACAATAACTTCTCTGCAGGATGTGGAAACCTTGCAAGTAGATCTGAACAAATTAATGGGGTGGGCAACTACATGGCAAATGAGGTTTAATGTGGAAAAATGTAAAATAATGCATTTGGGTGGCAAAAACATGAATGCAATCTACTCACTGGGGGGAGAACCACTGGGGGAATCAATGATGGAAAAGGACCTGGGGGTACTAGTAGATAGTAGGCTCAGCAATGGCATGCAATGCCAAGCTGCTGCTAACAAAGCAAACAGAATATTGGCTTGCATTAAAAAGGGGATTAACTCAAGAGATAAAGTGGTAATTCTCCCACTCTACAAGACTCTGGTCCGGCCGCACCTGGAGCATGCTGTCCAGTTCTGGGCACCAGTCCTCAGGAAGGATGTGCTGGAAATGGAGCGAGTCCAGAGAAGGGCAACAAAACTAATAAAGGGACTGGAGGATATTAGTTATGAAGAAAGGTTACGAGCACTGAACTTATTCTCTCTGGAGAAGGGCCGCTTGAGAGGGGATATGATTTCAATTTACAAATACCGTTCTGTGGACCCCACACAAGGGATAAAACTTTTAAGGAAAGGAGTTAAATTAGGCACGTGGCCACTCATTAAAATTAGAAGAAAAGAGGTTTAATCTTAAACTGTGTAGAGAGTTCTGAACTGTAAGTGCGGCAAGGATGTTGAATTCCCTTCCACAGGCGGTGGTTTCAGCGGGGAGCATCATAGTTTTAAGAAACTATTAGATAAGCACCTGAACGACCACAACCTACAGGGATATGCAATGTAATGCTGACATAAAATCACACACATAGGTTGGACTTGATGGACTTGTGTCTTTTTTCAACCTCACCTTCTGTGTAACTATGTGATAGACCAACACAAAGTGGCACATAATTGTGAAGTGGAAAGAAAATGATAAATGGTTTTCAAAACTTTTTACAAATAAATATCTGAAAAGCGTGGCGTGCATTTGTATTAAGCCCCCATACTTTGTAGAACCACCTTTTACTGCAATTACAGCTGCAAGTCTTTTTGGGTATGTCTCTACCAGCTTTGCACATTTAGAGGTGAAATCTTTGCCCATTCTTCTTTGCAAAATAGCTCAAGCTCTGTCAGATCGGATTTAGCGCATCTGTGAACAGCAACTTTCAAGTCTTGCCACAAATTCTCAATAGGATTTAGGTCTGGACTTTGACTGGGCAATTCTAACATATGAATATGCTTTGATCTAAACCATTCCATTGTAGCTCTGGCTGTATGTTTAGGGCCATTGTCCTGCTGGAAGACGAACCTTCACTTCGGTCTCAAGTCTTTTGCAGACTCTAATGCCCCGTACACACGGACGGACTTTGTTCGGGCATTCCGACAACAAAATCCTAGGATTTTTTCAGACGGATGTTGGCTCAAACTTGTTTTGCGTACACACGGTCGCACAAAGTTGTCGGAATTTCCGATCGCCAACAACGCAGTGATGTCAACCACGTACGATGAGGCTAGAAAAGGCCAGTTCAGAACCAAGCGTGGCACCCTTTGGGCTCCTTTTGCTACTCTCGTGTTAGTAAAAGTTTGGTGAGAGACGATTCGCGCTTTTTCAGACTCGTTGCATTCAGATCGTTTTCTGCGGTTCAGTTTGTGCTTGTGAGTTTGTCTCTGCTCTTCAGTGCGTGCAAGCAAGTTCTGCATGACTTTAGTCATTGTGTTCTTGTTAGTTCGTTACTGTTTTTCAGGTCGCTCTTCACAGGCCTTGCTGTTCTTCAGTGCGTTCTGTTACTTCGTTCTGAGCAGCCGACCGTTTTCTAGCCATGTTTCGTATACATACGCCTCGTAGAGTTCGTGCTGTGCGGGGGCTTGGTGTTGGGGTCCTGACCTTGACGCAAGTCCAGTCCATGAACAGGGTGGGGAGGAGTTCATGGACCAAGAATTGGTTGCTTCAGCGTGACCAGTTCTCTCATATGCCTTTGTTACGTGAGATCCGTGAGAATAATCCTGATGATTTCAGGAACTTTCTCAGGATGACGGACCCCGTATTTCACCGTTTGTTGGCTTCGCTGACCCCCTATAGCAGCAGGCAGGATACCTGCATGAGGCAAGCCATCACTCCGGAGCAGAGGCTGGTTGTTACCCTGCGGTACTTGGTGACAGGGAGAAGCCTGCAGGACCTCAAGTTCTCGACAGGCATCTCCCCCCAGGCTCTGGGGATCATCATCCCAGAGACCTGTTCTGCCATCATCCAGGTCCTGCAGAAGGAGTATATGAAGGTAAGATTTTTATCCTTTAATATCACATTTTATTGTATTTATTGTTTGCTAAGATATTGTATTTCTTTCCTCATTCCCTAATTACCGTGATTGTAATGTGCTGTGAATGTCCCCTTTGTTCTCATTCATGCTGGATTTTTATGTAATTATTTTTTTAGTCCTTCATACATATCTGCCTTCACTTACCTCCCCAACATGCTCTCCTGCCCCTATATTCACCTCATGTAGTCACTTAACAATGTATTTTATCAGCTCCATAGTAGTGCTTTACCCCAAACACCCCCTAAAATGTTTAGAAATGTGATTTGTGCTTTAAATTCAGGCAGAGTGCCAAAGGCTTTTTCTTGTGTCCCCAAATCATTTTTCTAAACCCTCCCTCCCCCCAACTGCTAAGTCAGCTGATCCCAATTCTCTATCTATCCTCAATCATCTATCTGCTGACTTTGCCAAACCCATACACACTATACCCATCTCTTTACTGGTCAGATTTATGGATGAATTCCCCAAAGAATGTAGTGCAAGGGCCTGCCTGTATACTTTCCAATGGTACTGTTTAAAGTTTTTGTATTCTATTATTATCTTGATAGGTAATAGCGGAATGTCCAAATATCCTCAAATGTGTGCAGTGTGTATTTATATCTTTGTATTATGACACTTCTTACCTGTCCAGTGGGCTGCCAATAGTGTAACTAAGGAGGGGCTGTTCCAAGTAATACCCTGTATTTAGGCATTCATCTCTCAATGAAGTGAAGAGGGTTACCTGTCCAAGATCCCCCCCCCCCCCCTATAATGTTAGAAATGGCCCATGAGAGGGGGGGAGGGGGAATATGATAGGTGTACCTTATACTTTGGTGTTAATTTCCCCTTAATAAATGCTATCTGGAGGTTGGCCAAGAATGTTTGTGCCTAATCTGCTTGCCATGTTTATGTGAAAAAATAGTAATTTATTTTTGTTTTCCTCAACAGTTTCCTTCCACACCACAGGAATGGCAGACTGTGACCTCCCACTTTGCCCAGCGGTGGGACTTTCCTAACTGCGGAGGGGCAATTGATGGGAAACACGTCCACATCGTCCCACCACCCAACTCAGGGTCATACTATTTCAACTATAAGGGGTTCAATAGTATTGTGATGTTGGCGGTGGTGTCGGCTAATTACGACTTCTTGTATGTGGACGTGGGGAAGAATGGCCGGATGTCCGATGGTGGAGTCATCGCCCAGATGGAGTTCTACAGGCGTCTCCAGAATGGCAGCTTGGACTTGCCACCTCCAGAGGACAATGCGGAAGGACTCCCATTCGTCTTCGTTGCGGATGAAGCATTTGCGCTGGGGGACCATCTTATGCGGCCATTCCCGATGAGGACCCTCATCCCGGAACAGAGGGTTTTTAATTACCGGCTGGCCAGAGCCAGAAGAGTGGTGGAGAACACATTTGGAATCATGGCCAGCCAGTTCCGCCTATTTCTGACACCCATCCATATGGCGGAGTATAAACTTAATCATCTAATCCTGGCGTGCTGTGTTCTACATAACTTTTTACACCAACATTCTGCCAACTATGCTGGCTCAGTTGGGCCTGAGGCCGGAATTCTACATGATACAACCCTGACGGCGCTTGAAAGTGGCCGTCCTGGCTTGCCCTCCCTGAGTGCCCGTGATGTCCGGTTAAGATACCTTGAGTTCTTTGCGGGTAGGGGGGCCATCAATATGCCAGACAATTTGTGAAGCATTTATCAAAAAAAAAAAAAAGCTAATCTTTGGTGACATTTACTGCTTGTGTTTGTTTTAGCTGACCCTGACAGCAATGTGGGGAGTCCTGAAAATGGCGTGATTGTGTAACCTTATACAAAGCACTGTTGGGTGTTATTTACTAAAGGCGTAGACACTTTTTATACTACAAGTGCACTTGAAACTGCACTGAAACTGCACTTGTAGTGCAAAGAGGATTTGCCCTTAGGAAATATCTCCCATTTTCACAGAAAACAGCAATTACATCACCACAAGTGTTGTAGCGTTGAGACAATAATCCACACATTCTTGATTAACAAACTTTTTAATACCTGCACAATCACATGTGCATTTAGAAAAGGTTTTTAAAAAAAACCAACATGTTTGTTGTATAACAATTTTTGGGGTGGCATTATCAAAAATAGAAATGTCCATTTACGATAAAACAGGCCTGTGTAAAACCAACAAGAAAGACAAAAATCTTGAACTTACAAAGTTCACATATGGTAAAACTTGAAGGCAATATCAGACATGAGTATTTAGGAACTCTGTTTGATATTGCGTTCAGATGGGGTGAAGTCACCCCTTGAAAAGCCAAATTTGGAAGATGCACACCAATTTACGAATGTCAACATGTGCTAGCTCCCATCACGGGGGATCAAGGGACATGTTTTGTGGGAGCAACCCCTTCCTCACCGCTACTTTATTATTGAGGAAGGGGTTGCACCCCCAAAACGCATCCATTGATCTCCCGTGATGGCAGATAGCACATGTTGGCACACTGTGTGCATCCTCCAAATTTGGCTTTTCAAAACATCGCTCAAAAATTTTTAAGATTGTAGCACAAAAAAAAGAAAGTGATTTTTTGGGGTTTTAAATTCGCCCCAAAACATCAATGATGTTATTATTTTTTGAATAACATCATTGATTTTTTTCTTGAGGTTTTCCAATTCTAAATTACACCCCATGATCTCCCCGATCAGGATCTGGGCACTTTCTAATGTGAAAGGATCTCGATCCATAACATCACGATCACCTAAAAAGAGAGAAACCAAACAAAAACAGGTATCAAAAATCTGCCAGCATCCATCTCTTACCTGAGTCTGTGGTCGCAGACACTCACCTGTTGTGGTGCCAATTTCCACCACATCTTCTTCCTCCTCCTGCTCAGCTTGTGTTTGGGGTATTTCCCCTTCTTCCAGAGGTGGGGGGTCTCTGGTCTCCTCGGATGAGGGGTGTCCTCCGAGTCTTTTCTCCCCTATGTAAAACAAAAATGGTATAATTAGCACACAGATATTTGATGGCAGAACTATAAATAGGAAACATTGCTTGGAAGTGGGGTACAATTGTCAATTTTAGCAGAGTTCCAAGATGTAGCTTTTTTAGTGTCCTTTGTCAAGCTGCAATACTTTACCTGTTTTGTACAAGCTTCACAGATGGAGACCCCCCTATAGTATACACTGGAGCACCTGTGTGCCCCCCTAATAAAAATGGTGTTCTTGTGTCCCACACTAGTGCTCCAGTGTCCAGATGTGAAAACAGCTGCTCAGTGTCCTCTCCTTACACAGAATCTAGTTTGCATTTCATTCTAGTAACAAAGCCATCTACACAACCAAATATTTTTCATATAAGTAGGCCCTAAAAAATGTAGGAAAATGCATATGGCCTAAACAATGGTGTTTTAGAGGCTGAAATAGAAATGTTTGATACGAACGAATAATGGGCCCATGAACATTAAAATTGCCGTTTTAAACTGTACAACAATTAAGAAAAGCATATGGAGCAGCACGAACGTAATAAAGACAAAAAGAATAGGAACACAGCACAACTACTTACTTTTTTGCAGCACTCTCCGGATCTTTCTGTACTGCTCGGGCTCTCCTAATTTCAGGTCCGACCACCGCTTCCTGAGCTGATCTTTCGATCGTCGTACCCCGAAATTCCGGTGCAGACTTTTGACCACTTTCACAATGATCTTGGCCTTTCTGATATTGGGGTTGGGGTAAAGTCCATACTTTCCATCATAGTCGGCCTTCTTCAGGATGTCCACCATCTCCAACATCTCCCCAAAGGACATATTTGTGACCTTAAATCTTCTCCTTCTGGATCGGGACGTGTCCAGATCCGGGCTTTCCTCCTCCTCCTCCTCGTTCCTGTAATTAGCACGCACCTGCTGTGTATCCGCCATATGCTCTTCCCCCACTGCGCAGAACGAAAAGGGGCAGGGAATAGACTAGAAAGAACCTCAGGGGCGGGCGGAGTTACACGAATGCGCAGTGTGTATAAAGCGTACCACACGTGCGTATTACGTACGATCTGTGTGCGGAGGATGGAGCATTGGAGGCGCCGATCGTAAGAACGAAGGTAAGAGACATACTTGTGCCTATACTGCTTCTACATTGAGGCCTATATTGTAACAAGATTAGGAGAGTTTGGCCTGACATTAGGGTTTGTCTTGTGTTGTGTCTTGCAGTGAAAATGGATATCTTTTAAGATAATGACTTCATGGCAATATTCATTGACATATTCAGGGAGCTGCCTTGTCTGTGGGAGATCAACCACCCACATTATAGGAACCAAACAAAGAGGAAGGCAGCGCTGGATCAATTGTTGGAAACTGTGAAGCAGGTGATCCCCACGGCAGACATCACATATTTGAAGATCCTAATTGGTGGCCTGAGGAGCACATATGTAAGGGAGCGCCAGAAAGTCCAGGATTCACAGAGATCTGGAGCAGCAGATGACATCTATGTCCCCAGGATGTGGTACTATGACAGGTTGCATTTTCTGGCAGACTGAACCCAGGTCATCACTCTCCAGTCTTCCTTCCACGCTTCCTTCCACCCCAGCTGAGGCTTCTGACGCCCAACCTGGGCCTTCCAGGCAGCAACATGTGGAGGAGCCCAGATTGAGCCAGGTATAGCATTCCTCTAAATATTGCTGGTTGTCCAATCAATGATGTTAACTAGATGTTAGTTTGGAGTACTAATTTATGATTGTGATTGATGATGCAAAAACTAAAACCATGTCCCTTTTTCATACACAGGGAAGTCTCAGCCAGGAGGTGGCCAGGCCGAGCAGGCTGCCTGATCTGCAGGTCCCTCCCCTACACCTGGAAAGAGAAAGTGGCAGGAGGAGGAGTGCCCTAGAGGAGGCTGCCATAGGCCTCTTTTGGAGGGCTACAGAGGCCCTGGGAGCATCACACACCGTGGAGGACGACTTCGCTGCCATCATTGCCTGTAAAATGCAGAGGATGGAGGAGGGACAACAACTCACGTGTAAGTCCTTAATGTTGGAGGCCCTCAATAAGGGGTTGAGGGCCCAAATTACATCTGATACACACCTTTGTGAACTCACACATGGTCGTCCTCCTGCAGGTCCTCCTCCTCCTCCTCCTCCTCCAGGTCCTCCTAGTCCTCCTCCTCCTCCAGGTCCTACTCCTCCTCCTGCCACATCTCCAACAGCAGAGCCACAGCCAGGAAGGAAGCGTGGAAGGAAGACCAGAAAGTGAGGACCCTGGGTTCAGTCTGGTCGGCCAAAAGATGCAGCCTCTTGTGGTACCACAGCCTGGGGACACAGATGTCATCTGCTGCTTTCCGGATCGCTGGGACTCTGGGAATAATTTTGATGTTCAAGAATTGATGTCTGCCCTGGAGGTCCCAGGCTTTGCTAATTTCTCCTGTTTATCCAGCGTTGCCTCCCTCTTTGTTTGGTTCTGAGCCCTTAATAAAGGAATTTTGGTTTGAATTATACTTGCCTATGTGTGTTTTACTTCAAAAAGGACAGTTTGTTGGTGAGGATTCAGGTACATTTCAAAAATACAATGTGAAATTAACAAGGGACACCAACAACAAACAAGCTCCTTGAGATTAAATAATAAAAGATATCAATGGTGTTGTGGTAACTTGACACACAAAACACACACAAAAATATTCTGGAGTAAAACTAAAAATAACATTAAACAAAGATCAGCCTTTGAAAAAATAGAAACATAAAATCTAAAAGAAAAATGGCTGTAAATAAAAAAAAAAAGAAAAATATTTATGTCAGATGTGACAAATAACAATATATTCAGGGAATCCCAATAAAAAAAAAAGAAATAAGTTTGTGAGAAGTGTGTATGAATATGAGCAGCAAAACTACTTAATTCTTCTCACATTATAAAGAAGAGAGTGCGCTGTATTAAACCATTTTTAACATTGCAGCGTGACGAAAGTGGTGTATCCATTGTGAACGCTAATTTTACCAGACCGAGCTGTTCCGTCTCGGAATTTCTTCTGAGCATGCGTGGCACTTTGTGCGTCGGAACAAGCCACACACGGTCGGAATTGACGCAATCGGATTTTGTTGTCGGAAAATTTTATAGCCTGCTCTCAAACTTTGTGTGTCGGAAAATCCAATGGAAAATGTCCGATGGAGCCCACACACGGTCGGAATGTCCGACAACACGCTCCGATCGGACATTTTCCATCGGAAAATCCGACCGTGTGTACGGGGCATTACAGGTTTTCTTCTAAGATTACTCTGTATTTGGCTCCATCCATCTTCCCATCAACTCTGAGCGGCTTCCCTGTTCCTGCTGAAGAAAAGCATCCCCATAACATGATACTGCCACCACCATACTTCACGGTGGGGATGGTGGGGATGGTGTGTTCAGCGTTCAGGTGTGTTCAGGGTAATGTGCAGTGTTAGTTTTCTGCCACACATAGCATTTTGCTTTTAGGCCAAAAAGTTAAATTTTGGTCTCATCTGACCAGAGCACCTTCTTCCACATGTTTTCTCGATCCCACTTATGGCTTCTCACAAACTGCAAACGGGACTTCTTGTGGCTTTTTCTCAACAATGGCTTTCTTCTTGGCACTCTTCCATAAAGACCAGATTTGTGGCATGCACGACTAATAGTTGTCCTGTGGACAGATTCTCCCACCTAAGCAGGTGGACTCTATTTAGTAATTAGGTGACTTTTGAAGGCAATCGGTTCCAAAAGATTTTAGTTAGGGTATCAGAGTAAAGGGGGCTGAATACAAATGCACCCCACACTTTTCAGATATTTATTTGTAAAAGATTTTGAAAACCATTTATCATTTTCCTTCTACTTCACAATTATGTGCCACTTTGTGTCGGTCTATCACATAAAACTCCAATAAAATTAATTTATGTTTTTGGTTGTAACATGACAAAATGTGGAAAATTTCAAGGGGTATTAATACTTTTTCATGGCACTGTAGCAGTGCGGACACGGACCTGTCATCAACCTGCTCAGCAGAGTCGCCCGTGTGAATGGGGACTAATGCTTACTGGAATTTGTGTGCTACTGTGTGTCACAGTGTTGGGAACAAGATAAAGAAATGTTGCAACATTGATGGAGGACATTTCAAGCAAGAGGCTAAACAGTGTCAAAGCGTCGGAACAGGTCTCAGGGATGTTGCATCTAAGAGTCTAAACATGACCTGATCAGTACTGTATACCAACTTTTGGCCATATTGTTCTCAATACCTGCAAAGTAAAATAAATAATAAATACTGTAAATGAAAATTATTAAAATGTCATGATCTGATCAGTAATGTGTGCCTACTTTTTCCCACCCTGTATATTACAGTCTTTAGATATGGTGGCTGCATTAGTTTATACTTTAATGTGGTGTCCTTGTCACATCCTGTGAACATACTAGTTTTATTTTTATTGTGTAAACTGCTAGTTGGATCAATCAATAGTGTAATGGAGATCAAAAGGGGACAGTTCAGCCTGTGCAACAACCATGGCTTCCCTACACAAGTACAGCATAGAAAAAAACACAAACATGAAGGAACAGCAAGCGTGTTATTCTCAAGATTGCCAGCTGGAAATATTGTTATATATGACATTTTTAGAGGGTTGGCTATGCTTTATAATATTGTAGCTTGAAGAACCCCTTTAGTTAGCTATTCAAAATGACTGGTGTGAGATTGTCTCTAGCTGATAAGAAACCCACCCTCCAAACAGATCTACAAATCCTTTTCTCAAATATATCACTTTTAATCCTGTATTATGAAGTTTCCTACATCTTGCCAGGTAAATGTTCCCAGTGATTAAACTAAGAAACATGACGATATTATTTACAGACTTTTTAATCCTGAAATTTGGCTTCATGCTGGGTAATAACCAGGCTGTGCTTGTTAGAAAGGAATAAAGACCTAATTTTATGCATTACAAGAACACGAAAAAATCTGATTAAGAAACTGATTTTATTTCAACATTCGAGTGATATGTGACATTTAATTCATCTAATTTGTTTATATAAGGCATAGCAGTTAAAGTGACTCTAAGCTCTGGTTTAATTAAAAAAATGTCAAGTGTGTATTTTTTACCTCAAAAAGTACCTTCTATTGCTCCCAGCCTGTCTTCCTGTTTGAGGGTGGCTACCTTCTTTCTGCATGGTTCCACTGTATGTAGAAACGTAGCTACATGGCTGCAACTAACGTATACTACTCGTTTCCAACAAATGGAAGTGAAGGGGTAAAGGAAAGGTTCAGGAACTCACAAAGGATGTTAAAAGGAGGCAGAAAAACACAGTAAAGGCCCATACACATGATAGAACTTTGTACAAACTTTCCCATGGATTTTTGTACAAAGGGCGGTGGCTAGGGATGAGCTTCGTGTTCGAGTCAAACCCATGTTCGACTCGAACATCGGCTGTTCGGTCGTTCGCCGAATTGCGAACGATATGGGCCGTTCGCGCCAAATTCGTGTGGCGCGTCACGGCCCATAATTCACTGCGGCATCGCAGTGCATTGCTGGCTGATGATTGGCCAAGCATGCACTATGACCCGCATGCTTGGCCAATCACAGCGCCGCCTGAACAGAGAGCCGTAATTGGCCAAAGCCAAGGAGGCTTTGGCCAATTATGGCTCAGGGGATTTAGTACACGCCCCACACTATATAAGGCCGCCTGCACGGCGGCCCTGTGTAGTGTGTGTTCCGGTGTGCTGAGAGAGGGAGACAGTGTCATTTGATTTGAGTTAGATCGATTAGGCAGAACAGTCAGTCAGTTAGCTGCACTTACAGTGTATTGTGTATATATATGCATCCCAGGTGTTGCGCATATATATATATATATATATATATATATATATATATATATATATATATATATATATATATATATATATATATATATATATATATATATATACACTGTATTCAATTTAGCTAGATCCGTTCCTGTTATCTTCTAGACTATTTACATTTAGTGCAGTGCGTCCTGCTCACAGTGTTCAGCTAGATCCGTTCCTGTTATCTTCTAGACTATTTACATTTAGTGCAGTGCGTCCTGCTCAGTGTTCAGCTAGATCCGTTCCTGTTATCTTCTAGACTATTTACATTTAGTGCAGTGCGTCCTGCTCAGTGTTCAGCTAGATCCGTTCCTGTTATCTTCTAGACTATTTACATTTAGTGCAGTATGCGTCCTGCTCACAGTGTTCAGCTAGATCCGTTCCTGTTATCTTCTAGACTATTTACATTTAGTGCAGTGCGTCCTGCTCACAGTGTTCAGCTAGATCCGTTCCTGTTATCTTCCTACTGACAGGCAGGCTTGTCTGGTTACAGTATATAAAGCTACCTGAAGAAAATTACAGGTGTTCTATTTGATCCTATTAGTACCACGGTCAGGCAGCTAGACTATTTACATTTAGTACAGTGCGTCCTGCTCACAGTGTTCAGCTAGATCCGTTCCTGTTATCATCCTACTGACAGGCAGGCTTGTCTGGTTACAGTATATAAAGCTACCTGAAGAAAATTACTGGTGTTCTATTTGATCCTATTAGTACCACGGTCAGGCAGCTAGACTATTTACATTTAGTACAGTGCGTCCTGCTCACAGTGTTCAGCTAGATTCGTTCCTGTTATCTTCCTACTGACAGGCAGGCTTGTCTGGTTACAGTATATAAAGCTACCTGAAGAAAATTACTGGTGTTCTATCCCAGCTTAGTGCAGCTACAGGCAATTAGTATGTCTGGAAGGCCAAGAAGGAGAGGCAGACAGTCACAAGCCAATAAGAGAGGGCAAGCAGGCTCTGTGTCTAGTGCTGGTCGTGGAGACTGTGTATCCTCATCAGCACGTGGCCATGGGACACGCTTGGCCTTTTTTTCGGCAGCTGGCCGTGTTGAGCCACAACATGCGGAAGACTTGGTCGAGTGGATGACCAAGCCGTCCTCATCCTCCTCATCCTCTCTCACCCAGGGTGCTTTGTCTGGCAAAGCAGCGGCCTCTTCCCTCAGCTCAATGTCATCAGTGACTCCTTCCCTAGCTCCACCATGTCCTCCTGAGGATTCCCTCGAACTGTTTGACCACAGTGTTGGGTACATGCTCCAGGAGGATGCCCAGCGTTTGGAAGGCTCTGATGATGATACTGAGCTCGATGAAGGCAGTAACATGAGCACGGACAGAGGGGGTGCCCAAGAAGGACAGCAATCTGGCAGTCATGCTCCCCCTGCTGCAGCATACTGCCAGGTTTGCTCCAGTGATGAGGAGGGAGGGGATGATGAGGTCACTGACTCAACGTGGGTGCCTGATAGGAGAGAGGAGGAGGAGGAGGAGGAGGAGGCGGCACATCACCAACGAGGCAGGATGCCCTCCAGGGGCCAGCCTAAGGGCAGCACATTGACTGCATCACACCCCAAAGCTCCACATGTGCAGGGCGCTGCAGTCTCTGCGCGTTATTCAAAAAGTTCTTTGGTGTGGGCCTTTTTTGAGACCAGTGCATCAGATCGCACCGCTGCTATTTGCAACATATGTCTCAAGCGTATCTCGCGTGGCCAAAACATCTCCCGCTTGGGTACCACATGCTTGACCAGACATATGTTGACCTGCCATGCAGTTCGTTGGCAAGCGTATCTAAAAGACCCACACCAAAGAACAAAGAGGATCTCTCCTTGCTCCTCATCAGCTGAGATTTCCAACCCCACTAGACCTCCAGTCCTCTCTGAGACCTGCAGTGAGAGGAATGAAGGTGTAGAATTAGGTGTGTCACAGCCAAGTACTTGTGGGCAATCTGCTTTTGGTACACCGACGTCAGATTGTACCAGGCAAATTTCCCTGCCCCAGCTGCTGCACCGCCGAAAGAAGTTTGCTCCCAGCCATCCACATGCCCAGCGGTTGAATGCTAGCTTGGCAAAATTGCTAGCACTTCAACTGCTGCCTTTTCAGTTGGTAGACTCTGCCCCCTTCCGTGAGTTTGTGGAATGTGCGGTTCCTCAGTGGCAGGTACCCAAACGCCACTTTTTCTCACGGAAGGCGATTCCGGCTCTCTACCGGCATGTGGAAGGCAATGTCCATGCCTCGCTGGACAGGGCGGTCAGCGGTAAGGTGCATATTACCGCTGACTCATGGTCCAGCAGGCATGGACAGGGACGTTACCTAAGTTTCACGGCGCATTGGGTGACTCTGCTGGCAGCTGGGAAGGATGCAGGACAAGGTGCAGTAGTGTTGGAGGTTGTTCCGCCACCACGCCTCCAAAATGCTGATTGTGACACACCTCTCTCCTCCACCCCCTCCTCTTCTTCTTCCTCCATGGCCTCTTCCTCGGAACCAGCGGTGCTCCGTAGGCGTTCAAGGGGCTACGCAAGTATGCAGGCCAAAAGATGCCATGCGGTGCTTGAGCTGGTGTGCTTGGGGGACAGGAGCCACACTGGGGCAGAGGTTCTGTCAGCTCTGCAGGGGCAGATTCAGAGGTGGTTGACACCACGCCAACTTAAGGCAGGAATGGTGGTTTGCGACAATGGCACCAACCTCCTCTCTGCCCTCCGACAGGAACAAATGACCCATGTGCCCTGTTTGGCTCACGTCCTTAACTTGGTGGTGCAGCGGTTCTTGGGCAGGTACCCGGGCTTACAGGATGTCCTGAGGCAGGCCAGGAAAGTCTGTGTGCATTTCCGCCGGTCATATAATGCCAGTGCTCGGCTGACGGACCTCCAAAAGGAGTTTAACCTGCCCAAGAACCGCCTAATCTGTGACATGCCCACCAGGTGGAACTCAACGTTGGCCATGCTGCAGCGGCTGCACACGCAGCAGAGGGCCATCAATGAGTACCTGTGCGACTATGGCACCAGGACAGGGTCAGGGGAGCTTGGTTTTTTTTCCCCACGCCAGTGGGCCATGATCAGGGATGCATGCACTGTCCTGTCACCATTCGAGGAGGCCACGAGGATGGTGAGCAGTGACAGTGCATGCATCAGTGACACTGTCCCCCTTGTCCACCTGTTGGAGCACACGCTGCGTGGAATAATGGACAGGGCACTTGAGGCAGAACAGAGGCAGGAAGAGGAGGACTTCCTTAGCTCTCAAGGCCCCCTTTATCCAGACAGTGTTCCTGCGTGCCCGCCGATCACACAGGAAGAGGACGAGGAGGAGGAGGAGGAGGAGGAGGAAGATTGTGTCAGTATGGAGGTGGAGCCTAGCACTCAGCATCAGCAGCAGTCTTTAAGGGATCAGTCCCAAGAAACACATGGACTTGTACGTGGCTGGGAGGAGGTGGCTGCGGACGTTGTCGTCCTTAGTGACCCAGAGGACTCCGGACCGAATGCCTCAGCAAACCTACGCTGCATGGCCTCCCTGATCCTGCAAAGCCTGCGTAAGGATCCTCGTATTCGTGGTATCAAGGAGAAGGACCAATACTGGCTGGCAACCCTCCTTGATCCACGTTACAAGGGTAAGGTTGCGGACCTTATCTTGCCATCGCAGAGGGAGCAGAGGATGAAACATCTTCGGGAGGCCTTGCAGAAAGGTCTGTGCAATGCGTTCCCAGAGACTGGGAGGTTACAACTCCTGTTTCTGGACAACGTGTTGCTGAGGCTTCGGTCAGTCAAAGAAGGAGCGGTGGAGAAGGTGGCCGTCTGACCGATGCGTTCAGACAATTTTTTGGTCCGCAGCCCCAAGATATGATCGGTTCCAGCAACCATCGCCAGCGTCTGTTTTACATGGTGCAGGAATACCTAGGGGCAAGATCAGACTTGGACACCTTTCCCACCGAAAATCCTCTGGGTTACTGGGTCTTGAGGATGGATCACTGGCCAGAGCTTGCACAGTATGCAATTGAGCTACTGGCCTGTCCTGCATCCAGCGTTCTTTCGGAACGCACATTCAGTGCTGCTGGAGGCGTGGTAACCGATCACAGGGTGCGTCTGTCCACCGACTCGGTCGATCGGCTGACCTTCATAAAAATGAATCAGTCTTGGATCACCACCAGCTACCAAGCACCTGATGCTGATGTAACCGAATAATTTTTTTTGAAATCTCAGATCCCTTCAAAGACTGCCTATGCTGATGCTGAGTGACTATCCCTGAGTAATTATCCTCTTCCTCCTCAATCATCACGCTGATAGCTTGTAAGAACATTTTTGGTTCTGGGCGCCACCACCAGTGCCTAAGGCCCAATTTTTCTGCCCCTGTCTAACAGGGGCGTGTAATTACAATTTTTTTATGCAATACTTTGCAGCAGGGCTCGTTCCTGCGTTCCAACTAGAGTGTCTGTGAGGGGTTGCAGTGTTGTGGCACCAGTGCCTAAGGCCTAATTTTTCAGCTCCTGTTCAACAGGGGCATGTAATTACAATTCTTGATCTAATATTTCACAGCAGGGCCCTGTGAGGGCTTACAGTGTTGTGGCCACAGCAACACCTAAGGCCCAAATTTCTGCTGAGTATATAGGGCAGGACCCTACTTTCAAACATCTAACTTACAAATGACTCCTACTTGCAAACGGAAGGAGACAACAGGAAGTGAGATGAAATCTACCCCTAGGAAGGGAAATTCTCTCCTGTAAGAGTTAATATGGGAAAACAATTTCTCCTTTCCACTGATGCTTTCCAATCCTTGTTCCACAAAAAAACCCAAATTTTCAAAAAACATTTTTCATTGGGACAAAAAGTGAGGTGAAATCTTCTGAAGAGGAGGAAAGACAGCAAAACAAATGTCACAGGGGTGATAACCCTTCCCTATGTTTTCCAAAAAGCTTAAAAAAGATTTTTTGGCTGGAGCTAAACACGTTCAAAATGTACCCGTTCAAAATTACAAAGAGATTCTACTTAACAACAAACCTACAGTCCCTGTCTTGTTTGCACCGCCTGTATACTGCTGTTCAGAGTATATAGGGCCTTTCCTTATTTTAATTTGGGTGCGGGGTTCCCCTTAATATCCATACAGGACCCAAAGGGCCTGGTAATGGACTGGGGGGGTACCCATGCCGTTTGTCTCACTGATTTTCATCCATATTGCCATGACCCGACATGACATTAAACCCGCAAGCAGTTTTAAATGAGATTTTTTCCTTTAAAAATGACATTTGGTGCAGGGACTGTTCTAAACACGGGAAACACGCGCCACTTTACTGGCATACTATAGACACCCCCCAGGTACGATATTTAAAGGAATATTTCACTTTTTTTTTTTTTACTTTAAGCATCATTAAAATCACTGCTCCCGAAAAAACGGCCGTTTTTAAAAGTTTTTTTTGCATTGATACATGTCCCCTGGGGTAGGACCCGGGTCCCCAAACCCTTTTTAGGACAATACCATGCAAATTAGCCTTTAAAATGAGCACTTTTGATTTCGAACGTTCGAGTCCCATAGACGTCAATGGGGTTCTAACGTTCGTGCAAACTTTCGGTCCGTTCGCAGGTTCTGGTGCGAACCGAACCGGGGGGTGTTCGGCTCATCCCTAGCGGTGGCCATAAACTAATTAAGCATACACACGGCAGGACTTTTTCAGCCAACTTTCACCAAATCACGTGGTTTTTCAGCTCTTTACTGCCACCCTTTGGTCAACTTCTGTATTGTTGTTTGATCTTTTGCATTGGTTCTGAGCATGTGTGTTTGTACTTTGGATTAAAATCCTATGGACTTGTGTACACACGATAGGATTTTGCACCATAGGACTTTTTTTGCCGGAAAGTTTGTCTGTTTGCACAGCCAACATTTGTTCGATGAAAACCGAAAAAGTTTGTCCGATGGAGCGTACACACGGTAGGATGTTGCCTTAAAACAGCTAATTTGCATGTTTGTTGCCAAAAAGTCCTATCGTGTGTATGGGCCTTATGAAGCAATTTAATGAAAAACACTGTAGATTACAGGGCCATTATGTAGTGAATGTGTGTGGATTATTTTTTGGGAATAAGGATATTGTTTAGCGTCAATTTAAGGATGGTACAAACTGCAGCATCGGAAATTTGTTCATTCCTGCTGCTTTGAGCTGCTTGCTGCAACTGCCGAGCCTGTTTTGTGTACCCAGTAGCATTAACTGCAGGTTATTGCTGCCTGTGGGAACAACCACAAATATCTGCATCTGCC
This sequence comes from Lithobates septentrionalis, assembly GCA_037952835.1. Lineage (NCBI taxonomy): Eukaryota > Metazoa > Chordata > Amphibia > Anura > Ranidae > Lithobates > Lithobates septentrionalis. The sequence continues at coordinate 4,404,039 of JBBDGP010001025.1, read as the reverse complement.
GGTGACCTGTCATTAAAGTGAACAGCTTGGTGGCTGCAGCTAACCGCTCATAGCAGCAGCAGAAATCAGCAGATTCCTGCCACTGCAGTTCACACTGGGCCAAATCACCATTGATTGCTGATGTGGTTACACGTGCCAGTACTGTCGGTGTTCTGTCAAAATAGCCAATTAAATGAGATCTCCAATTATGTCACTTTCTATTACTGTAAACTATCAGTAATTTGACATTGCGACAACTTGCTGTTTTGACACAACACCGGCAACCGCATACACTCCGTTACACGATATTATGAGCAGACATTGTTAGTCCGCTCCGATACTAACCAACAAAATGGCCACCCCTGAGTGTCAAAACAGCAAAATCTTTGTGTACTGGAGTGTACAATATACAGTTGCCGGTGTAATCTACAATTAGTGATGGTTTACAGTAGCAGGAAGTGACATGATTGGAGATCTCAACAAATTGGCTATTTTGACAGAACACTGGTACTGTTTTTTCTATACAGATAAGCGCTTCTTTGGTTTTATAATTTAGAGCGTTACATTGGATGCCTGGGATGAGCTGTGTTGGCTGATACACTTTACATGCCTGTTATAACCACTCTGTGACTGAGGGTCATGGCACTCTGGTATGTGTTTCATCTTCTTCACCTGGGCATGTGGGTTTCAATGAGGACTTTACTGTATTGAGCATTATGTGGATTGTGCCTATATTGAAATGACATCTTCATTGATTACACAGTATGGGTCACTTTTGCAAAGTGCACTTGGGACTAGGAATACTTCATTAAAAAAAGAAAAACAAAGGGTGTTTGGGACTTTGAGTGAGGCACAAGACACATGGTAAAAGAAACTGTAAAACTGATTAATTGGCATATATACAAAGGATACCTCATAAACATATGATACATGGTTGAACATGAGTATTATCTATGTACAAAGTGATGGCATACAAAAAAGAAGAATTCATATATATACACACATGCGCGCATCTGAAATAGTATCCCATGGAAGTAATTCGTATAAAAAAGCCAATGCTTATAGAATAATGGATACAAATGGGTTATAAGATACAAAGGAATCACAGTTGAAGTCAAGCTATTTGTTGGGAACATGATGACATTGATAGGCTTGACGCGTTTCGTGGCCAGTTGCCACTCATCAGGAGAAAATGCATAACATATCTGAAAAAATTAAAAAAGGTACCAAATAGGATCTAATGTTTTGCCCAGATAGTAATAAACAAGGTAGGGGCAAGGGGAAACCAGATGTGTATCTCCCTGAAATACTTACGTATAAATTGTTCTAGATAAGCAGTGTTACAAGTCAGAATCTGCAAGGCAAGTCTGTCCCGGGAGCTGAGCGAATGAACCCAAGGAAGAAGCAAGCGCACCAAAACACCCCAGGAGCACCCTCCAAATGTAATAGGCAAGGGTGAAAAATTCTAAATATGTCTGTAGACTAAATGATATTGGACCAATATGTGTAAATGGTACCATTATATACATAAAGTATTCATAAATTATACAGTCAGCAACACCCATTATTGCCTGAAAAAGTGAAAAGCATAGTAGATACAAAGTAGGGTTGTCCCGATACCGATACTAGTATCGGTATCGGCACCGATACCAAGCATTTGCCCAAGTACTTGTACTCGGGCAAATGCTCCCGATGCTTCCGCCGATACCTTGACTGTCAGCGGTGATGGACGTGTGGGGGAGTTACAAGCTTCTCCCCCCGCGGCTTTCAGCTGCTTAGTGACATACAGCGGTGATCGGTGCTTGTAATTCCCCCACACGCGATCACCGCTGACTGTCACCTCCTCCTCCTTAGTCCTCCTCCGTTCCTCTGTCCCCCTCCGCTGTCCTGCTCCATTGCTGTGTCCCCCTCCGTTCCTCTGTCCCCCCCCCCCCCCCCGCTGTCCTCCCTTCTTTGCTCTGTCCCCCTCCGCTGTCCTCCTCCGTTCCTCTGTCCACCTCCCGCTGTCCTTCTTCTGCTCTGTCCCCCTCCGCTGTCCCCATCCGTTCCTCTGTCCCCCTCCGCTGTCCCCATGCGTTCCTCTGTCCCCCTCCGCTGTCCCCATGCGTTCCTCTGTCCCCCTCCGCTGTCCCCATCCGTTCCGGCTTTCCGTTGTCCCCCTCTCTCTTCGTCTGTCCCCTCCGTTCTGCTGTCTCTCCGCTGTGTGTATGGAGAGAGTCAGCTGACTCTTTCCATTCACATAACTGAAACATTGTAATCTCCTGTGATTACGATGTGTCAGTTTATGAATGGAGAGAAGCTGCTGTGTTCTCTCCATTCATTCTCAGTGCAGCTGACGCTGCAGAGAAAGGGACTGGGGAATCTATCCTCAGTCTATTTCTCTGTCTCAAGGGGGAGATATCAGAGGTCTGTTAAGACACCTGATATCTCACCAAAGCCCCCCAACAGGGCTGATTAAAAAAAAAAAAAAACACACACATAGTGCAATAAAGAATTAAAAAAAAAAATTGTAAAAAATAATAAATGTAAATGAAAAAAAACAAAACAAAAACACACACACAGACACCGTTCACTATACCCCCACCCCCACCCCACCCCCCCCCCCCCTCAAAAAAAAAAAAAAAAAAAAACTGTCACGTGACATTAAAAAAAAGTATCGGTAATCGGTATCGGCGAGTACTTGAAAAAAAGTATCGGTACTTGTACTCGGTCCTAAAAAAGTGGTATCGGGACAACCCTAATACAAAGTGAAGGGAATAGTTTGTCAGGAATATTTCATTTGCATATTTTCTATGCACATTGTGCGATTTTTATGAACATAGATATTGACACATTCCTTATTTCTGCACAACTGCTTAATGATTAATATTTGTGGAGAAAAACTACTTTTGAATTTGCTCTTTGTTGTTCATGTTACTGCATAGTGTCTTTGCACATGTAAATGTCCGTTTTTTTGTTGTTGTTCCTAATAAAATTTAAGTGAAAGAACATAGACATTTTTTGTATAGCACTTTATCACTTTATGAGGTTATCCATAGCTCCCAACTGTCCCTGATTTGGAGGGCCTGTCCCTGATTTGGAGCAATTTCCCTCTGTCCCTCTTTCCTCCTAATTTGTCCCTCATTTTGGTCTGATCTATGTAGTTGTATATGTAGCGCTGGTAGATTTTTAATCTACTGCTGATAGGTAAATTTAGTGGGTTATCTGTTCATACATGGTCAGATTTGCCTCTGTTCCAGCTCGGCTGAGTTGCATGTAATTTCACACTGTGCCTGTGGGTGTCGTTGTTACTATGGGCCAGTGTTGGAAAGGCAATACATTGAAGTGTATAGGTGCTCCTCTGTCCCGGAGATAACTCGGTGGAGGTGGTCCTCCGAGTTGCATTCTGGGAGAGGGTATTTATGGGACAGACGCCATGTTTCAGGGGTTTTTTTTACGTCCACCTGCTGGCCCTCCTGGCTGACAGGTATGCGCTAAGAGTACTATCTTGTGGTCTTCCGATCGGGAGGCCCACGGCGCTGCAGCGTGTTGGTGGGCCCAGAGGCTTGTCTGGGGCCTACCACAGTGGCAGAGGAATGGTCCTGGGCTGTCTATCCTATGTGAAGAAGCTGGACAACTGAGAAGATCCCAGGGGAGGACCCATCACGGAAGGATCATGCAGAGTGCTGGTCTGGAGATTGGCCTGGTGACTCAGTTGGAGGACGTATCCTAAAGTAATCCTACCGCATAGTACTGCTGGGTTGGCTTAAAGGTCCTAGTGCTGTGTTCGTTGATCATCGTAAACCAATACATCCTGTGGCAGAGGAACGTACGGGTTTTGTTCCAATCAAGTCTGTGGCAGAGACTTTTGTTCATGCTGCGTACTGGCTGCTAGGTTAGTGAGAGAAACCTATTCAGGTGGGCAAAGATTCAACTCTACAGAGAGAGTATATTCAGCTACAAGTTTTCAATCCCTAATGCCACACAAAGAACATTAAGAAAAGGTATTTGAGCTTCCCTGCAACTTTCCTTCTACCTCTTTCCTGCTACTTCCTTCAATTTACGTTTATTAAAGCATTGGAAAAGATACTCAAGTGTCCGGTGCCTACATTGTTTATGGTAAACTCAACGGGACCCTAGACCCGGTTCTGGTGAAATAGAGGTAAAGAAGGTGAAGGTAACAGCCTGCTTAAACCAGAAGCTCCACCGAGAGTTATTGCTACATAAATAAAATGCACTTTTTAACTTTCAAAAAGTGTTTCCCAAAGCTAAACCTTTCATCCAAATTCTAAATTGCTGCATTTGTAAATGTCAAAACCTAGTATAAAGCAATAGTAATGGTAAAAAAGCACTTTTTTAATGTATAATTCTCCTTTTAAGGGGGCGTGGCAGAGGGTGTGCCCTATGCCTGCATATATTTGCTAATAGGTGTCCCTCATTCCCATCTCAAAAAGTTGAGAAGTATGGGTTATCTGATTTTTATAGCACATGCATTTGGGCAGTGCCAGTACAGGGGGGGGGCGGGATGGGCAGGTGCCCTGGGCGGAGAGTGGGAGGGGGCAGGTTGTTAGCAGGCAGAAGAGTATCACTATCCTATGCTCCATGTTAATGCTCCAGCCTGCATCAAAAGAGAGCGGAGGATGCACCCTTCTTATTTACCTAACTCTCTGAGGTTGCAGTCACGTCCCTTTTTAGTAAGATAAAACTCCCTCTTCCCCGCCCTCTCCCTGGGCTCCTGTAATGCCCCGTCGGATTTTCTGACGGAAAATGTGCGATCGGAGCGTGTTGTCGGAAATTCCGACTGTGTGTGGGCTCCATCTGACTTTTTCCATCGGATTTTCCGACACACAAAGTTTGAGAGCAGGCTATAAAATTTTCGGACAACAAAATCCGATCGCGTCAATTCCGACCGTGTGTGGACAATTCCGACGCACAAAGTGCCACGCATGCTCAGAAGAAATTCCGAGACGAAACAGCTCGGTCTGGTAAAATTAGCATTCGGAATGGATAGAGCACTTTCGTCACGCTGCAATGTTTAAAATTGTTTAATACAGCGCACTCTCTTCTTCTTTATAGTGCAAGAAGAACGAAGTAGTTTTGCTGCTGATATTCACACAGACTTCTCACAAACTTCTTTCTTTATTATTTATCGTGATTCCATCAATATATTATGATTTGTCACATCTGACCAAAAATCTATATCATATTTTTTTTGTGTTTTTTTTTTTTTTTTTTTTTTTTTTTTTCCAAGCCTGATGTGATTTTTTTTTTTTTTTTTGGTTTTTATTTTTTTCAAGGCTGATCTTGTTTTTTTTTTAGTTACCGGTATTTAACATCCAGAATATTTTTGTGTGTGTTTTGTGTGTCAAGTTACCACAACACCATTATTATCTTGTATTATTTAATCTCAAGGAGATTGCTTGGTGTTGGTGTCTCTTGTTAATTTCACATTGTATTTTTGAAATGTACCTGCTTCCTCACAAACAAACTGTCCTTTTTGAAGGAAAACACACATAGGTGAGTCTAATTGAAACCAAAAAACCTTTATTAAGGGCTCACAACCAAACAAAGAGGGAGGCAACGCTGGAGAAACAGCAGAAATTGGCGAAGCCTTTGACCCCCAGGGCAGACATCAATTATTTTCCTGCAAACTTGGTGGCCTGAGGAGTCCTTATCTAAGGGAGTGCAGTCTGGTCCAGAAGTCCCAGAGATCCTGAAAGCAGCAGATGACATCTGTGTCCCCAGGCTGTGATCATACAAGAGACTGCATCTTTTGCAAGACCAGACTGAACCCAGGGTCATCACTCTCTGGTCTTCCTTCCACGCTTCCTTCCACGCTGTGGCTGTGGTGGTGGAGTTGTGGCAGGAGGAGGAGGAGGATGTTCCAACTCACTCAGGTGGGTATTGGGTGTAATTTCGCCCCTCACCCCCTTAGTTAAGACTTTATAAAGAAGGTCCTCACACAGCTGGCGTTGGTCCTCCTGCATGCCCTGCAGTTTGGTGGTAGCCATGCAGGCAAAGGCCTCTTCAGGAGTGGGGGTCGCTCTGAGGGACGCAGAAGCCTCCTGAATGAGCCTGAGAGCTGAATCCTTCACGTGATTCCCCTTCCTGGGTCTTTTGTTTGGAAGGCGGAGGGGAGGGACCTGCGATTCTGTCAGGCTCCTACTGGTCCCAGGCTTCTCCTGGCTGCCACTTAGCCCCGCCTCCTCCTGGCTGCCACTAACCCCCACCGCCTCCTTTGTGCCACATTCCAGCGCCTCGTCCTGGCTGAGGTCTTCCTGTGTATGAAAAAGGGACATAGTTTTAGTTTTTACTTCATCAATCACACACAATTTTCATCTCATGACTGTTGCAAATTGAATGTTAACAAATATAAAAGACTATCCTTCTGAGCCCAGCATTTTTCATTCTTGTCCCAATTATTTTTGCCCACTACTGTCTATTGATATGTAAACGCCTTTATTAAATTAGCAATTAGTGATCAATAATAACATCTAGTAAACATAATTTTTTATTGACCAGAAATCTGTAGAAGAATGCTATACCTGGCTCAAGCTGGGCTCCTCCACTTCTTCCTGGCTGGAAGTCCCAGGTTGGACATCGGAAGTCTCAGCTGGGGTGGAAGGAAGAGTTGAAGGAAGGGTTGAGAGGGATTCCCTGACTCCAGCCTGGTCTGACAGAAATCGCAGTCTCTCATAGTACCACAGTCTGGGGACATAAATGTCATCTGCTCCAGCTCCGGATCTCTGGGAATCCGTGACCTTCTTGCGCTCCCTAAGATAAGTGCTGCTCAGGCCACCAGTTTTGGCTTTTAAATGGGGGATGGTTGCTGTGGGGACCACCGGCTTCACCAACTCCAGCAGTTTCTCCAGCGCTGTCTGCCTCTTTTGTTTATGATTATAATGTGGATGTTTCACCTGCCACAGACAGGGCAGCTCCCTGTACTTGTCTATGAACAGGGGGAGGAAGTTGTGGTCATTGAAGCCATCCATTTTATCTGCAAGACACAACACGAGACAAACCCTAATGTCAGGCAAAACTCTCCTAATCTTGTTACAATATAGGCCTCAATCTAGAAGCAGTATAGGCCCAAGTTTAGATCTTACCTTCGTTATCACGATCGGCGCCTCCGATAATCCTTCAACCGCTCACAGATCGTACGTACTACGCACGCGTGTTACGCTTTATACACACTGCGCATGCGTGAAACTCCGCCCGCCCCTGACATTCTTTCTATTCTATTCCCCCCCCTTCTCGTTCGGCGCAGTGGGGGAAGAGCACATGGTGGAGACACAGCAGGTGCGTGCTAATTACAGCAATGAGGAGGAGGGGGAGGAAAGCCCGGAGCCAGAAATGTCACGATCCAGAAGGAGACGATTTAAGGCCTCAAATATGTCCTTTGGGGAGATGTTGGAGATGGTGGACATCCTGAAGAAGGCCGACTATGACAGGAAGTATGGACCTTACCCCAACCCCAATGTCAGAAAGGCCAAGATCATGGCGAAAGTGGTCAAGAGTAGGGATGAGCCGAACACCCCCCTGTTCGGTTCGCACCAGAACATGCGAACAGGCAAAAAATTTGTTCGAACACCGTTAAAGTCTATGGGACACGAACATGAATAATCAAAAGTGCTAATTTGAAAGGCTTATATGCAAGTTATTGTCATAAAAATTGTTTGGGGACCTGGGTTCTGCCCCAGGGGACATGGATTAATGCAAAAAAAAGTTTTTAAAACGTCAGTTTTTTCGGGGAGCAGTGATTTTAATAACGCTTAAAGTGAAACAATAAAATGTAAGTATAATATCCTTTTAAATTTCGTACCTGGGGGGTGTTTATAGTATGCCTGTAAAGGGGCACATGTTTCCCGTGTTTAGAACAGTCTGACAGCAAAATGACATTTCAAAGGAAAAAAAGTCATTTAAAACTACTTGCGATTATTAATGCATTGCCGTTCTGACAATACACATAGAAGTTCATTGATAAAAACGGCATGGGAATTCCCCACAGGGGAACCCCGAACCAAAATTAAAAAAAAAAAAAATGACGGGGGTCCCCCTAAATTCCATACCAGGCCCTTAAGGTCTGGTATGGATATTAAGGGAAACCCCGCGCCAAAATTTAAAAGAAGAAACGGCGTGGGGTCCCCCCAAAAATCCATACCAGACCCTTATCCGAGCACGTAACCTGGCAGGCCGCAGGAAAAGAGGAGGAGACGAGAGAGCGCCCCCCCTCCTGAACCGTACCAGGCCACATGCCCTCAACATTGGGCAGGTGCTTTGGGGTTGCCCCCCAAAACACCTTGTCCCCATGTTGATGAGGACAAGGGCCTCATCCCCACAACCCTGGCCGGTGGTTGTGGGGGTCTGCGGGCGGGGGGCTTATCAGAATCTGGAAGCCCCCTTTAACAAGGGGACCCCCAGATCCCGGCCCTCCCCCCTGTGTGAAATGGTAAGGGGGTACCAAAGTACCCCTACCATTTCACTAAAAAACTGACAAAAATGTTAAAAATGACAAGAGACAGTTTTTGACAATTCCTTTATTTAAATGCTTCTTCTTTCTTCTATCTTCCTTCATCTTCTTCTTCTTCTGGTTCTTCTGGTTCTTCCTCCGGTGTTCTCGTCCAGCATCTCCTCCGCGGCGTCTTCTTCCCTTCTCCTCTCCGCATCCATGGCATGGAGGGAGGCTCCCGCTCTTCTCTTCATCTTCTCTTCATCTTCTTCTCTTCATCTTCTTCTTCTCTTCATCTTCTTCTTCTCTTCATCTTCTTCTTCTCTTCATCTTCTTCTTCTCTTCATCTTCTTCTCTTCATCTTCTTTTCGGGCCGCTCCCCTCTGACGCATGGTGACTTGACGGGACTTCCCTGTGGCGTCACGGGGAATGCCACAGGGAAGTCCCGTCATGTCCCCGTGCGTCAGAGGGGGGCGGTGTCACTGGGTGGCCCCGCCCCCCCGCTGTTTAAGAACCATCAGAAGAGGAGAAGCATCACACAGCGGGAGCCTCCCTCCATGCCAGCATGGATGCGGAGCGCCCCGAAAAGAAGATAAAGACAAGAAGATGAAGAGAAGAAGATGAAGAGAAAAAGATGAAGAGAAGAGCGGGAGCCTCCCTCCATGTCATGGATGCAGAGCAGCCCGAGGAGAAAAAGGGAAGAAGATGCCACGGAGGAGATGCTGGACGAGAACACCGGAGGGAGAACCAGAAGAACCAGAAGAAGAAGATGAAGGAAGATAGAAGAAAGAAGAAAGAAGAAGCATTTAAATAAAGGAATTGTCAAAAACTGTCTCTTGTCATTTTTAACATTTTTGACAGTTTTTTAGTGAAATGGTAGGGGTACTTTTGTACCCCCCTTACCATTTCACACAGGGGGGGGCCGGGATCTGGGGGTCCCCTTGTTAAAGGGGGCTTCCAGATTCCGATAAGCCCCCCGCCCGCAGACCCTCACAACCACTGGCCAGGGTTGTGGGGATGAGGCCCTTGTCCTCATCAACATGGGGACAAGGTGTTTTGGGGGGCTACCCCAAAGCACCCTCCCAATGTTGAGGGCATGTGGCCTGGTATGGTTCAGGAGGGGGGGCGCTCTCTCGTCTCCCCTCTTTTCCTGCGGCCTGCCAGGTTGCGTGCTCGGATAAGGGTCTGGTATGGATTTTTGGGGGACCCCACGCCGTTTTTTTTTTTTTTTTAATTTTGGCGCGGGGTTCCCCTTAATATCCATACCAGACCTGAAGGGCCTGGTATGGAATTTAGGGTGACCCCCACCTCTTTTTTTTAATTTTGGCCGGGGCTCCCCTTAATATCCATACCAGACCTGAAGGGCCTGGAATGGAATTTAGGGGGACCCCCACATTTTTTTTTTAATTTTTGTCCGGGGTTCCCCTGTGGGGAATTTCCATGCGGTTTTTATCAATGAACTTCTATGTGTATTGTCGGACCGGCAATGCATTAATAGCCGCGAGTAGTTTTAAATGACTTTTTTTTCCTTTGAAATGTCATTTTGCTATTAGACTGTTCTAAACATGGGAAACATGCACCCCTTTACAGGCATACTATAGACACCCCCCAGCTATGAAATTTAAAGGGATATTACACTTTTATTGTTTCACTTTAAGCATTATTAAAATCACTGCTCCCGAAAAAAACGGCTGTTTTTAAAACTTTTTTTGCATTGATCCATGTCCCCTGGGGCAGGACCCAGGTCCCCAAACACTTTTTATGACAATACCATGCATATAAGCCTTTAAAATTAGCACTTTTGATTTCTCCCATAGACTTTTAAAGGGTGTTCCGCGGCATTCGAATTTGCCGCGAACACCCCAAATTGTTCGCTGTTCGGCGAACTTGTGAACAGCCCATGTTCGAGTCGAACATGAGTTCGACTTGAACTCGAAGCTCATCCCTAGTCAAGAGTCTGCACCGGAATTTCGGGGTACGATGATCGAAAGATCAGCTCAGGAAACGGTGGTCGGACCTCAAATTAAGAGAGCACGAGCAGTACAGAAAGATCCGGAGAGTGCTGCAAAAAAGTAAGTAGTTGTCCTGTGTTCCTATTCTTTATGTTTATTACGTTCGTGCTGCTTCATGTGCTTTTCTTAACCGTTATCCAGTTTAAAATGGCAACTTTCATGTTCATGGGCACATTATTCGTTCGTATAAAACATTGTTCGTTTGGCCTAGAAAACACCATTGTTTTGGCCATATGCATTTGCCCACATTTTTTATGGCCTACTTGTCTGAAAATAATTTTGTTGTCTAGATGGGTTTGTAACTAGAATGAAATGCAAACTAGATTCTGTGTAAGGACAGGACACTCAACAGCTGTTTACACATCTGGAAGCTGTAGCACTAGTGTGGGACACAAGAACACCCTTTTTATTAGGGGGCCCACACAGGTGCTCCAGTGTATACTATAGGGGTGTCTCCATCTGTGAAGTTTGTACAAATTCTACATCTTGGAACTCTGCCAAAATAGACAATTGTACCCCACTTCCAAGCAATGTTTCATATTCCTATTTCTGCCATCAAATATCTGTGTGCTAAGTATACTTATTTTTTTTTACATAGGGGAGAAAAGACTCGGAGACACCCCTCATCAGAGGAGACCACAGACCCCTCACCTCTGGAAGAAGGGGAAATCCACCCAAGCCAAGCAGAGCAGGAGGAGGAAGACGTGGTGGAAATTGGCACCACAACAGGTGAGTGTCTGTGACCACAGGCTCAGGTAAGAGATGAATGCTGACATATTTATAATACATGGTGTGTTTTTGTTTCTATCTTTTTAGGTGATTGTGATGTTGTGGATCCAGGGCATTTCACCTCGGAAAGTGCACAGATCCTGATTGGGGAGATCATGGGGTGTAATAGGGACTTGGAAAACATCCTGAAAAACACCAATGATGTTCAACAAAAAATGAAGAACATCATTGATGTTTTAGGGAGAGTTTAAAACCCCTCCAAATCCCTTTTTTTTTTTTGTGTTTTTTTTGTGTGCTAAAATTTTTTAACATTTTTTGACATATTTGCGAAAAGCCAAATTTTGAAGATGCACACAGTCTGTCAACATGTGCTATCTGCCATCACGGGACGCGTTTTGGGGGTGCAACCCCTTCCTCAATAATAAAGTAGCTGTGAGGAAGGGGTTGCACCCCAAAAACACGTCCCTTGATCCCCCATGATGGCAGCTAGCACATGTTGACATTCGGCAATTTGTGTGCATCTTCAAAATTTGGCTTTTCCTGGGGTGACTTCACCCCATCTGAACGCAATATCAAACACAGTTTGTAAATACTCATGTCTGATATTGCCTTCAAGTTCTACCAAATGTGAACTTTGTATGTTCAAGATTTGTGTCTTTCTTGTTGGTTTTCAACATGCCTGTTTTACCTTAAATGGACATTTCTACTTTTTCTAATGTGACCCCAAAAATTGTTATACAACAAACATGTTGGTTTGTTTTAAATGGTAATGAGGAAATGTGGGGAATTGGCGCTGCCCTATGTAATATATGTTATATGAGGGTCTAAGAATTAAATAAATAAATATGTAAATGGGTGATTAAATTGGTGACCGCAAAAGTGTATGTAAAAGAATAAATAGGTGTTTAAGTAACTATCCCCCTATATGTGCACAAAAATAATTGATGTGAAATCCTGCTAGGTGAATGTACACATCTTTTAACATGTAAATGAATTAAGTTTATATTAGCTCCACTACCACTGGGGGCTTATATATAAATAATAAACCAGGTGAAACTAAGTGAAAATATTAAACCAGGTGAAAATTATAAATTGTACAATATATTTATATAGGGGGTCCAAGAAACCACTGTTTAAGTGCCTGTGGTAACCATGTATGGTTACCAATTGGCCCGCTAAATGTAGTGATTAAAGTGCACTGAGTGTAAAGTGAACGAAAGTGCAACAAACTATAAGTTGCTATAGATTAAATGCCCTCAAAATTCATATATATACACCATATAGGATACAGTTATAAATATAAATATATATGCAGGAATTAAAACAGATATCATTAAACATTTGTAAAAAAGGCACCAAGTGTAAATACACCATCTGTAGACCAGTCCCTAAAATTGGCATATACTGGAATAACTGTCTAGTAAATACACCATCTGTAAACCAGTCCCTATAATAGGCATATACTGGAATACTGGAATAAAATGTCTAGTATGTGGAGATCAGGGTCAATTGACTTGCATTCAGGAATATTCAAAGGGTGATGTAAGGTGACTTCCGTGCAGGTAAAGTACAATGAAAGCTGGTGACTCCAAGTGCTCCCCCCCGATGTTGCCCCACTCACCAGAATCCGTCACCCCCGAAGGGGTATTGGGCAGAGGAGTGGGTGTCTTTGGGTAACTGTCTCTGGTGTCCCTCTTAGGCTCCACTCACCATGAGTGTCTTCTGTTTAGACCGATGCTGTGGGTCCCCTTATGCTAATCCAAATCCGGATACCTTCACTAGTGTCCACCTCCGTGCTGTTAAATCCTCCTCACACACAAAGAGATAAACAGGGGGCTTGCATGGTGAAGTATGTCCGGTTTAATAAGGATTGAAAATACAATACAACGTAACAACCGTAAGCAGTCGCGGCTAAGGGCTGAAGATGAGATCAGGAAATGGAAACGATCCTGCGTCCCAGCTTGCATTCCAGCCGACTCTTCCTGGTATGACGTGTGAGCGTGACTCCGCCTTACGCGTTTCGTCATCAGACGTTGTCAAAGACGGTGTCGACGCTTCACACATAGATATAGCCCTCCCGGCTCCATCGGACCGCCCCTAATCATGTAGATACCATACGGGGGGTGTGTGTATGTGGATGACAGAGCCGCAGTTCTATAAAACAATACAACAATGTCCCGTCTAACAGTCATATCTCCCTACACATTACGCACAATGATGGCATACAGCTGGCTATCTGCCGGGTCTTAAAGATAATTGGTCAGATATACAAACTGCCAAGTGCAAAATGAGGATATCTTAAATATTGTAAAATAAACCTTATTACACTGTAAAAAAATTTTTTATATAAAAATTAGTATTAAAAATTTATTATTAAAAAATTAAGTTAAAAATATTGGAAAATTACTGAATTATAAAGAATTAATATAAGAGAGAAATTATTTTATTTACTACTCTTAACTATTTGCAGGGTTAATTTTAATTAACTTTAATATATATGAAAAAGTAATAAAAAATATTAAAAATATTAAAAAATGGGCAAAAATACCTTCCACTATATACAAAAAATGTATATACAAAAATCTGTTTATAAAATTACATATAGAGAGGGGAATTTTTGATATATAATGGTAATTAGGTCATCATGGTAAGTATATAAACATATAAAAAAGGGAAGTTTTTTTGATAAATGCCCCAGGATTGAATCATCATTGTTAAATGTATGTATTTTGTAATTCCCGCTTTCCGGATGGAAATGGTAACCACGTTGAGACAAAATGGCTAGAGGTAAAATCTGAAGAAAAAAAAGAAAAATAATAGAAAAATAATAAAAATACAATAAAAAATATATTAAAAAAGAGAGGTAAAAAGTATGAAAATAAAATAAAAATGAAGATAAAAATGGAGTGAAACTAGAAATAGAGGGTGGGCCTAAAAAATGCCCACCATAAAGGGTATCCATTAATGTATTAAGATTTTGTATATAAGAATTGCCCTCACATGGACCCCAATATGTAAATTTACTCGTTAATCTTATGTATATTGTTGAGGAAAGTGTTGAGGGCCACCCTGGCCTACCCCTAATATGTGAACTTACTCATTATACATAATATTAAGGAGAGTGCTAAATGCTACCCTGGCCTATATGATAACCTTCAACAGGGTGTGGCCCTTACAGAAATGGCATGTTGGTTGGCTATGTATTATAGCCGCACTCATAATCAATTAGAGGCAGGCCAGTTGGGATGAGGCCCTACCTCAATCATCTAAAAACAGGTTACAGTATAAGCCATCTAACAGTGATTATATGGTTGGTGCATTACAACATCTAGGTTTTATTCTAAACTCTAAAAGATTAGTAGTGAGAAATTCCTGAGAACTGAACCACTGTAAAGGGAATTAGGGATTAGCAATAAAACAGTTTAGATCTATTTCCAGGTTCAACCCTCTGGGGGAAAGAGATCCCAGCTGGTAAATCCAGCTGGTTTCATTTCTAGAGATGGAGGTCTCTCTATTGCCCCCCCTCCAGTTTACTGGCACTGTGTCAATACCATAGAAGACAAGCCCACTAGGATCTCTATGGTGGACTTCATCAAAGTGTTTGGACAGACTGTGATTAGGGAACCCTTTTCGAATATTTTTAATGTGTTCTCTGATCCTAACAAAGAGGGGGCGGGTGGTTCTGCCCACGTACTGAAGGTGGCAAGGGCATTCTATGACATATGTAACATGTGTGCTCCGACATGAGATTAGTTGATTAATACGGTATTCCTTATGATCGGTGCATGACCTAAATGTAGTCTTCTTTCTAGGTTGCCACTTAGCCACTTTGCATGGTAGGCACCTCTGACATCTGAAAAATCCTTTCAGGTTTGTTTTAAAACCTTTTCTAAATGCACATGTGATTGTGCTGGTATTAAAAAGATTGTTCATCAAGAATGTGTGGATTATTGTCTCAACGCTCCAACACTTTTGTGGTGCTCTAATTGGTGTTTTCTGTGACAATGGGTGTTATTTCCTAAGGGCAAATCCACTTTGCACCACAAGTGCAGTTTCAAGTGCACTTGTAGTGCAAAGTGGATTTGCCTTTAGTAAATAACAACCAACAATGCTTCGTAATGTTACACAATCACGCCATTTTCAGGACTCACCACATTTCTGTCAGGGTCAGCTCAAAGAAACACAAGCAGTAAATGTCACCAAAGATTTTAGTAGTTATTTTTTTTTTATTATTTGAAAAAGGTTTCAGACATTGTCTGGCATATTGATAGCCCCCCTACCCGCAAAGTATTCAAAGTATCTTAGCCGGACATCACGGGCACTCAGGGGGAGCAAGCCAGGACGGCCACTTTCAAGCACCGTCAGGGTTGTTTCATTTAGAATTCTGGCCTCAGGCCCAACTGAGCCAGCATAGTTGGCAGAATGTTGCCGTAAAAAGTTGTGTAGAACACAGCACGCCAGGATAATATGATTCAGTTTATACTCTGCCATGTGTATGGGTGTAAGAAATAGGCGGAACTGGCTGGCCATGATTCCAAACGTGTTCTCCACCACTCTTCTGGCTCTGGATAGCCGGTAATTAAAAACTCTCTGGTCCGGGGTGAGGGTCCTCATCGGGAATGACCACATAAGATGGTCCCCCAGCGCAAACGCTTCATCTGCAACTAAGACGAATGGGAGTCCTTCCACATTGTCTTCTGGAGGTGGCAAGTCCAAGCTGCCATTCTGGAGACGCCTGTAGAACTCCGTCTGGGCGATGACTCCACCATCGGACATCCTGCCATTCTTTCCCACGTCCACATACAGGAACCACCGCCAACATCACAATACTATTGAACCCCTTGTAATTATAATAGTATGACCCCGAGTTGGGTGGTGGGACGATGTGGACGTGTTTCCCATCAATTGCCCCTCCGCAGTTAGGAAAGTCCCACCGCTGGGCAAAGTGGGAGGCCACAGTCTGCCATTCCTGTGGCGTGGAAGGAAACTGTGGAGTCAAACAACAACAAAAAATTTGTCATTTTGCACAAAAACTGAGAAAGCAGATTAGACACAAACATTCTTGGCCAACATCAAGATAACATTTATTTGAGGGAGTTTTTAAAGACCAAAGTATAAGGTACACCTATCGGATTCCCCCTCCCCCCCCTCTCATGGGCCATTTCTAACATTTTGGGGGGGGGGCTCTTGGACAGATAACCCTCTCCACTTCATTGAGAGATGAATGCCTAAATAATGGGTATTACTTTGGCCAGCCCCTCCTTAGTTACACTATTGGCAGCCCACTGGACAGGTAAGAAGTGTCATAATACAAAGATATAAATACACACTGTACACATTTGAGCACATTTGGAAATTCTACTATTACCTATTAAGATAATAATAGTATACAAAAACTTTAAACAGTACCATTTGAAAGTATACAGGCAGGCCCTTGCACTACATGCTTTGGGGAATTCATCCATACATCTGACCACAAAAGAGATGGCTATAGTGTGTATGGGTTTGGCAAAGTCACCAGATAGATGATTGAGGATAGATAGAGAATTGGTATCAGCTGACTTAGCAGTTGGGGGGAGGGAGCGTTCCAAATGATTTGGGGACCCCAAAAAAAGCCTCTGGCACTCTGCCTGAATTTAAAGCACAAATCAAATTTTAAATCATTTTAGGGGGTGTTTGGGGTAAAGCACTACTATGGAGCTGATAAAATGCATTGTTAAGTGAATACACGAGGTGAATATAGGGCCAGGAGACCATGCTGGGGAGGTAAGGGAAGGCAAATATGTATGAAGGACAAAAAAATAATTACATAAAAATCCAGCATGCATGAAAACAAAGGGGACATTCACAGCATATTACAATCATGGTAATTAGGGAATGAGGAAAGAAATACAATATATTATCAAACATTAAATACAATAAAATGTGATATTAAAGGATAAATCTTACCTTAATATACTCCTTCTGCAGGACCTATATGATGGCAGAACAGGTCTCTGGGATAATGATCCCCAGAGCCTGGGGGGAGATGCCTGTCGAGAATTTCAAGTGCTGCAGGCTTCTCCCCGTCGCCAAGTACTGCAGAGTGGTGACCAGCCTCTGCTCCGGAGTGATGGCTTGCCTCATGCAGGTATCCTGCCTGCTGATATAGGGGGTCAGCAAAGCCAACAAATGGTGAAATACAGGGTCCGTCATCCGAAGAAAGTTCCTGAAATCATCAGGATTATTCTCACGGATCTCATGGAGCAAAGGCATATGACAGAACTGGTCAGGCTGAAGCAACCAATTCTTGGTCCATGAACTCCTCCCCACCCTGTTCATGGACTGGACTTGTGTCAAGGTCAGGACCCCAACACCAAGCCCCGGCACAGCGCAAACTCTACGAGGAGTACGTATATGCAACATGGCTAGAAAACGGTCGGCTGCTCAGAACGAAGTAACAGAACGCACTGAAGAACAGCAAGGCCTGTGAAGAGCGACCTGAAAAACAGTAATGAACGAACAAGAACACAATGACAAGAGTCACGCGTAACTCGCTGCATGCACTGAAGAGCAGATACAAACCCACAAGCACAAACTGAACAGCAGAAAACGATCTGAAAACCACGAGTCTGAAAAAGTGCGAATCGTCTCTCACCAAACTTTTACTAACCCGAGATTAGCAAAAAGAGCCTAAAGGGTGCCGCGCTTGGTTCTGAACTGGCCTTTTCTAGTCTCGTTGTACGTGGTGTACATCACCATGTTCTTGGCGATCGGAAATTCCGAAAACTTTGTGCGACCGCGTGTACGCAAAACAAGTTTGAGCCAACATCTGTCTGAAAAAACACATGGATTTTGTTGTCGGAATGTCCGATCAATGTCCGATCGTGTGTACGGGGCATTAGTGTGGTTGGCTGAGTTGGGGCTTTCACTGCAAGAGCTCCTGTACTGGTGGGCCGAGCAGGAAGAGATCAGTATACGGCAGTCCCGATTTACTGCTTCCAGCCCAGCACACGCAGCACCTTTCCCCAGGGCAGAAAGAAGATCTCAGAGGAGAGATGTCAGACTGCTTCTTCTATACATGTGAGTCCCAACCATTTTCTGCCTTCCACCCTATACTATGCTGTCTGTAAACCTGCCCTGCACCTTGCAGTGCAGGTTTACTAAGAGAGAAAGTAACTTTCTTGAATAGGTTAGGAATATACTGGGACTTTTGAAATGATACAGTACATAGATGTATTCCATATACACATCTTTTTTAATAAGATATAATGTGTATATGGAATACATCTATGTATCATTTCAGAAGTCCCAGTATATCCCTAACCTATTAAAAAATCTGAACATTAACATCAAGGAATGTGATTGCATAATAAAACCAACTCCAGGAGAGTAAACAAAAGTCCATCCTTTCAGTGTTTGTGTTTTGAGGGGAGGGGGAGAAATAGCCTCTTTCATTTATCTTATTCCATGTTCCAGCCAGCTCCACTGCTCTCTTCCTTCACACAAAGTCTTGACATCACATATCATACAGAGACATTAAGACCCCTTTCACACTGGCACCACTCCGCGTTAGTGGTAAAGCGCCGCTAGTTATAGCAGTGCTTTTCGGCCGCTAGTGGGGCACTTTTAACCTCCGCTAGAGGCCGAAGAAAGGGTTAAATGCGCCCGAAAAGCGACCCGCTGCCGAAGCACTTTGCAGGCGCTCCGCCAGCAGTGCCCGTTTATTTCATTGGGCAGGGGCGGTGGAGAAGCGGTGTATACACCACTCCTAAACTGCTCCAAAGATGCTGCTTGCAGGACTTTTTCTAACATCCTGCAAGCGCACTGCTCCAGTGTGAAAGCACTTGGGCTCTCACACTGAGCTGCACGGGAGGTGTTTTTAAGGCGCTTTACAGGTGCTATTTTTTAGCCCTTTAGCAAAAAATGCCTCCAGTGTGAAAGGGGTCTTCTTACCCTGTATAGTATGATGGGGAGGCTGTAGTGTGACCACAGCCAGTAACTTACACAGAAGCTGAAGGGGACAAATCACAGCACTGGAGGGAGCCAGCAGGAATAGGGTAAAGTTGGGTACACACGGGTAGAGATTTGTCCAGGTTAGCTGGGACTGTGTGTAGCCCTCCATGTTAGACAGAAGCCGATCATTAGATTAGCTTCCGTTAAACTGCTGGAAAACCTTGTTCAATCAGCAGCTTGCAGCCAATACAGAATACAATACATTCGCATTGCCTACAGCTCTGCAATTACAGCCTGTACAGAGGTATGGGCACAGAGCTTTAGGCAGTGTGTGCAGGAGCCTTACACTACACCCATGATCGGCTGATCACAGGTGCAATACTTTGCAGGTTCCTGTTTTTAAAAATAATAAATGCACATTTTTTACTGGCAAAAATATGTGCATTTATTTATTTTTTATTAAAGTTGAACCTAGCCTTCAAGTATTTATTGCTTAATCCTCTGCCCCTAGACTAAATGAGCATTTAACCCATGCAGTGCAGGGGCCCTACTGCAAGGGTGGACTTTTTTTTTTTTCCTGGGATTTAAACCTTTATTATGAACAAAATGTCAGAGAAGACACCTGGGTCAGGCAGGAACATAAATGGGTGGCTATATATTTATATATGTGAGTGTTTGTATGTGTGTGTATATACTATAGGTGTGTAATGCCTCTTAGGGGGTACTGCTGGGCACTAGGGTGTATATACTCCTGGTCTCTCTGTAGTTTACCCACTCCTGGCTCCTGCACATTGTATATTACATACACCTTACCTCTGCACTCTGTACTTTATCCGCTCCTGACTACTGCACTCTCTACATTATTTTTGCTCCTGACCCTTGCACTTTGTAATTTATCTAAACCTGACCTCTGCACTCTATACAGAGGTTTAAATCAGGTGTGGGAAAGATGATTGGTCATGCATAAAAAGAAGAGGGGGGGGGGATGTTCGCCCTGGGCGCCAGATGACCTTGTCCCGGCACTGCATTTGAGAATGCACATTCTGTATTGATTTGGTTTTGTTTTTTTGTTTAAGTTTCTCCAGGGGTTGATTTACTAAAGGCAAAAAGACTGTGCACTTTGGAAAGTGCAGTTGCACACTGCAAGAGCAATTGCTCCAGAGCTTAGTAAATGAGCAGAAGCTCTGCTGACTTTCATCAACCAATCATGTGCAAGCAAAAATGCTGTTTTTTTTTTATTTTTCTTTCATGTGATTGGGTATTCTTTGCAAAGTTAAGCTTTACCCCATTTTACTAAGCTCTGGAGCAGCTGCAATTGCAGAGTGCAATTGCACTTTCCAAGGTGCACAGTCTATTGGCCTTTAGTAAATTAACCCCATATTGTCTTATTCATTTTTTTTACATATTTTTTTACATATAATCTGTATGTACATTACATTTACCAGTTTTGGACATGTTTATTATGATAAGTATACACATTTAGCATTACAATTGTAGCAAAGTCTTTAGCCCAGTCTATTAAAACCCTTCAGAGCCAAAGATAGCTGACATCCTTCTGTATGTGGTGGGTTGTGAGGTACAGTGGGTGCAAGGTGGATAAAGTTATTGGGCGCCAGACACTTCTTGGATGTAAAAGTGGTAAAAGAGACCTTTTTATATTTTGAGAGGGAAATAGGTTAGGGCCAGGACACCCTTAAGCAGCTGCAATTTCAATTGGCAGACTCCTAGACTTCAATAGGAAGACAGCCATACAGGGAAAAGCCCCCACCACATCTGTACATGCAGGATTGCTGTCTCCTATGGCAACAGTCTTTAACAGTTCCTAACTTAAATCGTTACAGTCCTCTTTGCTTCACTACAACTTCAGGAATTCTCAACGGTGCCCGTTCAGGGAGAATGCTGTCCTTTTACTTGCTTTAGTTACTCACTGTGGTCCCTGGTAAAAGTGGTTGGTCCCTTAGTGGTGACAGCTTCCCTCCATCCGGCAGAACCATCACTTCTGGTTGGATAGGCCCTCACACAGCCTGGCAGCCAGATACCCCTGGGATAGGCCCAATCTCTGGCCTAGCAGCCCAGGGCATATGACACACGTCCACCCAGACAGCCGTCCAGGTGGCACAGAACATAGATCACCTGACTTCACCCGAATATATAGGTTCTCCCAGCAGGCCAAGGGATTCAAGTAAACCCCTGCCCATTGGCTGAGATTCCCAATATACCCACAACCTGACCTTGGGTTGCCTTTCTCGTCTCTAGTACCACCAAGTACCTGGCCACTGAGTGGTATAAGAAAAAAGTGCAACAAGGCCAAACTTAGGGAGAAATCAATGGATCTCTAGCAATTGACCAGAGTAACTACTCCTGGCAAGTAAATTTGTGAGGAGCTCCCTGACCAAACCCCAGGGCACTACACAAGAATTAGCACTGCCCTCATAACCATCTACACACGTATATTGTGTATCAAACTATAAGATGAGCTGCTTTTTCTCAGTTTGATAGGCTCAAAATGTGGATTGTTTGCTAATTTTTACAATCTAATATCACCTAGTATCAGAGAATGAGGGTTTTAAAAACTGGTAGCTGATCAAAAAAAAAAAAATGGTTTACCCCATCTACACAAGCAAGGCGGGTGGAGGAATTCTCCCCACTGTGTTATTGTAATTTGACAGTGGGGACAGTGGGGGCTCACCGATGCCTAAATACACTCATCAGCACTACAGCTGAATGATGGCATGTGCTGATCAAATTTTCCACCTTTCCCATTTGAGCGTTGATCTCAAAAATGTTGCCATCCCTGCTAAACTGGCCGGATTGTGATCCATCTATGGCCAACTTAAAACGGTATTAAAACCACAACCAAAAATTGAATTTATTGCAGCTTATTAATCATTAGATGTGGTAGCTGCATTTGTTTTCTTTTTTCAGACTTTTTTCCCTCTGTTTTGAGCTGGTGATCTGACCAGTAACACACCTCCTGCATTAGAGTGCCCCCACTCTGAATGAAGGAGCATAGGGGGCATCTTTCAGCAGCATTGTCAGTCTAGGGGGAGGAAAGGGAAGTGTTATGCCCCGTATACACGGTCAGACTTTGTTCGGACATTCCGACAACAAAATCCTAGGATTTTTTTTGACGGATGTTGGCTCAAACTTGTCTTGCATACACACGGTCACACAAAGTTGTCGGAAAATCCGATTGTTCTGAACGCGGTGACGGAAAACACGTACGTCGGGACTATAAACGGGGCAGTGGCCAATAGCTTTTATCTCTTTATTTATTCTGAGCATGCGTGGCACTTTGTACGTCGGATTTGTGTACACACGATCGGAATTTCCGACAACGGATTTTGTTGTCTGAAAATTTTATATCCTGCTCTCAAACTTTGTGTGTCGGAAAATCCAATGGAAAATGTGTGATGGAGCCTACACACGGTCTGAATTTCCGACAACAAGGTCCTATCACACATTTTCCGTCGGAAAATACGACCGTGTGTACGGGGCATACGATGCAGACATGTGCAATTTGTTTCATTATAAATCTAACTTCAGACAAAATTTTTGTTATTTGGAGATTCGGATGTATCAAAATCTCCGAATCAGAATGGTAATGAATTTCTACAAATCTGAAATACATTTTAAACGAAACAACAAATTCATTTGTATTCATTTGTTTCACTCTGACCTTTTTGTTTATGTTTGAAGCATCTGAAATAACGACATTGATTCGGATTCATTTAGTTTTCATGTTGCATTAACATTTTTCTTTCTTTCTTTCTTTATTTAAAAATGCACTACAAATGAAATAGAAATATATTTCAATACATGCATTAGGGCTGCTTACACACTGCTCTGTTTTCCTTGTCAAAAGAAGTTTATTGAGTATACAATATTATAAAGATACATAAAGTAAGTTTACAAGGATCTATAAAGTAAGCTCATTGTTTTACAGTAGGGTTTATATAGGTAAATATCATGAAATTTCAAATATTAAACCTTGGGTTCACGTAAACCTAAATTAAAGATATATATCATTTCCTTAGTTACTTTTGTAGGTATTTAAATGATTTATACCTACTATCCATATTGTTTACAGGTAGAGTGTATATAGGTCAAATAAATTCTGATAATGAGCTTTAATCGTAAGGTGGAGAAAAGGAAAGAGAAAGAAGAAAAAGGGTAGAAAGGCAGAGGTATGGTCCACAAGATTGTCCCGCTCGTCAGTTTGTTATTCTTTTTAGTTCTCTTTGAAGCCTTAGAATGGGTGTCTCTGTAAGTCATTTAATATGTTACCATGGCAACAGGACAGAGTCATTGAAATTTGACAGGAACTGTTGTTTTATCCAAGGATGCCAAAGTTTTTCAAATTTTGGAATTTGATTTTGATCGATGGCTACCATCTTAGCATGGGACATTGTATTATTCATTCTGTGAATTGTTTCTGCTAGTACCAATGTAGGAGATTTCCATGCCTTGGCCACTGTTTGTTTTGCAGCCGTTATTAGTTGGATCATAAGTTTGAATTGAGAGAGTGTTAACCATTCCGGTTTTAGATTAAGTAAAGTTATATATGGATCTGGTTGTATTATTTTTTAAAATATTTTAGATGAAATCACGAAGACTTCCTTCCAGAAGGTTTGGATTACTGGGCATGTCCACCATATGTGTAAATGTGTGCCTATTTCTGGGCATCCTCGAAAACAAAGAGCTGAGGTATTAGGTGAATATTTTGCCACTCTAGCAGGTACAAGGTACCAGCGAGTTAGGACTTTATAATTTGTCTCCAGTGCTAAGATGTTGGGTGAAGATGACTTAGCTGTGAGCCATATGTTAGACCAGTCCGTGTCTTCTAAAGTTCGTCCCAGGTCCTCCTCCCACCTCTGAACGTAAGAGGGTCTATTAAGATTTACTACTCCATATAATTGATTATAAAGTGATGAAATTGTACCTTTAGCAAATGGATCTTTTGTACAGATTGATTCAAAAATGGATAATTGGGATAATGGTGTATCCCCCTTTAGGAATGGTGTATAGAAATTTTTGATTTGGAGATATCTAAATATCTCAGAGTTTGGTAGATCATATTTTTCTCTAAGCGATGGGAATGAAAGGAATGATTTAGATGCTATGAAGTCATTTAGTGTCTGAATGCCTGATGTTGTCCAAGCTTTAAAAGAATTTGGGTAGATCCATGCCGGATAAAAGGCCGGATTTCTGATAAAGGCCGGATTTCTGATCACTGCTCTGTTTTCAAAACTGCTCTGTTGAAAAAATGCAGCAAAATTGCATTTGCATTTGCATTTCTGCTGCACTTTTGCCATGTTTTGCTGCAGTGCATTGTGTTCTTGGTGCATTTTTGCCACATTTGCATTGCGTCTTTTCCCTGGACATGTGGCTGGACAAAGCACTTTAATTCTTCATGCATTTATTATGCGTTTGCAATCATGTCAGTGAAGAGGTGCGTTTTTGGTCAATTTTTTTACCGCACCAAACATGCACCAAAAATGCCACCAGCAAGCAAGCCTTTTAAAAATGCAACTGAAATGCAAAGGACCAGTGTGAATGGTTCCATAAGATTCAAAGGGATGCATTTTTCATGCATTTTTCTTCACGCTTTTTTAACTGAAAGATTGTTTAGTGTGAAAGGGCCCTTATAGTGTTTGGGTTGGACGGAGGTGGATCCATCAGAATCTCAGAATCATACCATATCGAAGGAATCCTAAATTATTTGGTTCCATTTGGTATGTTATAATTCAGAGATTATGATGTATCCACCTCCATCCAAT
The DNA here is from genome assembly GCA_037952835.1 of Lithobates septentrionalis. Classification (NCBI taxonomy): domain Eukaryota; kingdom Metazoa; phylum Chordata; class Amphibia; order Anura; family Ranidae; genus Lithobates; species Lithobates septentrionalis. Next base: position 4,379,176 of record JBBDGP010001025.1, on the reverse strand, counting down.
CCAAAGAGAGTGCATAAGTAATCTCCCGAAAAAATAAATTAACACGTTCAAATTTATATATCGAATCTTGCAAAATAAAGCATAAAAAGTAGGTGCTGCGCTAACCTGATGGAGTGACAGGATGTGATAACATATGGCAGTGTAAAATCAATGTGATGGGGCTATAGGATAATATATAAATAGGTAATAGTGAAATCTCACGCACAATGTCTTATTGAGGAAGTGCAAAAAATAAATAAATGAATAAATAAATAACTATCCCGTACTATAATCATAAACATGTGCAAAATGCAGCAACACTATGTATGCAGGGACCAGACAGAAATAAATAATCCTTATACATGCATAATGCTATTACAACATGTGCAAAAATAAGCATAAAGTGCTAATGTGCCAATGTGCAACCCACAAGAATATATAAAATCCTATATATATTCATAAATATGTGCAAAGAAACAACACCATCATTGCAAGGACCATACAAAAATTCTTTGTGGTCCTCATGCATATGTAATGCTATAATGACATGTGCAATTTTGAATATACCGTATATACTCGAGTATAAGTCGAATTTTTCAGCACATTTTTTTGTGCTGAGAGTGCCCCCCTCGACTTATACTCGAGTCAAGCACTTTTCTGCAGCAAAAAATGTCATTTTCCGAACCGAATTTGGGGCCCCGTATCTCACTTGGTGCTAGGAACCCCAAATTTGGTGTGCAACATATCCAAAGCTAAAGTTCCTATCCCTAAGTAGCCCCGAGATACGGGGCCCCAAAATCGGTTCGGAAAATGTCATTCTCTGCTGCAGAAAAGTGCTTGACATTTTCTGAACCGACTTTGGGGCCCCATATCTCTGGGCCACTTAGTGCTAGGAACCCCAAATTTGGTGTGCAAACCCAGTGGTACCATCACATATCCAAAGCTGGAGTTCCTAGCACCAAGTGGCCCTGAGATACGGGGCCCCAAAACCGGTTCGGAAAATGTCATTCTCTGCTGCAGAAAAGTGCTTGACATTTTCTGAACTGATTTTTGGGGCCCTGTATCTCGGGGCCACTTGGTGCTAGAAACCCCAGCTTTGGAAATTTTATGGTGCTAGTTTCACTGGGTTTGCACACCAAATTTGGGGTTCCTAGCACTAAGTGGCCCCGAGATACAGGGCCCCAAATTCGGTCAACTGTGTCCATCTGCAGCAATGTCATTTCGGGACCCTTTGGGTTCAGAGACCCTAAATTTTGGCTGCAGCTAGGGGGCATCTAGGAACCCTTAACTACTGAGTTTGAAGTTCAGGGGACCTATGGCTGCAAATGGGCACAGTGAGGCATGCAAATGGGCACAGTGATGCTGCAAATGGGCATTGTTGACCCTCTTTTCCACTTACAGTAGCTGTGCATTTCTCACCCTCGCCTTATACTCGGGTCAATAAGTTTTTCCCATTTTTTTGTGGTAAATTAGGGTCTCGACTTATACTCGGAACAACTTATACTCGAGTATATACGGTACAGTGCAAATGGGCAAATGTGCAAACCAAAAAAAAGAAAATGATAAATTGTGCAAAAATCGCATAAAGTGCAAATTGATGTGTGGCATATATCTATAAATCACATCGCAAACGATATTGCCATAATAGAATAAAAAAAAAAAAAAGTCTTAAACACACCAAACGTGTGTGCCAGTGAGAACAAAATAATGAAACATTCGGTGGTAATACTCCTTTAAAAATCCAATGTGCAAAAAGCAACCAGTGGGGTGCCGAAAGAGAGAGGGTGTATGTCCTCTTCGTGCATAAACACACACAAGGGGGTAATGGCCCCTTACCTTGTGGTAATGGGAAAACCGCATAGAAAGCAAATACTGGAGGAGGTGGTCTCTCTTTGGGGTCCCTAGAGCGGAGCCGGTGTTCCCTGTGCTTTGATCCCTCAGTAACAGCAGAGCCAATACATGAAAGAACAGAGGGGTTCCAGATAGTGTAGTAATTCAAGCAAAGTGGTATTTTATTGAAGGTTAAAAAGCATGTACTCACATTAAGTAAATACACATCGCATCTATCTCCTACGAGCGGCGAGCTCGTCAATCACAATCTGTGTTAGTGCCTATCCTGTCCCTACGCGTGACGTCACCCAATCACGTGACTTCTTCAGGGGATAACAGGGGAGGCACACTCATGTCTTTAAATAGTCTTTTACATTGTTCTGAATGGGCGGCCATTTTCTTGTGGGCCAATGTAGTGTTATAATGGCCATTTCTTGAGAGATCATGTGCGCGGCCATTTTCTTGGTTAGAAAGCATACTGACATTACCATGAACGTCAGTAGCATAATGTTTACTGCGTGTGACCGTAGATGGATGTAAATAGCAAAAAAATATATATATATGTAAAATGGCATATAGAGGGGAATATTAGCTAGCGGCTCAGCGTGGCACTTTGTGGGGGCGGTGCAGAATATTTAAAGCTGGCTCACATATATTGAGATAGAGCTATGGAATGTAGATATATCCCTAATGGGACAACCTCAACAGGAAAAAAATTAATTACAGAGACCCTGTCAGTGTGTATGGGACAGAATAGGCTCTAACACTGCCATAAATATCTCAGTCCATACATATAAAATATCATACCATACATAAAAATAAGAACTAATTAAATGCTACAATAAAATATGACATGATCAAAAAAGTAAATATATTATCATGGTGTTGTCCACCTCTGCAAGGATGCACACACATCATAAAATCCTATAAAAATCATTCTAAAATCCCTAAAGAGATATACTCACAACAGTAAAACCGAGGGGGGGTTGGTCATATATATATATAGAGAGAGATCAATAAGCCTAAATGAATAAAAGTACACAGGGGAGAACACGGGGGCATGTTGTGGGAATTAAAAATCACTAAGGAAACAATTAAGATCAAATTCAATATTGAGGCCTCTGGGTGAGAAAGTGTCTAATGTATTTATCCATTTGGATTCCAGCTGGCTGAGAGTCCTCACCTTGTGGCCACCCTGCCAGTGCCTAACATATGGTTCTATTCCCCAGAATCTTAGCTGAGTGGGGTCCTTGTTATGATGCAACAAAAAATGTTTGGACACACTGTGCTTGTCATACCCATTTAGAATGTTTTGCACGTGCTCTTTGATCCGCACTTTGAGGAGTCTTCTTGTGCGGCCTATGTAGTGAAGGCCGCAACTGCACTCTAGGGCATAAACGGCTCCTTCAGTATTGCAGCAAATTAAGTCGCTGACTTCATACGACTCTCCTGTGCTGGTGGACGTAAAATGGAATTTCTTCTCGTTTGGACGTTTCGTTCTCAGACATGCAAAGCATCTTTTAATCCTTTTCCAGTAAAAAAGGAGAATGCTCTCTTCGGTGGGTCAATTATACTCTTTACTACTTTATACCGGATGGTTGGTGCTCTCTTGTATATAAATCTCGGATTGATGGGTAGGGTATCGTATAAATCTGTCCGCCAGAAGAATGTGCCAGTGTTTTTTCACTATTTTCTCTACTTTCTTGTACTGTGCATTGAAATCCAAAATTATGGGAGCTCCTGCCGGTGATATCTCCTTCTTGGCTTTGTCTTTAATTAACTCATTGCGGTTCATTTCTGTCACCTCTGTTATCTTCTTTCTAATGAACTGCTGGTCATAGCCCTTCGTAACAAATCTGTGTCCTATTTTTTCTGCTTGATCTAAAAACGTCTTCAGGTGGGTACAGTTGCGTCTTACCCTCATAAGTTGTCCCTTAGGTACAATAAAGAGCCAGTTTCTGTGGTGACAGCTTTCTATTGGCAGATAGCTGTTCCTATCCACGTTTTTAAAGTGCGTTTGTGACCATAATTTGGAATCCTCTTGTATAATGTCCAAGTCTAGGAATGTTACATTTTTTTCACTCATTTCCCAAGATAGTTTAATGTTCCTGTCATTGACATTTAATCTTTCTAAAAAACAAGTCAGCTGGTCAGAGTCTCCTTTCCATAATATGAAGACATCATCAATGTATCTTTTGTAAGCTACCAATTCATCAGGTCTGTTGTTGAAGACATATTCTTCCTCCCACTGGGCCATGAATAGACCTGCTACACTCGGGGCAAATTTTGCTCCCATTGCTACCCCTGTCTGTTGATGGTAATAGTTCCTATCATACCAGAAGTAATTACTCTTAAGACAGAAATCTAGACATTTTATTATAAACTTTCTTTGTGTGCATGGGAGTGTAGTGAATGACCTCAGGCCCCATTTTGCAGCTTCACACGCTTGATGGTGGAGTATTATTGTATATAAGGATGACACGTCTGCGGTCGCCATAATCCAAGGGCCTTCTTCTTTAGGGACATTTTCCAAATTCTGTAGCATTTGCTTAGTGTCCCATAGATACGCTTCTGTGCTCTGAACAGCTGGTTGCAGAAAAAAATCAATGTATTCGCCTATTCTAGAAGTCAATGAATCTATTCCATTCACTATCGGTCTTGGTGGTGGATCTGTTTTGTTCTTGTGTATTTTTGGTAATGAGTATATAATGGGAGTCCGGCAGGAGCCCGGTATTAAAAATCTGGCTTCTTTCTTGTTTAAAATATTTCTCTTTACCCCTAGGTGTACTACCTTTTCTGCATTTAAACATAGGATTACTTAATAATTTACTGTAGGTGGTTGCATCTCTCAGCATGTTCATCATGCTGTCATGATATTGTTCTTTTGATAAAATCACAATCCCACCTCCCTTATCTGCTGGTCTAAGAAACCAAATTTTTAATACCGGACTCCTGCCGGACTCCCATTATATACTTATTACCAAAAAGATAACAGAGGTGACAGAAATGAACCGCAATGAGTTATTTAAAGGCAAAGCCAAGAAGGAGATATCACCGGCAGCAGCTCCCATAATTTTGGATTTCAATGAACAGTACAAGAAAGTAGAGAAAATAGTGAAAAAACACTGGCACATTATTCTGGCGGACAGAGATTTATACGATACCCTACCCATCAATCCGAGATTTATATACAAGAGAGCACCAACCATCCGGGATAAAGTAGTAAAGAGCATATTTGACCCACCGAAGAGAGCATTCTCCTTTTTTACTGGAAAAGGTTTTTTCCCTGGCAAAAGATGCTTTGCATGTCTGAGAACGAAACGTCCAAACGAGAAGAAATTCCATTTTACGTCCACCAGCACAGGAGAGTCGTATGGAGTCAGCGACTTAATTTGCTGCAATACTGAAGGAGCCGTTTATGCCCTAGAGTGCAGTTGCGGCCTTCATTATATAGGCCGCACAAAAAGACCCCTCAAAGTGCGGATCAAAGAGCACGTGCAAAACATTCTAAATGGGTATGACAAGCACAGTGTGTCCAAACATTTTTTGTTGCATCATAACAAGGACCCCACTCAGCTAAGATTCTGGGGAATAGAACCATATGTTAGGCACTGGCGGGGTGGCCACAAGGTGAGGACCCTCAGCCAGCTGGAATCCAAATGGATATATACATTAGACACTTTCTCACCCAGAGGCCTCAATATTGAATTTGATCTTAATTGTTTCCTTAGTGATTTTTAATTCCCACAACATGCCCCCGTGTTCTCCCCTGTGTACTTTTATTCATTTAGGCTTATTGATCTCTCTATATATATATATATATATGACCAACCCCCCCTTGGTTTTACTGTTGTGAGTCTATCTCTTTAGGGATTTTGGAATGATTTTTATAGGATTTTATGATGTGCGTGCATCCTTGCAGAGGTGGACGCACACCATCATAATATATTTACTTTTTTGATCATGTCATATTTTATTGTAGCATTTTAATTAGTTCTTATTTATGTATGGTATGATATTTATTTTATATGTATGGACCGAGATATTTATGGCAGTGTTAGAGCCTATTCTGTCCCATATACACTGACAGGGTCTCTGTAATTAGTTTATTTCCTGTTGAGGTTGTCCCATTAGGAATATATCTACATTCCATAGCTCTATCTCAATATATGCGAGCCAGCTTTAAATATTCTGCACCGCCCCCACAGAGTGCCACACTGAGCCGCTAGCTAATATTCCCCTCTATATGCTATTTTACATATATATATATATATTTTTTTGCTATTTACATCCATCTACGGCAGGGGTCTCAAACTGGCAGCCCTCCAGCTGTTGCAAAACTACAAGTCCCATGAGGCATTGCAAGGCTGACAGTTACAAGCCTGACTCCCTCGGAGAGAAGCATGATGGGACTTGTAGTTTCACAACAGCTGGAGGGCCGCCAGTTTGAGACCCCTGATCTACGGTCACACGCAGTAAACATTATGCTACTGACGTTCATGGTAATGTCAGTATGCTTTCTAACCAAGAAAATGGCCGCGCACATGATCTCTGATATGGCCGTTATAACACTACATTGGGCCACAAGAAAATGGCCGCCCATTCAGAACAATGTAAAAGACTATTTAAAGACATGAGTGTGCCTCCCCTGTTATCCCCTGATGAAGTCACGTGATTGGGTGACGTCACGCGTAGGGACGGGATAGGCACTGACACAGATTGTGATTGACGAGTTCGCCGCTCGTAGGAGATAGATGCAATGTGTATTTACTTAATGTGAGTACATGCTTTTTAACCTTCAATAAAATACCACTTTGCTTGAATTACTACACTATCTGGTACCCCTCTGTTTTTTCATGTATTGGCTCTGCTGTTACTGGAGGGATCAAAGCACAGGGAACACCTGCTCCAGTCCAGGGACCCCAAAGAGAGACCACCTTCTCCAGTATTTGCTTTCTATGCGGTTTTCCCATTACCGCAAGGTAAGGGGCCATTACCCACTTGTGTGTGTTTATGCACGAAGAGGACATACACCCTCTCTCTTTCGGCACCCCACTGGTTGCTTTTTGCACATTGGATTTTTAAAGGAGTATTACCACTGAATGTTTCATCATTTAGTACTCACTGCCACACACGTTTGGTGTGTTTAAGACTTTTTTTGGATTTTATTCTATTATGGCAATATCGTTTGCGATGTGATTTATAGATATATGCCACACATCAATTTGCACTTTATGCGATTTTTGCACAATTTATAATTTCCTTTTTTTTTGTTTTCACGTTTGCCCATTTGCACTGTATATTCAAAATTGCACATGTCATTATAGCATTACATATGCATGAGGACCACATAGAATTTTTGTATGGTCCTTGCAATGATGGTGTTGTTTCTTTGCACATATTTATGAATATATATAGGATTTTATATATTCTTGTGGGTTGCACATTGGCACATTAGCACTTTATGCTTATTTTTGCACATGTTGTAATAGCATTATGCATGCATGAGGATTATTTATTTCTGTCTGGTCCCTGAATACATAGTGTTGCTGCATTTTGCACATGTTTATGATTATAGTACGGGATAGTTATTTATTTATTCATTTATTTATTTTTTGCACTTCTTCAATAAGACAAAGTGCGTGGGATTTCACTATTACCTATTTATATATTATCCTATAGCCCCATCACATTGATTTTACACTGCCATATGTTATCACATCCTCTGACTCCATCAGGTTAACGCAGCACCTACTTTTTATGCTTTGTACCACCCATGGGCCTTGTTTGATCCCATTCGGTGTCTGCAGCTGTCCACATGTGTACCTTTCTCCAAGGTAGCGCAGGAATAACTTACATTTGAATCTTGCAAAATACTAATCGATTGGGAACAACAAATATACAAAATCAATCCGATTATATGAAACAAATCCGAATATACAAAACTTATTCCGAAAACAAATTATTCTAACAAAGCGAATATGACAAAACAAAATGATTAACCCATTAACGCTGGGTGCACACATATATGCGGCCGCTCGGCGAGTGGGCCTTAATACCATGTTAAAACAACTTACAGCACTGGGAGCATTGCCGACCGCACTGAGAGCACGCTCCCTGAACGATACCGGCACTGTAGCCGGTGGGTATCGGTAAGCTGCCTTTGCATACTAGCGATCCAATCACGGCAGTCACATGATCAGAAAACACGCCTCGCCTCCTGGCACCTGAAACCCATTAAAGGGCCGGGAGGGCTTAACTGAACAAGCGAATCTGAAAAAAAGCAAAAAAATGTTTCAATCTCTAGTTAGATGGACTAGCAGATCTAGATACACAAACAAATTGGATCAAAACGAAGGGAATGCACCGAAAACATTTTTTTTTTCTTTTGGGATGAAGGTTTTACATAAGTAAATACAATTGATCATTTAAGCATCCCTGCCAATGGAAAATGGTGTGTCTCATCCCTGTAACTGCAAGAGAGCTTGTTCTGTTGAGTATTAACAGACTTACTGGCTGGATCACCAGGTAAAAATAAAGTAAGAAAGCTGGAAAAAAAAATTCACCTATCACATCTAAGAACTGGTAAGCTGCAATATAATAAATGCTTGGTTTTGAGTTTAATACTGCTTTAGGGATGGCTGGGATCAGGGAAGTTGTGTGAAATTTACCGTATGGGTGATCCTAATGGGGCATACACACGGTCGGACTTTTCGGCTACAAAAGTCTGACGGACACCGACAGACCATATCCGGCAGACAATCCGATCGTGTGTGGGCTTCCCCGGACTTTCAGCGGACTTTTCCAGTCGCAAATCTGACGGACTTTAGATTTGGAACATGCTTCAAATCTTTACGTCGTAACTCCGCCGGACCCAGAAATCCACTCGTCTGTATGCTAGTCCGACGGACAAAAACCCACGCTAGGGCATCTATTGGCTACTGGCTATCAACTTCTTATTTTAGTCCGGTCGTACGTCATCACGTACGAATCCGTCGCACTTTTGTGTGATCGTATGTAGGCAAGTCCATTCGTTAGAAAGTCAACCGCAAGTCCGCCAAAAGTCCGTCGAGAGTTTGTCGGACGGGCTGTCGGACTTTTGTAGTCGAAAAGTCAGACCGTGTGTACGCCCCTTAAGTGCACAGACTGAGCGCACCTTTTATGTAAGTGAGTTTTTAAAGCTGTATAGTACATAATCTAAAAAAGATTGTACTAGATAAAATAGATAAGTACTGCTTTATGCTTTATTTCTATGGAATATGATCTGTGTAAACCTGTCGTGTGTAGAGCATTATAGCTTTTTTTCTGCTGGGTTATGTATATATATATATATATATACAGTGCCTTGCAAAAGTATTCAGCCCCCTTGGCTTTTTACCTACTTTGTTACATTACAGCCTTTAGTTCAATATTTTTTTAATCTGAGCTATATGTGATGGATCAGAACACAATAGTCTAAGTTGGTGAAATAAAATTAGAACAATATATACATAAAACTATTCATTTTTCAGAAATAAAAACCTGATTATTGGCATGTACGTATGTATTCACCCCCTTTGTTATGAAGCCCATAAAAAGCTCTGGTGCAACCAATTACCTTCAGAAGTCACATAATTAGTGAATTGATGTCCACCTGTGTGCAATCTAAGTGTCACATGATCTGTCATTACATATACACACCTTTTTTGAAAGGCCCCAGAGGCTGCAACACCTAAGTAAGAGACACCACTAACCAGTGGCGTAACTAGAAACCTCAGGGCCCCGGTGCAAGAAATCATGAAGGGGCCCCCCCGAAAAGCATGATTTTGATACTATATTTTTTTCCACTGGTACTGGAGGGGGGTGGTGGTGGTATTGGAGGGGGGGTGGTACTGGAGGGGGGTGGTGGTGGTATTGGAGGGGGGGTGGTGGTGGTATTGGAGGGGGTGGTGGTGGTGGTACTGGAGGGGGGTGGTGGTACTGGAGGGTGGTGGTGGTACTGGAGGGGGGTGGTGGTGGTACTGGAGGGGGGGTGGTGGTACTGGAGGGGGGGGTGGTGGTACTGGAGGCAGGCCCGGATTTACTCCCTTTGCCGCCCCAAGGCTGGGTCTTTCAATGCCCCCCCCCACACACACACACCACAATTCTCATCCTTTATCGATGACTGCTACAATAGATCAATTAAAAACATATCTCCACACACGAGAACACTGAAAATAACTGTCTTTAATTGTGGAACGTGTGCGATGGGAGTATGGACTGTGGGTGAGATATCAGGGGTCTAAACAGACCTCTGATGTTTCATCTTTGAAACAGAGAAATGAGATTGAGGACACAGCCCACAATCTCCATCTCTGCAGCCTCAGCTCCACAGAATGAATGGACAGAAATGGCTCCATACAGAGCTTCCTGTTCATTCACAAACTGAAGCATAGTAAACACATTTTACTATGCCTCAGTTATAAATGAACTGGGTCAGTGATCCCTGCGGATCACTGATTCTATTCATTAAGATATGGGAGGAGCCGGAAATTACACATTTATCGGCCCCTTCCCCACTCTCCATCCAGAAAGCATTCCCCCGCAGCAGCCGGGAAGGAGAGGAGAGGGGGGAACCCGACAGCACTGTGGGGGATGAGGGGGGCCAAAGAGTAGACAGGAGCTTGGGGCAGCAGGTGGTGGATAGCGAGGGGCGGCATATAGAGGAACCGTTCCCCTTCATTTTCCTCCTGCAGCCTTTCAGCTGCAGGCTGCAGGAGGAAAATGAAGGGGAACGGTTCCTCTATATGCCACCCCTCCTATCCAGGGTGTACAGGGGCTGCACGGAAACCCTGGAGCATGCAATTGTGACCCCAGCAACTCCTGTACATACACCCCTGCTCGTAGGATTGATGAGGTGGGATCAGTGTCAGTGCTGGGGGGGTGGGATCAGTGTCAGTGCTGGTGGGGTGGAATCAGTGGCTGTGCTGGTGGGGGGGTGGAATGAGTGGGGGTGGATCAGTGTCAGTGCTGGGGTATATGAGTGTCAGTGCTGGTGGGGGGGTATGAGTGTCAGTGCTGGGGGGTGGGATCAGTGTTAGTGCTGGGGGGGTGGGATCAGTGTCAGTGCTGGGGGTATGAGTGGCTGTGCTGGTGGGGGGTGGAATGAGTGTCAGTGTGGGGGTTGGGATCAGTGTCAGTGGTGGGGGGGATGAGTGGCTGTGCTGGTGGGGGGGTGGGATCAGTGTCAGTGCTGGTGGGGGGGTATGAGTGTCAGTGCTGGGGGGTGGCATCAGTGTCAGTGCTGGGGGGTGGCATCAGTGTCAGTGCTGGGGGGGGGATCAGTGTCAGTGCTGGGGGGGGGGATCAGTGTCAGTGCTGGGGGGGGATCAGTGTCAGTGCTGGGGGTATGAGTGGCTGTGCTGGTGGGGGGGTGGAATGAGTGTCAGTGGGGGGTGTGGGGTGGAATGAGTGGGGGGGGGTGGGATCAGTGCCAGTCCTGGGGGGATGAGTGTCAGTGCTGGTGGGGGGGTAGAATGAGTGTCAGTGGGGGGTGGGGGGTGGAATGAGTGGGGGGGGGGGTAAGATCAGTGCCAGTGCTGGGGGGATGAGTGTCAGTGAGAGGTGGGGGGTGGGATCAGTTTCAGTGCTGGGGGGATGAGTGGCTGTGATGGTGGGGGGGGGTGAAATGAGTGTCAGTGCTGGGGATGGGATCAGTTTCAGTGCTGGGGGGGATGAGTGTCAGTGCTGGGCGGAAGGGATGAGTGGCTGTGGTGGGATGGAATCAGCGGTGGTGGTGGGGACTGGGTTCATTGGCAGCGCTGGGTGCCGCGATCAGAGACACTTACTTGTTGTCAGTGTCCACTCGGTTTCCCCTGCATTGCTCCGTGTCTCTCTCGGCTCCCTGCGCTCCACGTGTCACTGTCTCTACACAGCGGCCGCGACCTCCTGCAGCTCCTCCCCCTCCTTCTTTTACTTGATGTCAGCAGTGTCCGTCCCGCCTCCCTACATTCTCTCTGTCTCTGGATAGGCGGGGGCGGGGCGGTCCACAGCGGAACGAACCGACACATGCTGAACTCACAACAGCAACCAGAGTGGACGCGCGGGCCCCTCACACTAGCGAACGGACGGGCGGCGGGCTTGTCACACTGGCGGGCGGCGGCGGGCCCCCCTTAATTGACAGGACTACAGGGCCCAGTCGCAAGTGCGACTGCAGCGACCCTGATAATTCCGCCACTGCCACTAACCAAACACTGCTATGAAGACCAAGGAACTCTCCAAACAAGTAAGGGACAATGGTGTTGAGAAGTACAAGTCAGGGTTAGGTTATAAAAAAATATCCAAATCTTTGATGATTCCTAGGAGCACCATCAAATCTACCTCTGATGATATCCACATAGGATGAAACATGTCAGGCTGGCCGATGCAAGTACGCTGAGAGCCGCGGAGTATTCTTGTTCTGTGATGATTTTTACTTCTTACCTGTAAGTAGACTACAATAAACTACGTGTGTTTTTCCTTACGGGCTTCACTATTGTTGCTTTTTTCTTACTGGGTTTTATCCTGCTGGTGATTGCACCAATCATCCATCCCTTATGTGAGTCCTGAAGTTCTTCTGATATGTGATGACCTGAATATTCCCATGATCTGCCTGCCCATGATGGAGTGTGCCATTCGAATCTACTGTTAACCCTTTGCATCTTATGATCACATCACCTGTTTTTCATATCTTTCTGGTAAGCAGATTGATAGCACGTGGGTGTGGTGTGCTTTTCCTTTGCACACTGAAGTTTGGTGGAGGCTTCATGTCATCTTTACTTCCTATTGATTTTTATGGACTGTCACATTCATTTGTATATTTGTTTCACTTAAGCGCTGCATTTTGACTTTATACATTTGTGTTTGATGAAATCTACAAACTATGTTGGCTGCTTTTATTGCTCTTTTTTAGTTAGCGCAGATATTTGTTCACTTGCTAAATCTATCATAACCAAATAGAAAGAACATAGCACAACAGCAAACCTGCCAAGAGACGGCCGCACACCAAAACTCACGGATTGGGCAAGGAGGGCATTAATGAGAGAGGCAGCACAGAGACCTAAGGTAACCCTGGAGGAGCTGAAGAGTTCCACAACAGAGACTGGAGTATCTGTACATAATACAACAATAAATGGTATGCTCCATAGAGTTGGGTTTTATGGCAGAGAGGCCAAAAGAAAGCCATCACTTTCAGCAAAAAACAAAATGGCATGTTTTGAGTCTGCGAAAAGACATGTGGGAGACTCCCAAAATGTATGGAGGAAGGTGATCTGGTCTGATGAGACTAAAATTGAACTTTTTGGCCATCAAAGAAAATGCTATGTCTGGCGCAAACCCAGCACATCACATCAATCAAAGAACACCATCCCCACAGTGAAACATGGTAGGATTGGTAGGATGGTAGGATTTTTAAGGGGGATCCCACTCATTTTTTAAAAAAATTATTTTGGTTCGGGGTTCCCCTTAATATTCATTCATTACCAGACCCAAAGGGCCTGGTAATGCACTGTGGGGCAATGATTTTTATGAGTATTTTTATGAGTATTTTTATGAGTATTGCAGAGACCCAACAATTCATTATAGCTGCCGGCGCTACCGCTAGTACTTTTAACCACTAGGCGTCCGCGCTATAGCCGAAAGACGGCTACAGCGCGGACTCCAATTGCCGGGAGGGTGTCCCTGGACGGCCTCCTGTTTACTTCCGCATTGCGCGCTCCCGCGGGCGCGCATCGCGGAAGTTTTGTGCTGGCCGTGTCCCTCGGACACAGCCAGTCACAGATCGCAGTAAACGGCCAATGACAGTGGCCGTTTACAGTGCGATCGCTCTGCCAATGAGAGAGGATCTCATATGTAAACATATGAGATCATCTCTCATCGTCGGCTCTCCCTCCTCACACAGAGACAGCGTGTGAGGAGGGAGAGCGAACCGCTGCGGCGGTAAGTGTAAAAAAAAAAAAAAGAAAAATAAGTGTCCCCTGCCATCTGCCCCTGCAATCTGTCCTGCCATCTGCCCTGCCATCTGCCCCTGCAATCTGTCCTGCCATCTGCCCTGCCATCTGCCCCTGCAATCTGTCCTGCCATCTGCCCCTGAAATCTGTCCCCAGTGTCATCTGTCCCCAGTGTCATCTGTCCCCAGTGCCATCTGTCATCAGTGCCACATAGTGCCATCTGTCATCAGTGCCACATAGTGCCATCTGTCATCAGTGCCACCTGTCAGTGTCACGTGCCATCTGTCATCAGTGTCACGTGTCATCAGTGCCACGTATCAGTGCCATCTGTCATCAGTGTCATCAGTGCCATCTGTCATCAGTGCCACGTATCAGTGCCATCTGTCATCAGTGCCACGTATTAGTGCCATCTGTCATCAGTGCCACGTATTAGTGCCATCTGTCATCAGTGCCCTGTATTAGTGCCATCTTTCATCAGTGCCACGTGTCATCAGTGCCACATATTAGTGCCATCTGTCATCAGTGCCATTTGTCATCAGCGCCACATGTCATCAGTGCCACATATTAGTGCCATCTGTCATCAGTGTCACGTGTCATCAGTGCCACGTATTAGTGCCATCTGTCAGTGCCACGTATTAGTGCCACCTGTCATCAGTGTCACGTATTAGTGCCATCTGTCATCAGTGCCATGTATTAGTGCCATCTGTCATCAGTGCCACGTATCAGTGCCATTTGTCATCAGTGCCACGTATCAGTGCCATTTGTCATCAGTGCCACGTCAGTGTCACATGTCATTGTCCTGGTGCTCCAGGGCCTTCAAAAGTGTAATAGGTAGTCAACAAATTAGATGTGTAATTTATGCTCCTAGAACACGTGATGATGCTCCCTACATGTTGGGCCTCTCTATGTGGCCAGGCTGTGAAAAAGTCCCACACATGTGGTATCGTAATACTCAGGAGGAGTAGCAGAATGTATTTTGGGGTGTCATTTGTGGTATATACATGCCATGTGAGAGAAATAACCTATTACAATGACAATTTTGTGGGGGGGGGGGGGGAGGGAGTGAATCTTCATTTTGCAAAGAATTGTGGGAAAAAATGACAAGATCAAAAACCTCACCATGCCTCTTACTAAATACCTTGGATTGTCTACTTTCAAAAAAGGGGTCATTTGGGGGGTATTTGTACTTTCCTGACTTGTTCGGGTGGCAAGAAATGAGATAGGCCTTCCGTACATCAGATGTGATCAATTTTTTATGATTTGCACCATATCTTGTAGACTCTCTAACTTTCACAAAGACCAAATAATATCCACTAATTTGGGTTATTTTTACCAAAGATATGTAGCAGTATAAATTGTGGCCAAAATGTATGAAGAAAAATTACTAATTTGCAAAATTTTATCACAGAAACAAAGAAAAATGCGTTTTTTTTCCAAATTTTCGGTCTTTTTTCATTTATAGCGCAAAAAATAAAAAACCCAGCGGTGATCAAATATCACCAAAATAAAGCTCTATTTGTATGAAAAAAAGGACAAAAAATTCATATGGGTACAGTATTACATGACTGAGTAATTGTCATTCAAAGTGTGAGAGCGCTGAAAGCTGAAAATTGGTCTGGTCACGAAGGGGGTTTAAGTGCCCAGTTGTCAAGCGGTTAAATTACTTTTTTTTCCTTTAGAAATGTCATTTTGCTCTCGGACTGTTGTAAACACGGGAAACATGCACCACTTTACAGGCATACTATAGACACCCCCCCAGGTACGAAATTTAAAGGAATATTTCACTTTTATTGTTTCACTTTAAGCATTATTAAAATCACTGCTCCCGAAAAAAACGGCCGTTTTTAAAACTTTTTTTTGCATTCATACATATCCCCTGGGGCAGGACCCAGGTCCCCAAACACTTTTTATGACAATAACTTGCATATTAACCCTTAAAATTAGCACTTTTGATTTTTCATGTCCCATAGACTTTAATGGTGTTCGCGTGTTCAAACAAATTATTTGCCTGTTCGCATGTTCTGCTACAAACCGAACCAGGGGGTGTTCGGCTCATCCCTATGTAGCAGTATAAATGTTGGCTCAAATTTATGAACAAAAATTTCTTATTTGCAAAATTTTATTATAAAAAATAAAAAAGTTTTTTATTTTCAAAAGTTACGCAATTTTTTTCACTTATGTCGCAAAAAATAAAAAAACCCAGTGATGATTAAATACCACCAAAAGAAAGCTCTATTTGTGTGAAAAAAATTATACAAATTTTGTTTGGGTACAGTATTGCATGACTGAGTAATTGGCATTCAAAGTGCGAGAGTGCTGAAAGCTGAAAATTGGTCTGGGCAGGAAGGGTGTATAAGTGCACTGTATTATAGTGGGTAAATGACCTGCATACCGCCCTGCATCCTCCCACTTCTAACATTGAGCATACATGCAATGTACTTTTTTGGTTCAGCCCCTGAAACCTAACAGTTTCCGCCATTCATGTAGATCGGTGTGGATATAGAAATCTCTGCCAAAAGAAGTGAAAAAATATATATGCCGAAGCATAGGGGAGATCCGCCCACTGACCACTCCAGGCCCCCCATGCTTGGATCATACACGTTGTTTTTTTTGAACTGCGGATGAGAATTTTCCTCCAGCAGCGCTGAAATCACTGATGTATGATATGTAGCAGGGCGGTACCCTGCCAGGGTCCAGGTCTAGTGAACAGCCGGTACACTAATTGGTCAGCTGTGTTCTGGGCTTTAAGTAATGACCAGACCAAGGTTCTGAGCTCCACCCCGGCAGATAGGAAGTCTGGCCCAGGAGTCAGGAGGATCTCCACCTAGATGAGAGGTGGGAGCCAGTGTAGCATGAGGCTGCTGGCAATAAGCATGGAGTTGCTGAGCGTCAGGTCTGCGGGAGACAGACCAAGGCCTAAAGCGTAATGTCTGAGCAGGAGAGCTGCAGTTATTAGCCAAGTTGGCTAAATGTTGTTTATTTCTGTAGCAGAACTGGAATGCTGAATACCCCTGCGAGGGAATCTACTGTATTTGTGTAACTTTCTTTTGAATAAAAATGGTCAAAACCAGCCTTTAAACAAAGTAAAAGCAAGTGGTGATGTCCTTAAAGCTCTAAACTTGGAGTGAACACCCTACAGTTAACAGTTAACAATAAAACACAGCAACAACAGAACATTAACTCAATATTACAACAACTTTTTTTTAAACTTTTTTTTAATGTTTTTTTAATGTTTTTTATTTTTACTTTTTTAAGTTTTCATTTTTTTTTTTTTTTTTTTTTAGTGAGCGGAACCACATGGGTAAAAAAAGAAGGTCCAGTCCAGAAGAAGAGGAGGGGTGTGTGTGTTGGGGAGTAGATGTGAAGGGGGCAGAGGACACTACTATGGGCAGGGCCATCCCCATGGTAGTGTCCTCTACCGCCCTCTACTAAACCCCCCCTGAACCCTGCATTCTGAGCGTAACGCACTCCTGATCCCTGTATTCTGAGCATAATGCATTCCTGATCCCTGCATTCTGAGCATAAATGCACTTCAGATCCCTGATTCCTGAGCATAAAGCACTCCTGATCCCTGCATTCTGAGTGTAACGCACTCCTGATCCCTGCATTCTGTGCACAATACATTCCTTAATGCTGCATTCTGAACATAACACACTCCTTAAGCCTGCATTCTGAGTGTAATGCAGTCCTTTGAAAAATCACAAAAGTTTTTTTGGGGCAGAATCGTATGTTTTTGGTCCCTTAGGGCTCATTCAGAGAGATGATCAGTCCCATCCTCTGAACAGCGTTGGCACTTTGAAATAAATAAGTTGGTTTTGTGTTGCAGTTTGGGCACTCGGGCTCAAAAAGGTTCGCCATCACTGGTCTAGAGGTTGCCTTTTTGAGATTTAGACTTTCACACTGAAGCCGCTTTTCAGGAGTTTTAGCGCTAAAAATAGCACCTGTAAAGCGCCTGAAAAGCGCCTCTCAAGCCTCTGCAGTGTGAAAGCCTGAGTGCTTTCACACTGGGGCAGTGTGCTTGCAGGACCGAAAAAAAAAAAACATTCTGCAAACAACGTCTTTGGGGCGGTGCGGGAGCAGTGTATACACTGCTCCTAAACTGCCCCTGCCATTGAAATCAATAGGCAGCGCTACCGAAGCACCTGCAAAGCGATTGTGCAGCAGCGCTTTGAGCGCGGTTTTAACCCTTTCCTCGGCCGCTAGCGGGGTTAAAAGCGCGCCGCTAGCTACTGAAAAAAGCCGCTATAACAGCGGTAAAGCACTGCTAAAACTAGTTGCACTTTACCACTAACACGGCCACGCTAGCAGTGTGAATGGGGTCTTATTGCTGAATGAACTTGGATGGGGCACAGGGAGCTGTGGGATACTCCATTAACACTAAACAGTAACAAGAGGACACTCTTCACTTTGTCACTATCTCTTGAACAGTCCCTCTAGTAGAAGCCAAGGGAATGGATAGGAGCAAGCTCTAGTACTGAAGCACAAGGTATAGTAGCAGCAAACAGTCATCATTATTCTACACTCAGGTCCGTACTCACAATATCCCTGGATACTTGGATGCCTCCTTCCAATATCACCCATAACCTTCTCCTGTGAACTCTCCAAACCAGATCCTCAATGAAATACTTTAATTAGTTACATAAATTTTCAGAAAAACAGCCCCCCCAGCTCTAGCATAGCTGGGACCTTGATAAGCACATGTAGAACTTCAGCTGGCAGGCCTTCAGGCTGGGAACTTCCCCTCCTAGACAAGAACCAGGCTGCCCCAGACCCAGGACTACTTATGCACTCATCTCCCTACTGGGCATCCCCCTACAGGAATTGGCATAATACCTGTAAATATTCAGGCTGCAGATTTGCCTCTTTCCAACCCACTACATTCCAGAATCCTCCAGAAGGCAGGGGAAAATAATGAAACCTGCAGCCTGTAAAGCCCAGAACAACTCAAAGCAATCAAAAGCTGCTTCACAGTTTACAGGGGAGCCCAAATTAACTAAATTTACCTAACCTTTCTAGCAACCTATCTAGGAGGGTGCTATAGAAGGATGTAGTGATTCAGGGAAAATGGATTTTCAATGAGACCATAAGTAAATGTTTGAAAAATAACTTGGATTAATCATAATCTAGTGGAAACATAGTTCAGTATTTACTAACCTGCATGACACATGTAAAGCAGTGGTGGCCCATCCATATGGGGCGCAGGGGTGCCGCCCCCCTAATCCATGCACCTGGCCCCTAATTTAGATGCAGGGTGCCGGACACATGGATTCTAATGGGGTTTTTTATTTTATAGAAGCACGCGATTAGAGCCTGTGGCTCTAATTAATATTCGCTATTGTCTTCCTGATTCTCCTCCCGGCCAATCAGGAAGCAGGTCCTGAGACCCGTTTGGCCGAGAGGAAAAGCGATCCTATTGGCCGCCGAGGAGGAGGGGAATATGCAAGGGAAACCACCGTTAAGCCAAGGAGGAGGAGATGCAGGGTGAAGCCACCACCCGAAGGAAGTGTTGCACGCGACCTAGATGGGGTAAGTGCGGGTGATGCGAGCGACCGGGGGGCAGGAGATTGTTTGCCCCCCAGAAATATAGTACCAGCCGCCACTGATGCAAAGTTGTTTAAAAACCTCCAGCCTGTGCTGAATAGCCAAAAAATGGCTACAGCACAGGCTCACGTTGCCAGGACGGCGTCTACTGATGTCCTCCCGTGGTCGCGCCTCCCACGCGACCCCTGCTGCGTGCATCAGCACCGATGCAGGGTAAAGAGCCAATCACAGTGTTTTTTTTACCATGTGACCAGCTGTGTCCAATCACAGCTGATCACAGTGTAAACAGGATTCGTCGGTTATCGGGAGTCCTCTCCAATCAGTGCTGCCTGTTAGTGCCCATCAGTGATGCCTGTCAGTGGCCATCAGTGATGCCAATTAGTGCCACCTGTCAGTGCCTATCAGTTCTGCCTTTCAATGCCACCTCTATGTGCCCATCAGTGGTACCTATCAGTGACCATCCGTGGTACCTATCAGTGCCCATTAGTGCCACATACAGAATACAGAATACTTTATTAATCCCAAAGGGAAATTGGGAAATTATTACGACACAGACACACTTAACAAAGACAGCACAAGTTCACAACAATAACTGAACAAGATACAAAAACACAACACAATTACCAATAACAGCCATTAGCACCAAATAAACAAAATTAAAACTACACTACAAATAAAATATCCATACAATAAAAATACAACATAGAATAAATAACACAGATTAAAATAAATTAAATTAAATAAAACTACCAAATACAAATAATACACCACTTTCTCTAATGCCGCATACACATGACCAGACTTTCCGTCAGAGTAGACTCTGACGGTTTTCTGACCGAGTTCCACTGAAACGGACTTGCCTACACACGATCACACCAAAGTCCGTTCGTTTAGAACGCAATGACTTACGATGGGACTAGAAAAAGGAAGTTAAATAGCCAGTAGCCAATAGCTGCTCTTGCGTCATTTTTGGTCCATCGGACTAGCATACAGACGAATTGAGTCCGTCGGAAAGATTTGAAACATGTTCTATTTCTAGGTCCGTCAGAATTTTAGAAAGAAAAAGTCAGATGAAACCCACACACGATCGGAATGTCCGACGGAATGCTTCCGTCTGACCTTTTCTGCCGGAAGGTCTGGTCGTGTGTACACGGCATAACACCACCTCAAATAATAGAAAACACAATACCAACATATTATAAAAACAACACAAAATCATGATCATAAACCAGAATTAGATCTTCAGCTCCAGCCCTCACATAGAAGAAGAGTTATATAGCTTGATTGCCACAGGGAAAAATGATTTCCTGTGTTGCTCTGTGGTGCATCGTGGGTGTAACAATCTGTCACTGATGGTACTACGCAGACTGACCAGCATATTGTGGAGTGGGTGGGAGGAGTTGTCCAAGACTGAACGTAACTTAAACAACATTCTCCTCCCCAACACTGTTGTAAAAGACTCCAATTTCAATCCAACAACATCACTGGCCTTTCGAATCAGTTTGTTGAATCTGTTGGTGCCAGGCACCCTAAGCCTGCTTCCCCAGCATGCCACTGCATACAGGAGAGTGCTGGCCACCACAGACTCATAAAACATCTTCAGCATCATCCAGCAGATGTTAAAGGACCTCAGTGTCCTCAAAAAGTAGAGACGGCTCTGGCCCTTTCTTTATCGTACATCATGGGACACAGAGCACCATAGTAATCACTATGTGGGTATATAGGCACCTTCAGGTGATGGACACTGGTATACCCAATACAGGAAGTTCACTCGCTATATAACCCCTCCTCCTAGCAGGAGTACCTCAGTTTTTTCGCCAGTGTCTAAGGTGTTAGTCATGAGTGAAGATGTGCTCTGAGGAGCTTCAGGAGGGATCCATGCTGGATATATTTGAACCATCCAAAGTGTCACTGAGGCCAAGGTGGATGGTACCCGGGCCTTGTATACGAAGCATGAGGTTTTGCCTGTAACGCCTCTCTCTGCAGGGCTGGACCCCGGGACCCAGGGATTATTGGTCATGCTCACATTACCTAAAGTTTTTCCTGAGGGGTGCTATACAGGTCCAAGGGAGTGGAACCCTGATAAAAAGGGACCCGGTCCTTGAAGGTTTGCTAAACGCAGCCCGCTGTGATGGGTGAAGTTTGGATATGTCTGACTTCAGCAGTATCCTGCGGCGGGGATAAGATGAGGGAAGAAGCCTAGGAACTGTAAAAAGTTCACCTATGTTTTTTTCTTCCATGAGTAAAATGTTGTCATGCCTTAAAGTCTCCACTAGAGGGAGTAAATGCACATACCTTAGTACGAAGCTTCTCAGTCAGCTCAGTGTCTCAGCTAACAGCATGTGTGTGGTCTCAACAAGCCAGGGGGATTCTTAATTCAGAGAACATGTTTGCTTTCCCCCTGGTGGAAGGGAGGTTCAACAGTAGTTTGTAGTCCCCCCGCCATGGGGGGTGCTGCGGATTTCCTATGTTCGCTTATCCCCACAGAAGCTCATAACTTTTTAAAAATTCTGCCTCCCCAGCCCTCCCTTCCTCCCCTCTCGCTGGGTCTCCACTGATCAAAGCAGCATGTTGATGCCGTTCGCACGCACGCAAACTACGGCTAGTTTAAACAGAGGGGAGGACGTGTTGAATGACGGGGAGCTTGGCTTAAGGGCGCAGTGCCGTGTGCAGGATGGAAGTCCACGAGAAGCGCACAGCGCAGGCGCTGGGGACAAACAGAAGCAGAGACAGACACAGACGCTTCTCAGCTAACAGCTGTAGTCTGGCCCATAGGACACAAGGAGCACTGGGGACACGTAAGGATGTATATAGGCATTTCCATTACAGGAAATAAAATTTATACTCAGCACCAAAGCAGCATTGTTTTAGCTAGACTATTGCTCAGCAAGTTGTGCATTTACTTAGTGCCTCTGTTTTTTGTGCTCAGCACTATGGCTTACAAAAATGACACCACAAAGGTACCAAAAATCTTACCTCCAGGCGCTGGGAATTCCAGCCTTGCCTCCACACTGTCCTCTCCTGAAATACGAGATATAACAAGCCACGGTGAGTCATTGGAACCAATTGCTGGTGCAGCTGCTTCTCACATCTCAGCCCCTGTATACGTGACTGAAGATGCATTTTCCTCCGCCCTGCAGGGCCTAAAAGTAAGATTAGTGGCTTTAATCGCATCCTCTGTCCAAAAGGATAGGAAGCATGTTAGATCCCGCTCCCCCACCTTAGACCCTTTACCAAGGGATCAGTGGGTACACGACAGGATGAGGTGTTACCCTCAGGCGATCAGGAGGAAAGGCAAACCGATGACTCCTCTTTGGAGGAGACAACGGTGGATGAACTTTCAGCCTCGCAATCTGAGAAATTTCTGGTACAATCTCTTACGGAGATAGTTTATTCCACTTTCAAGCTACCCCTAATGGAGTCAGCTGAAAGTTTTATTTCTTCTTTAGGTTCCTTAAAACCTTCACAGCCTTTGCATGCGTTTCCCGTCCATGCATTGATAGAACAGCTTATTTATGCTGAATGGGTTCACCCGGATAAGCATTTTCTCCCTCCAAAGAGATTCACAGCACTCTATCCCATGGAGAATTTCACCAAAAATGGAATGTACCAGCAGTTGACGGTGCGATTTCCAGTGTGAATAAAAGTCTAACTTGTCCAGTAGACAATGCACAAATGCTTAAGGATCCAACAGATCAAAAGGTTGGCAATTCCTGTTAAAATCCTCTTTTTCCTTGGCAGGTGCCAGTACTCAGCCTGCAGTCGCTACAATAGGCATCTGTCAGTCCCTAAAGGACCAGTTTAGACAGGCCCTTAAGGAGGTTCTTGCACAACAAGCCCGGGAATTGGCCGAAACAACAAGGGCATTATGTTTTGCCATAGACACCATGAAAGATTCTATTCTTGTGCTAGTACACATGCGTAGGATCCTGTGGTTAAAAAGTTGTTCAGCTGAAGCACCATGCAAAAGGCTCCTGACTGGTTTTCCTTTTCATGGGGATCGGCTATTTGGGGATGATTTGGAAAAATACATCCCAATGATTTCTAGTGGGAAAAGTACTCTTTTGCCAGTCAAAAGAAAGTATAAACACCCTTCATTTAAGCAGACTCTTTCTCCTGTGCCAGGGGCATCCGCCTCTAGGCAGTGGTGACGGCCTCCACCGTCAGAATCTAGAGGGAAGCCTCAGGGTCAGGCCCAGGCACAAAAGAAGTCCTGGGGGCAAAAACCTGCAAAGCAGAATTCCAAAGCCTCATCATGAAGGGGCGCCCCCCTTGCCAGAGTGGGGGGAAGACTTCTGCAATACTCAGAAGTCAGGCAAGAGGAAATTCAGGACAGATGGGTCATCTCCACCGTGTCCCTAGGGTACAAACTAGAATTTCGGGAGTTTCCACCATATCGTTTTCTGAGGTCAAACGTTACCAAAAAAACAGGGAAAAGGCAATCTCTATTATGAATTTTTTACCGATTACTGGCTCAGGGGGTGATCATACAAATTCCCATAGAAGACCAACGTTTGGGGTTTTATTCAAACCTCTTTACGGTACCAAAACCGAATGGAGATGTCTGGCGCATTCTAGATCTAAAGAATCTAAATCAGTTCCTGAAGATCCGCACCTTTCGCATGGACAGTTCAGTGGTGTCTATTCTACTAGGAGGAGAACTTCTAGTGTCTATCGACATCAGGGATGCATATCTGCATGTCCCTATATTTCCTGCTCACCATAGGTTTCTGCTGTTCAAGGTAGAACAGCAGCATTTCCAGTTTGTAGCCTTGCCCTTCTGGCTGGCTACAGCACCCCCTGTGTTTACAAAAGTCCTGGCCCCACCTCTAACCAGGTTAAGGGCACAGGGCATAACAGTCTTGGCATACCTAGACAATCTATTACTAATAGACCAGTTGGTAGCTCGTTTGGAGCAAAGCGTGCACATTACAACCAGTTACCTGGAAAGTCTGGGTTGGATTCTCAACCTAGAGAAGTCTTCCTTAAAACCGCTAAAAAGGCTGGAGTACTTGGGTCTGATCATAGACACAGCCCAGAAAAAGGTGTTCTTGCCTCAGGCAAAGATAAACTCCATAAGAGAGCTGGTGCGGATGGTCAGGTCAAAAGGAGATCCCTCCATTCGCCTTTGCATGAGGTTGTTAGAAAAGATGGCTTCATTCAAAGCAGTTCCCTATGCCCAGTTCCATTCGAGACTGTTGCAAAATAGTATCCTGTCTGCTTGGAATAAAACGATTCAAGCTTTAGACTTGCCAATGCGGCTGTCCCCAAGGGTGTCCCAAAGCCTCAGTTGGTGGTTGCTAACCCAGAATCTGCTGAAAGGAAGATCCTTCAGACCAGTTATCTGGAAAGCGGTAACAACAGATGCCAGCCTTTCAGACTAGGGAGCAGTACTAGAGAAGACAACTGTCCAGGGACAGTGGTCAAGAACCGAAAAAGCCTTGCCCATCAACATCCTAGAGATTCAGGCAGTGCGTCTGGCTCTGAAGGCCTGGACTTTTAGGTTACAGGATTGTCCTGTCAGGATCCAATCTGACAATGCCACAGCTGTGGCCTATATCAATCACCAAGGGGGCACCAAGAGTCTTGCAGCGCAGACAGAGGTGAACTATATTCTAACTTGGGCAGAAAGAATTGTTCCGTGCCTATCGGCAGTCTTCATTCCTGGAGTAGAGAATTGGCAGGCGGACTAGTTGAGTCACCAGCAGTTATTCCCGTGGGAATGGTTCCTTCATCCCAACATCTTTCGGGCTGTTTGCCAAAGATGGGGGACTCCATATTCAACCTGAAATTAGTCAACTTTGTGTCCAGGACAAGAGATCCACCCGCATGTGGAACAGATGTGTTGGTGACCCTGTGGGATCAGTTCTCACTGATTTATGCATTCCCCCCTATTCAGTTGCTGCCACGACTTCTTTGCAGGATCAAGCTGGATCAAGCTGGAAAGAAAGCCTGTAATTCTGGTAGCCCCAGCATGGCATGAAAGGTCCTGGTATGCAGAAATCGTAAAGATGGCGGTGGAGGATCCATGGTCCCTTCCACTACGGCCAGACCTACTCTTACAGGGGGCGATATTCCATCACACCTTACGAATGCTAAATTTAACAGTTTGGCTATTGAGACCCACAAGAAAACGTGGGCTTTCCGGGTCAGTTATCTCTACCTTGATTAATGCAAGGAAGCCAGCTTCCAGAACTTTATATTATGGAGTCTGGAGGGCTTATGTTTCCTGGTGTGAATCCAAGGGTTGGCACCCTCGAAGGTATATCATAGGCAGAATTCTTGCCTTTCTACAATTAGGGGTAGAGATGAAGTTGGCCTTGAGTACTATTAAGGGCCAAGGCTGTATCGGTCCTATTTCAAAGACCACTTGCTACACATTCTTTAGTCAGGGGTTTTATGCAAGGGTTGATGAGGCTTAATCCGCCAGTTAAATCAACTTTGAACCCTTGGGACTTGAACTTAGTTTTGTCAGTGTTACAAAAACAACCATTTGAACTGACACAGCATATTCCCTTAGTCCTTCTGACAAGGAAGCTAGTGTTCTTGGTTGCTATATCCTCAGCAAGGAGGGTTTCAGAATTGGCTGCTCTTTCTTGTAAAGAGCCATACTTGATTATTCATGAGGACAGAGTGGTGTTACACCCTTGTCCAGATTTTTTGCCAAAAGTGGTCTCAGGTTTCCACCTGAACCAACATATCCCGCCATCGTTTTTTCCAAAACCATGTTCCAGGGAAGAGAAGTCACTACATTGTCTTGATGTGGTGAGTGCGGTCAAAGTCTATTTGAAGACGTCTGCTCAGATTCGGAAGACTGATGTCTTATTTATTCTGCCAGAGGGTCCTAAGAAAGGACAGGCAGCGTCGAAAATCCACTGTCGCTAAGTGGATTCGGCAAGTTATAATTCAGACTTATGATTTAAGGGGTAAGATTCGCTTTGCTTCTACTTTCTGAAATCCACAACCAGCTCCTTTGTCTTTGTCACATTTAGATACAGATGATTAACCTCACACCATGGGACAAAGTTCTCCACCACAGTCCTATACTCATTCTCTTCCCCATCCCTGATACATCCCACTACCGCAGAGTCATCAGAAAACTTCTGAAGATGGCAAGACTCTGTCTGGTAGCTGAAATCATTTGTGTATCACCACATATCAGTGCAGACTCATCAGTGCTGACTCATCAGTGCCGCCTCAGTGCCCATTAGTGCAGCCTATAAGTGCCTATCAGTGCAGCCTATCAGTAGAGCCTCATCACCTCACATCAGTTAAGGAGAAAAATTATTTTCTAAGAAACGTTTTTCAAAAATAGAAAACCCCCATATTGATTAACCCCTTCCCGACCAGCCGCCGCAGTTGTACTGTAACGTAGCTGTACGTCGGTTTGCCTCTTGCCCACTAGGGGGCGTGGCACGGCGCTGGAGCAGATGCGCGTGCCCGTCGGGCACCCGAGATCGCTCCACACAGAGACAGAACAGAGATCTGTCAATGTAAACAGGGGTGTCAGGGGTGATGAGAGCGATCTGTTGTTCATACTAAGTATGAACAACGATCACTCTCCTCACCTAGGCAGTCCCATCCCCCCACAGTTAGAATCACTCCCTAGGGAACACAGTTAACCCCTTGCTCGCCCCCTAGTGTTAACCCCTTCCCTGCCAGTGACATTTACACAGTAATCAGTGAATTTTTATAGCACTGATCGCTGTATAAGTGCCAATGGTCCAAAAAAAGTGTCAAAAGTGTCTGATCTGTCCGCCATAATGTCACAATCCCAATAAAATTTGCTGATCACTGCCATTAGTAAAAAAATAATTATAATAAAAATGCCATAAATCTTTCCCCTCTTTTTTAGATGCTATAACTTTTGCGCAAACCAATCAATATATGCTTATTGCAATTTTAATTACCAAAAATATGTAGAAGAATACATAAAAAATTAGCTTTTTAAAAAAAAAATTGGGGATATTTATTATAGCAAAAAGTACAAAATATTGTGTTTTATCAAAATTGTCGCTCTTTTTTTGTTTATAGCACAAAAATAAAAACCGCAGAGATGATCAAATACCACCAAAAGAAAGCTATATTTGTGAGAAAAAAAGGACGTCAATTTTGGTTGGGCACATTGTCCCACGACCACGCAATTTTCAGTTAAAGCGACGCAGTGCGGTATCACAAAAAATGGCCTGGTCATTGAGCAGCCAAATCTTCCGGGGCTGAAGTGGTTAAATACAACCAAAAGAAAGCTCTATTTGTTTAGGTACAGTGTTGCATGACCACGCAATTGTCATTCAAAATGTGACAGCGCTGAAAGTTAAAAAATTGGCCTGGGCAGGAAGAGGGTGAAAGTGTCCAGTAGGCAAGTGGTTAATGTTAAAAGATCCAGAATGCAGTATGTGTATATATGTACAGTGCCTTGAAAAAGTATTCACACCCCTTGACATTTTCCATAAATTGTCATGTTACAACTAAAAACGTAAATGTATTTTATTGGGATTTTATATGATAGACCAACACAAAGTGGCACATAATTGTGAAGTGGAAGGAAAATGATAAATGTTTTTTTTAAAATAAATATCTGCATTTGCATTTGTATTCAGCCCCCTTTACTCTGATACCCCATAACTAAAATCTAGTGTAACCAATTGCCTTCAAGAGTCATCTAAATAGTAAATAGAGTCCATCTGTGTGTAATTTAATTTCAGTTTAAATATAGCTATTCTGTGAAGCCCTCAGAGGTTTGTTAGAGAACCTTAGTAAGCAAACAGCATCATGATGGCCAAGGAACACACCAGACAGGTCAGGGATAAAGTTGTGGAGAACTTTCAAGCAGGGTTAGGTTACAAAAAAATATCCCAAGCTTTGAACATATCACGGAGCCCTGTTTAATTCATTATCCAAAAATAGAAAGAGTATGGCACAACTGGAAACCTACCAAGACATGGCCATTCACCTAAACTGACAGGCCGGGCAAAGAGAGCATTAATCAGAGAAGCAGCCAAGAGGTCCATGGTAACTCTGGAGGAGCTGCAGAGATCCGCAGCTCAGGTGGGAGATTCTGTCCACAGGACAACTATTAGTCCTGCACTCCACAAATCTGGCCTTTATGGAAGAGTGGCAAGAAGAAAGCCATTGTTGAAAGAAACATAAGCAAAAAACAAAACCAATTGGCTCACACAGCAGTTGGACTGACAGCTCCTATGTTTACTCCAGCTGGACACATCGTCTTTGGCGGACATTCAACTTCTGGATATACCATCACAGCCACACTGCTGTACAGTGACATGACTGAAGTGTCATTTCTGTGCACTTCAAATAAAGTAAAAAAAAAGAAAAAAAGAAAAAAGGAGCCGTGTGATGTGCTGAAACATGCATGACACCGCCCCCTACTGACGGCTCACTGCAGAAAGGACAGCTGCTGCTGCAGCACACTGAGCTTCTGCTGTTTAGTGTGTGGTCCGGGCTACTGATAAAAATGAAGGGGGCCCCAAACAGCCTACCTGACGGGGCCCCCCTCCTCTGAAAATATCAAGTGATATTTTTGCTAAACTGCAACAGAAGCGATGATATTCTTTGCAGCCATGGAAAAAATGATACCCCCTCGAACAAGACCCATTTAAGTGAATAGTGTCAGGAAGGCAATATCTGCACCCCCACAGTGAGCGATTGGTACAGATTGCTCACTGTGTTCATTCAGGATGGTGAGCCCCCCCCCCCCCCCCCGCTCACCATCCTGATATAACCCTCCTGTATGCCCTCAGCATCTGCCAGTGGAAGAGAAGTGAATCCGGCAGCACTGCAGGGAAAGGGGTACACAGGGTCCCAGACAGCAGGAAGTGCAGATACGAGAACTGATCCCACTGCAGTGCAGCTGGAAGGAAAAAAGAAAAGTAGAAGCCAGCAGCACTGCACTAGAGTAACAAGTGTCAGCAATAAGGCAGTACCGCCAGCCCTCCTATAATATGAGGTCAATGTGTATGCAATCAGGCAGGCCTTTGCACTACATGGTTTTGGTAAATCTGAAGACAAAAATCTGCAGAAAATCTAATAGCGTGTATGGGGTCTTACTTAACTGCAGAAGAGAAAAAAATAGGTCTCCTTCCATGAAAGACAAAGCTGTTCTGTGGGGCAGAGCTATGTGAATCTCAGAATGTCAGGGCTGTATAGGCAGAAATGGACAAGCCTTTGGCAGCTTCTATGTATTTATTCTGTGTCTTTAGATGGTTGCCTAGAGTTCAGCTTTAAATGCCAATTATCTGTATTTCATGTGACAATAACAAAGCATTAATCATTAACCACTTAAAGATCGCCTACCGCAGATATACTGCGGCAGGGCAGCTCTATTGCGTGAAACAACGTACCTGTACATCATTTTGTTCAATAGACAGGGGGTGCGCCAAGAGGGGGAGCCAATCGGCGGGTCTGGCGGACGCGATGTCCATCGGGACCTGCCGATCGTTACCCAGGAAGACAGAACGGCGATCTGCCTATGTAAACAAGGCAGATCACCGTTCTAAACCAGTTCCCCTAGTAAGTCCATCCCCCATACAGTTAGCAAGCACCTCATAGAGACACACTTAACCCTTTGATCGCCCCTTGTGTTAACCCCTTCCCTGCCAGTGTTATTAGTACAGTTACAGTGATCATTGATCACTGCAATATTATCACTGGTTCCCAAAAAAGTGTCAAAAGTGTCAGATAGGTGTCCAATTTGTCTGTAGCAGTGTCACAGTCCTGATAAAAATTGCTGATCGCCGCCATTAGTAGTAAAAAATAAATAAATAAAAATGCCATAAAAATATTCCATAGTTTGTAAACGCAATAACTTTTGCACAAACCAAACAATATACGTTTCTTGTGATTTTTTTTTTTTTACCAAGAATATGTAGCAGAATACATATTGGCCTAAATTGATGAAGAAATTAGATTTTTAACATTTTTTATTGGATATGCTTTATAGCAGAAGTAAAAAATATTGTTTTTTTTTTTTCAAAATTGACACTCTTTTTTTGTTTATAGTGCAAAAAATAAAAACCACAGAGGTGCCCAAATACCACCAAAAGAAAGCTCTATTCGTGGGGAAAAAAGGACATGAATTTTATTTGGGTACAGCGTCACACGACCGCGCAATTGTCAGGTAAATTAACACAGTGCCGTATCGCAAAAAATGGCCTGGTCATGAAGGGGGGTACACCTTCCGGAGCTGAAGTGGTTAATATGGTCTTGCTCTGCTAATACACAGATCAGCATGTGTAATACAATAATATGCAATGCTTAAGTCTGGCCTTTCCATTGCCATCTGGTGGTCAGGAGTGGTATGGTTTATTTATTTTATTTAGATTGATTGATTGATTTATGGTATTTACATGTTTCTAAACTATATTTGGGACTTCAGGATCAGCATTTCAATTTACTTTGCAGTTCTGATAAAGTCCTGCTCAATGTTAAATAAATGTTTCTGTACTATGATAAAAAAAAATATTTTATGCATCAATTTATAATTTACATGTCTTTTGTTTTTGCTCTGATACAGATATTCCCTATTTATAGATAAGATGACACTTAAAACAAGTGCAAATCAACCCTTTGAGAGTGTAAACAGATCTGTCCATTAAATTCTTCCCACCCCTCTGTACCTGCCATTACAACGTGCAAGTATATTTTTCTTTTAGGCCCAACTTACCCTCCTCCTTTTTTTTCTCCCCCTTCCCTTCTACAGCCATGGCCAAAAGTTTTGAGAATGACACAAATATGAATTCTGACAAAGTCTGCTGCTTCTGAGTTTTTTCAGATCTTGTCAAAGAGGGACTTTGAATGAGGCATGTGTGGTATAAAAAAGGTAGTCAATGTAAAAACATAAAGTTTATTCTCATGGATAATAAATATCACATAACAATGTACAGTACATACAAACATCTATATCCACATTCATAGCGTATTGCAGACCCATATACATAGGAACTAATGAGCACATAATGGTACATAGCATAATAATTGTGGATTGGCTAACCTAAATGACATAAACCACTTCAACAATAGGACATAATATTAAAATCTGAATGGATAAGGCATATAGATCCTCTAGTAAGAAACACAACATGGTGCATCAAATGAGCTCTGTGCGTTTCGTGGAATCGCTCCACTTCCTCAGGGGCAGATGCATCAATATCTGTGAAGAGATGTAATTGACAGTATAGTCTCCTAATATATGCCAGATAATAAGTTTTGCTTTTATTTATACTTTAAGAAGGGCTGCAGGGTAGCAGTTGCATCCTAGAGAAGATCGTTAATGTACAGCTTGCAGCAATTTCATGGTATAGCCTACCTGCAAGTATGATGCACAAGTATATTGGTGGAATATTTGACTCCATGCATGATGTAACAGTGTAATAAGAATTTTTTCCTGTGCATTAGGCCTCATCCACAGTAGCACTTTAGCCCTGAACACATATGGCCCTAAATGCATATACCACTTGGTAAGGCATCCAGCCGCTGTGTATTTTGATCTGGCATAAATTTTGACAACCTTTTGGCAGTGGGGCTGCATGCTGCAACTATACCTCCCGGGGCCCGGAAATGTCAAGATTTGATGGGCAAGGGCCAAAGCACTAGTGTGTATAAGGCCTATGGGTAAATATATAATAAAAAGTTTTATTTCGAACATACAGTATGGTCAAAAATACTTGGGTCACCTGCTGGTGGCACTGTTCTTTCCAGAGCTGAAAGTTGTAGTTCCAGTGTCCACCAGCAGGGGTCTCCCAGCTGCCACCAGTTTCTAGTAATTCTCAATCTAGTCTCAATCTACTGCTGGTTGCTGGGAGGGTACTTAAGTCTTTCCTCTGCTAGTACACCTTGCATCAGTGTTTTGCTTTGCTGTGCTAAGTCTGATGCTGCTGGCATTTGTCCTGCTCATTCTCCTGACCTTGCTCTTGCCCTGTATCCTGTACCCTGCACCCTGCTGCATTACATCTGCTCCTCTTGTTCCTGATCACAGTCCTGGTTTCCCCCCTTTCTTGCATCTCTGGTATTCCCTGTGATCTGTGCCCCTCATCTTGTAAATACTGTACATATTTTATAAAGTCGTTTGTAGTTAAAGAGGAAGTAAACCATGCCAAAGTTTCTTCGTTTTTTATTTTTTTTAAAATACTTTACTGCAAAGTAAAGGCATAATGTGCTAATATACATCACATACTAGCACATTATGAAATACTTACCTTAGACCGAAGCCCTGCACCGACACACTGTGAGCTCTGACAGACGCTTCCATCTTCACCAGGTCTTCTATCTGGGTTTGCATCCTCCAGGCTGTCTGATTGGCCACACCGCAATAACATCACTCCCGCAAATGCGCACCGGAGTCACGGATCGCGGCCAGGAGACAGGTATATATTCCCTCCAGAGCACATACGCCAGTGACATCACTGGCTGCATGAAGTCTGCATATCTCTTAAACCGTGAAGGTTTAGGGGATATTCATAGTACTTACAGGTAAGCCTTATTACAGGGCTTACCTGTAGGTACAAGGGTACAGAATGGGTTTTCATCCACGATATAGAACAAAGCCCTGCACCGCTGCACTGTGAGCTCTGACAGACGCTTCCATCTTTACCCGGTCGTCATTCCGGGTTCGTGTCCTTCGGCCATCTGATTGGCCACGCTGTAAAGACGTCACTCCCGCACATGCGCATGGGAGTCACGGAACGTGGCATGGAGCTCTGAAGGGACGGCACGGTATACCGTCCCTTCATAGCGCATGCACTGGTCACATCACCAGATATTTATAGTACTTAAAGGTAAGCCGTAATATAGGCTTACCTGTAGGTACAAGGGTACAGAATGGGTTTACATCCACTTTAAGCTTCCTGTTACTTAGTTAGGCATTTGGGTTATACGGTTGTAAGTCAATTCTATCTTCACATTTGTATGTCTCCTGTTTGCTGGTGTGTAGATATACTGTATTTTGCTACAAATTAATATATTTAGTTTACTATATATAGTCTGGACTTCTAAGTGTAGTCATGCAGTTATCTCTGCTGCAGATTCCTGACAAATATGCAAAAGTTTCACACAATGGTAAATATCATTCTTTAATTTTGTAGTGTATTTCTTGCTGACTAAATCAAAGGTCCAACAAGCTGCTCAATTAAATATTCAGTAATAAGAAAATGCTGTTTGGGCTATTTGGGCTCTGTCTGAACTAGTACTTGCCATCTATTCCAATGATCTAGTTATTACAAAGCAACTACAGAACACTGATAGTCAAGGTTCAAATGGAGAAATAAAAATTGGATAGGCTACAAAACCTTGTTTGATTACTAACTACCCCTGATAGGCTAGAGCAGGAGTTGACTCTCTTGCCCCTCTATATAGGCCAAACATGAACAGAAGCACAATTCGACCAGTCTAAAGCATACAAAAACACTCTTATGCCCCGTACACACGGTCGAACATTGATCGGACATTCCGACAACAAAATCCTAGGATTTTTTCCGACGGATGTTGGCGTAAACTTGTCTTGCATACACACAGTCACACAAAGTTGTCGGAAAATCCGATCATTCAGAACGCGGTGACGTAAAACACGTACGTCGGGACTATTAACGGGGCAGTAGCCAATAGCTTTCATCTCTTTATTTATTCTGAGCATGTGTGGTACTTTGTGCCTCGGATTTGTGTACACACGATCGTAAATTCCGACAACGGATTTTGTTGTCGGAAAATTTTATAGCCTGCTCTCAAACTTTGTGTGTCGGAAAATTCGATGGAAAATGTGTGATGGAGCCTACACACGGTCGGAATTTCCGACAACCAGGTCCTATCACACATTTTCCTTCGGAAAATCCGACCGTGTGTACGGGGCATTACTGTGACAATAAATTAGACCAGCCATTCTTAACTGAGGGTTCCTTTGCTATTTGGGGCTGTAATAGTGCCACATTGTTGGTATTTGTGGGAGATATAGTGCCCCATCACTGGTGTCAGTGGGAGAAATTGTGTCCCATCGTTCATGTCAGTAATAGTGTTCCATCATTTATGTAAGTGTGAGGAATAGTGCCCCATTATTGGTATCAATGAGAGGAATAGTGCCCCATCATTGGTTTCAGTGAGAGAAAAAGTGCCCCACAGTTGGTGTCAAGTGTCAGTGGGAAGAATAGTGCCCCATTATTGGTGTCAGTTGGAAGAATATTGCCCCATTGTCAGTGTCAGTGACTGGAACATAGCCCCGCTGTTGCTGGCAGAGGATGAAATAATGCTCCAAGGGCCAGATAAAAGCAAGCAAAGGCACGCATTAAAATTCCAGGCCACAGTTTTGAGACCACTGCTCTAGAAGCTGCTAGGGGTTCCTTGAGCTCTGGCTAATTGACCTCCCATCTGATGGTGCCTGCATAATACCAAAACCAGCAGAATGGCACCAATGATCTTTTTAGCTGACTGTAAAGGTGGAAACCTGACCACCACTGTAAGGGGAGCATTCTTCCCATGGGCCACCATTGTGAGAAACATATTCCCAATGACCATCAATGTCCTAATCTTAGCAGAGGTTCCGAGACTGAAAATTATTAAAAAATTAAGAGCGGCTGCAGTAGACAATTCACATCTTCTTTTCAAGCCTTGACCTTTTCACCCTTCTTGTATCTTATATTTTTATTTTTTACTACTTTATGATGTTTATATTCAGTCTGGAAAATGTTACTAGTGTGGTAGAAAGAAGAACAGAAGGGATGATATTTACAGAGACTAAAAAAAAATAAAATACTCCATATGTTTTTTCGACCTTATTTTATTAGTGGATGCTACAGTGACCATTTACTACTAACACTTTTCCACCAATAAACAAATAACATGACAAATAGCTCTAGAGGAGTTTCAATTCAATCACAGCAGAAACATGTAATGTTTTGGAGGCCCACAGGGTCCCTTCATCAAGGCAATAGACTAAATAATGGCTTCTTTAGATCTATTCTAGGTATACTGTTGATTAAATAACAAAAGCTGTGTCTCCTGTAATCTGCCTGCCAGTAGGAAAAGCGGCTGCTCACATTGCCTCTTCTTCCAATATATGACACTCTGGGCTACTGAAAGAAAAACCCTTCTCCAACTGATTCTTGCTTCAGTGCCGTAAGTGGTAAGAGGAGAAACAAAGAATAACTTGAATTCTCATGACGCCTCCTGCAATTAGTGTATCCCGAGAGCTCTGGAAGCAACGAAAAGAGACAGCCTCCACCTAAAGTCTTTCACTGATTCCTACATCAGTAATTGTAGCAAAAGAGAAGCTGCAGAGACGGCCAATGACTCTTTGCCACCCCTACCGGGAGCAGCCTCATACACACAGCTCTAGTTGTCTTCACAAATTAGTGCTCAAGAAAGGCAGCGCCACATCACCACCATCCTAAGTACAAGTGTCTTTGACTCCGTTTATTTAGAATAAAAATCAATTCATGTGCAATTTTCTTACTTTCCCATTTGTACTGACATAGTGTTCAAGAGAATCACGTTGCACGAAACAAGTGCTACATTTCAAAGGCTACTAATGATTCCCCGTCAATATCAAATAGAGAATGGAGCATTTTCTTTGTACCTCCATATAGAATTTATAGTGAGAATATAGATATGGAAGAGAGAACAGGAGAGCGAGCTAGAGAGAGCGAGATGGCGGTTGCTAGGAGACCAATCTAGGCTATTCATATCAGAGCACTGCGACTATGCTTTAAACACAGAACTGAACAAAAGATTCACTCACAAAAGGTCTGAGAAAATCTTTCTTAAGAGATTTTAAATCATCCTAGAGTTCAATGTCAAAGTCACTCATTAGGAAGTGATTTTAATTTACAGTTGTGTAATGTGACTGGTATGTAATTCTGCTTTAAATGATGATAGGCCATTGACTTTGAAATTAACACATGTGCAGTAATAGGCGCGATTTCAAATGTAGCACATTTATACTTAATTACTTGCATTCTTCCTGTAAAAATACTATAGGGAATGTCTGAAGAGAGAAGTCTTGGGTTTTTCAGATTCAGGTGTATGTATATACCGTATTTATCGGCGTATATAACACACAGGCGTATAACACGCACTCCAATTTTAGGAGGGAGGTTTAAAGCGGTTGTATACCCGCAATTTTTTTTTTTTTTTTTTTAACCCTGTAAAGCAAAAGGCATAATGAGCTAGTATGCACCGCATACTAGCTCATTATGAAATACTTACCTTAGAATGAGGCGTCAGTATCTTACCTGGTCCACGCCGAGGGAGCTGTCATGTTGCCTCGGCGTGTCTTCCAGGTATCGCGGTTCCAGCGCTGTGAGTGGCTGGAGCCGCGATGTCAT
Source organism: Lithobates septentrionalis (assembly GCA_037952835.1). Classification (NCBI taxonomy): domain Eukaryota; kingdom Metazoa; phylum Chordata; class Amphibia; order Anura; family Ranidae; genus Lithobates; species Lithobates septentrionalis. The sequence continues at coordinate 4,342,554 of JBBDGP010001025.1, read as the reverse complement.
CACTCCCGCGCATGCGCGCGGGAGATTTCTTACTCGGCAAGGTCTGGCAGCTGCCGGGCTTCGGCCGAGAATCCCCTGTGCGCATGCGCCGCTGCAGTCAGCGGCGCATAGCAAGGGGAATATCTCCTAAACAGTAAAGGTTTAGGAGATATTTTTTTTACCTACAGGTAAGCCTTATTATAGGCTTACCTGTAGGTAAAAGTCAAAATAAAGACTATACAACCGCTTTAAGTAAAAAAAACTTACATTTTAAATAAAGAACTTTGAAGCAAAATTAGGTTCACAGATCATCAATGCACCCTGCTCAGTGCCCATCTGCAGCCTCTAAATAGCCCGTCAATGCACCCTGCTCAGTGCCCATCTGCAGCCATTAAATTCACCAACAATGCAGCCTGTTCAGTGCCCATCTGCAGCCTATAAATTCACCAACAATGCAGCCTGTTCATTGCCCATCTGCAGCCTATGAATTCACCAACAGTGCAGCCTGTTCAGTGCCCATCTGCAGCCTCACCTTTCCCATCATTGCAGCCTCGCCAGTGTTGGATTATCCCTGCTGTCTCCGAGGGAAGAGGAGGAGCGAGCGCCGCTGAATTACACAGAGCCGCGATCTCCTGTGTACCCGGCACTCCGTCACTCATAGCCACGCCTCCTGGACCTGCTCATATGATAGACAAAACAGTGGCCCAATGCAGGGCCAGGAGGCGTGGCTGTGCGTAACGGAGCGCCGGGTACACGGGAGATCGCGGCTCTATGTAATTCTAGCGGCGCTCGCTCCTCTTCCCTCAGAGACTGCATGGATCAGCATATAACATGCACCCAAGATTTTCCCCTGATTTTAAGGGGAAAAAAGTGCGTGTTATACGCCGATAAATATTTTACTTAGCTGAGTGCCAATGCAAAAAAAAAAAAAACATGCTGTGAAGTGTAGGCCAACAACCTAATTAAAATTTTCAGATGATGTCACTAGTCTTTATCTTTAAGCTGAACAAAAATAACAAGATAAAAATGAATAGGCCATTAAAAGATAAAATAACAAGACCAGCTTTTACTGCAATATTCACTTTTCAGACGATTTGCTCCGCATTATTTTTTTGCTGCTGGATGGCTTCAGTTTAATGGCCACCAACCTTTTCTCTAAGCCCTGGTCGGCCTGGACCCATCCAAGCCTATCACTGGACACTGAAAGAAGTGGCAGCAGAGTAAACAGCTCAGCTCTCTGTCATTCTGCTTTATCCTCCTATCAGCATGCTCATTGTTAGCATATGAACTGATTGCCTCCTTGTGCTGCTTCTTCCTCTCATACTCTAGTCCAGCTGCACAGAGACTACAGGATACTGATACCAGGTTGAATTCAGGTACCGACACTGCTTACCTTAAAAAATAAATGGATTTATATAGAAAATTGCGCCAACTCCTAAAAGATCTAAGTAGTGAAGCAGCCAACACAACAATCTGACTATTGTGGGTCTATGAAGTGAAATAAAGTGTAGCGCTAATAAAGAAAATAATAATAATCAAACAGCAGTGATATCTAAAGGGAGGGTGCAAGGCCCTGGAATGTGTACCAATTAGATTAGTGATAGTCTCATAGAGTGTGTAGAGAGATATCTCTTCAAAAAACACCACAAAACAAATAAACAAATAAAAGAATATAGGAACAAATACATATGGTTAAAAACATATCTATATCCAATGTATCAGTTGTGAATGGAATAACGCATTTTAAGAATATCTCAAAGATAGATCACAATGGATATATAGTGAAAAAAACATCAATGTGATGTGCATTAACCCAAAAATGACGTGTTCATCAAGACAGTACCCTGGTATGAAGCCATGGATAAATTAAGAATATGTGCAAAAATGTAATGTCCGTCACTGTGCGATGGGGTAATCACAAAAATCGCAGTGACATCCTAGGTGCATACAGTCCTCATATATGGTAAATGGAGACTATTGAGAGTGTCTCTGCATGTAAATGGATTCTTCTCTTGATATGGTGGTATTATCCCAGAAAAATAAGCATAAAATGCCCTTACCAGAGAACGTGGACTCACAGGCCCTTGGCGGTGAGTCAAAAGAGCTTGTTACGTCAAACGGTGTAATGACGAACGATGTCACCGAATGGTGTGTCCCTGGAGGGGTTGAACCAGACCCGGGTGTCTTCTATGCTCAGCCTCGATCATCGATTGGAAAAGTCACTTCATCAGCGACCATACATATGGTTAGGCAAATAAGAGAAAGAGAAAAAACTTCCACATAGTGTGAATCCTTATTAAAACGTTGTAACATTTATTAGCATCAAAAATATAAAGGATATTTTCCAATAAGTATGCAAATATATAAAAATATGGGCTGTAAAAACTCGGCTCAAAATACAAAAAAGGTACAAAACAGTACAAAAGAGTAGCGCAGTAGGTGATGGTGGGGGTAAAAACACAAGAACCCGACGTGTTTCGTCCTCTAAGACTTCTGCTGGGGTACCGCCATTCGGTGACATCGTTCGTCTTCTCAAAGCCAGGTAAACTGATGGGATCCAGATCTGGATAATCATACGGTTCGCTGCATTACACGGTTTGACGGTACAAGCTCTTTTGACTCACCGCCAAGGGCCTGTGAGTCCACCTTCTCTGGTAAGGGTATTTTATGCTTATTTTTCTGGGATAATACCACCATATCAAGAGAAGAATCCATCTACATGCAGAGACACTCTCAATAGTCTCCATTTACCATATATGAGGACTGTATGCACCTAGGATGTCACTGCGATTTTTGTGATTACCCCATCGCATAGTGACGGACATTACATTTTTGCACATATTCACTATCTTAATTTATCCATGGCTTCATACCAGGGTACTGTCTTGAGGAACACGTCATTTTTGGGTTAATGCATATCACATTGATGTTTTTTTCACTATATATCCATTGTGATCTATCTTTGAGATTTTCTTAAAATGTGTTATTCCATTCACAACTGATACATTGGATATAGATATGTTTTTAACCGTATGTATTTGTTCCTATATTTTATTTGTTCATTTGTTTTGTGGTGTTTTTTGAAGAGATATCTCTCTACACACTCTATGAGACTATCACTAGTCTAATTGGTACACATTCCAGGACCTTGCACCCTCCCTTTAGATATCACTGCTGTTTGATTATTATTATTTTCTTTATTAGCGCCACACTTTATTTCACTTAAAAAATAAATGTCACGATTTATTAACCACTTCAGCCCCGGAAGGATTTACCCCCTTCCGGGGCTGAAAGAGCACATTTTGCGATACGGCACTGTGTCGCTTTAATTGACAATTGCGCGGTATTGCACCCAAACAAAAATTACGTCCTTTTTTCCCACAAATAGAGCTTTCTTTTGGTGGTATTTGATTCCCTCTGCATTTCTTATTTTTTGCGCTATAAACAAAAAAAGAGCGACGATTTTGAAAAAAAAAGAAATATTTTTTACTTTTTGCTATAATAAATACCCCCAAAAAATATATAAAAAAACAATTTTATTCCTCAGTTTAGGCCGATATGTATTCTTCTACATATTTTTGGTAAAAAAAAAAATCGCAATAAGCGTATATTGATTGGTTTGCGCAAAAGTTATAGCATCTACAAAATAGGGATAGATTTATGGCATTTTTGTTATGATTATTTTTTTTTATTAGTAATGGCGGCGATCTGTGATTTTTATCGTGATTGCGATATTATGGTGGACACATCGGACACTTTTGAAACCATTTTGGGACCATTGTCATTTATACAGCGATCAGTGCTATAAAAACACACTGATTATTGTGTAAATGACACTGGCAAGGAAGGGGTTAAACACTAGGGTGTGAGCAAGGGGTTAACTGTGTTCCCTAGGAAGTGATTCTAAATGTGGGGGGATGGGACTGCCTGGGTGAGGAGAGCGATCGTTGTTCATACTTAGTATGAACAACAGATCGCTCTCATCACCCCTGACACCCCTGTTTACATTGACAGATCTCCGTTCTGTCTCTGTGTTAAGTGTTAAGTTAAGGGTTAAGTGTGTCCTAGGGAGTGATTCTAACTGTGGAGGGGATGGGCTACCACTGACATGACAGCGATCACTGCTACCGATGACAGGGAGCAGTAGATCCCTGTCATGTCACTAGGCAGAACAGGGAAATGCCTTGTTTACAAAGGCATCTCCCTGTTCTTCCGCTCCATGACACGATCATGGGCCCCCGGCGGACACCGAGTGTGCGGGACCCGCGGGCGCGGTCACTGAGTACGCGACGGACGGGTGTGCACGTGCCCACAATGCCGTGATTTAAAGGGGACGTACCTGTAGGCCCATTTGCCCAGCCGTGCCATTGTGCCGACGTACATTGTCGCGCGCTGGTCGGCATGTGGTTAATGACTACAGAGTAGCATTAAAGTGGTTGTAAAGGCACAAGGTTTTTTTACCTTCATGCATTCTATGCATTAGGTACAAAATCTTCTGTGTGCAGCAGCCCCCCTAATATTTACCTGAGCCCCCTCTCCAGCCCCCTCTTGATCCAGCAATGTCCACAAGAGCTTTGTCTCCCTTGACTCGCGCTCCTGATCAGCTTTTGGCAGCAGCGGGAGCCTTTGGAAATCACAGCCAGTGAGCCAATCAGGAAACAGAGGGGGCAGGGGCGAGTCGCAGGTCTGTGTGTGAATGGACAAACAGAGCCACCATTTAGGAGCTCACCTGCTTGGGTGCCCTCCCGTAGCAAGCTGCTTGCTGTGAGGGCACCCGGCAGGAGGGAGGGGCCAAGAGTGCCAGCGTGGGACCCTAAAAAAGGAGGATGCAGGCTGCTCTGTGCAAAACCATTACACCAAGCAAATAAGTATAACATGTTTGTTATTTTAAAGAAAAAAAAAAACCAAGGGAATAATATCCCTTTAATTAGTGTCTTTTAAATCTGCCTTGTTTCAGAAGTGTTGCTTTATTGGGCATAATTTACTTTACATTAATTTATATAGAATACATGATTATGCTTGTAACAGTATATTTTTATTAAGATACTATTGTCCAAATAAATTAGATTAAAGTATATATGTCAATGAAAAATTAAATTAAAAAAATAGCATGTTTTGTATATCTCTGCAATACATACACATTTCCCCATGTTTTATCCCTTTAAATATGCTGCAAGTACAGAAAAATAACTGCTGCTGTGCCAGAAATATAGCGTACTCCTACCTTCCTCTTTGATTTGACAGCACAGTGTGTTTTTGGCTCTGAATTCCAAGATATGTGGTGTCAGCCCTGCCTACTTCATTTCTAATGGATGCCAAAAATAATACAGGATGTTATCAGTTCAAAAGATTTCTGGCAAAATCAACAGGTATTTTTTGCACTTATCAAACAGACAAAAATAAAAAAATAAACGTTCAGTGGTATATTTATTAGACCAAAAGCGAGCAAATAAGAGAAGTCTAATGTTAGGGTTTACTTACACTTTTGTACTACGTCCTAAGAACAAAGGTTACTCTACCACACATGCATGTTCCAATTAAAATGTACTCCTGCTGTTACTTTTATCCCATGGAACTAACTATATTAAGTACAGTTTAACAGAGTTATCATTTTCAAGTGTAGTGGTCTCCCCAAACCCCAGAGGCCTAGTGGTGACCCCCAGAGTCAGGGAGAGCTGACATTCCTCCTCAGGGTATAGGTTACTAGGCATGGTGGGTGTAGTGCAAGCAGGGCTGGTGCAAGGATTTTTGACACCCAAGGCAAAACCTCATTTTGCTGCCCTCCTTGGCTCTACCCCTGACTCCACCCTCTTTGCCCTGTCCATGTATACACCTCTTTAATGAAGCCTCACCAGCGCCCATCAATGCAGCCTATTAGCGCCCATCAATGCAGCCTCACCAGCGACCATCAAATGCAGCCTACCAGTGCCCATCAATTAATGTTTGCTTTCATTCATTCGGGAGCCGGGACACAGACACAGTCCACCACCACTGCACCTCTGACACTATGTGTGAATGGATCGGCGCCTGCCTGCTCATTCTGAGACTTAGTTGCTTGCTGCAGAGAGAAGAGAGTAGGAACACCAGTGGCCGGGTGCCCGAGGCAGCAGTGCGCCCCAAATGGCTGCCTAGTTTGCCTAGTGGTAGCACCAGCCCTGAGTGCAAGATGGAAAGATGGGCGCCATTCACTTTTAAAAGGAACAAAGAGAGTTTTTATTTCTCTTAACAGGGACAGGGGAGAGAGGGTTAGGACATAGGACACCCATAGGCAAATACAATTGCAACTTGGCAGACTCCGCAGACAAAAATAGATCTAGGCAGACAGCAATACAGAAAAATGTCTTTTAAGCTGAATGCAGTGATCTATATCTTGTAGCAACTGCTGTCTCCTATAGCAACAGCTTCACTCACAGTATCCCACTGTAGATCCTCAAGATTAGCTCTCAGCTACCTGCTGGACTTCTCAAGCTTCACTCACAGCTACCCACTGTAATCTTCAAACTCAGCTCGCGATATCCCACTGAACGTCTTGGACTTTCAGCTACCTGCTGGATTCCTCAAGCTCAACTCACAGCTACCTGCTGTATTCTTCAAGCTTCACCCACACTACCGCCTGGGTTTCTCAGACTCACAGCTACCCACTGGATCCCTCAAACTTTACTCACAGCTACTGGCTGTAGTTCTCTTCAAGCTTTACTTACAGTTACCCGCTGTACTCCTTTAAGCTTTACTCACAGCTACCTGCTGTATTCTTGGACTACTACTACTACTAAAGCTTTCCCACTTACTTCATCATCCCCGGCTAGTGAAGCGTCTGCTCTGGTATTTGCTGGTACTGGGTTACTACAACCTGACTTACAACAAAATGACATAGAACTCTCCACTGACTGAGTCTTAAAAAGACTTTCTTCATCTTTAATTTCTGTTCTCTTCTTAGCAACCTTCCTGGTTATTCTCTGCAGCACTTCCTCTTGCTTTCTCATTTTAGTTAATGCTTTAATCCTAGTTTTCTAATTTTCCTTCCATAATTTCCGTATAAATATATTTTCTTAACACCCTAGATGATGCTATAGATAAATGTGAGACCCTCCCTTTACCTAGGAATCCTTCATCTTGGAAGGGAAAAAAAAATAACAGATTATCCAAGCAGGCCTATGTATTTCTGAGAGCGCAACTACTCACTGGCTAAGGTGGTCAACCAGCCAGGCGTCCCTCTCAAGACTTAAAGCTGCCACACTCAAAAATACGCTATACTGACTGTGTAAAGCAGCCCACTGGCATTCACAAGACCCCGGGCAGGCGAACCTTTGGTGAGGAACGCTGTGTGTCTTGACAGTCCCTAATAAAAATACTTAACAATTACTAGTTGCATGAATAAAATAAGCCCTTATCACTTTAAGGTTATTCCCAAACATACATAAACACGTACCACTCAATTGTCTGGTTGTGTGGAAGGGAGTTCCCTATCTCACCTATGTCTCTATGTCCCTACTATTACCTGCCTAGGCTTCCTAATATCTCCACAAGCTCCAAGCTTTATGGTTCCTGCACAGGTTCCAAGCTCTAATGCTGCGTACACACGAGCGGACTTTACGGCAGACTTTGCCCGGCGGACTTTTTGACGGACTTTACGACGGACTTTCTGAATGAACGGACTTGCTTACACACAATCAACCAAAGTCCGTCGAATTCGTACGTGATGACGTACGACCGGACTAAAATAAGGAAGTTCATAGCCAGTAGCCAATAGCTGCCCTAGCGTGGCTTTTTGTCCGTCGAACTAGCAAACAGACGAGCGGACTTTTCGACCGGACTCGAGTCCGTCGGATAGATTTGAAACATGTTTCAAATCTAAGTCCGTCCAACTTTTGAGAAAACAAAGTCCACTGGAGCCCACACACGATCGAATTGTCCGGCGAAATCCCGTCCGCCGGGCAAAGTCTGCCGTAAAGTCCGCTCGTGTGTACGCGGCATAATGCTTCTCTCAGCACTACCACAGTGCTTGAGGCTCTTGTCCGAGAAGGGAGGGCAATTGGGTGCTACAATATGCACTAAAACAGCTTATCACATGGACCCCAAATGACTGCATCCAATCCTACAAATATACTAAATACTAAAAACACTGCTAAAATTACGGACAATTTGCGTTTAAGCAGATTGCCGTGCATTTCTTCTGAGCAACCGGAGAGGACATATGCAATTAAGCAGCTGCCATTCGGATCTCTTTTAACTTTTAACACACTTTGAGTCCATTATAGGAGGGGAACCAAAAGGGTGGCCTCTACCTACCCCAAATACTTCTGACACCATCTGATGGGTTACCACAACCTGACTAGGGATGAGCTTCGAGTTCGAGTCGAACTCATGTTCTACTCGAACATTGGCTGTTCGCAAGTTCGCCGAACAGCGAACAATTTGGGGTGTTCGCGGCAAATTCGAATGCCGCGGAACACCCTTTAAAAGTCTATGGGAGAAATCAAAAGTGCTAATTTTAAAGGCTTATATGCAAGTTATTGTCATTAAAAGTGTTTGGGGACCCGGGTCCTGCCCCAGGGGACATGGATCAATGCAAAAAAAAGTTTTAAAAACGGACGTTTTTTCAGGAACAGTGATTTTATTAATGCTTAAAGTCAAACAATAAAAGTGTAATATCCCTTTAAATTTCGTAGCTGGGGGGTGTCTATAGTATGCCTGTAAAGGGGCGCATGTTTCCCGTGTTTAGAACAGTCTGACAGCAAAATGACATTTGGAAGGAAAAAACTCATTTAAAACTACCCGCGGCTATTGCATTGCCGACAATACACATAGAAGTTCATTGATAAAAACGGCATGGGAATTCCCCACAGGGCAACCCCGAACCAAAAAAAAAAAAAAAAAATGATGTGGGGGTCCCCCTAAATTCCATACAAGGCCCTTCAGGTCTGGTATGGATATTAAGGGGAACCCCAGCCAAAATTTTAAAAAAAAAATTGACGTGGGGTTCCCCCTAAATTCCATACCAGACACTTCAGGTCTGGTATGGATTTTAAGGGGAACCCCGCGCCAAAAAAAAAAAAACGGCGTGGGGTCCCCCTAAAAATCCATACCAGACCCTTATCCGAGCACGCAACCTGGCAGGCCGCAGGAAAAGAGGGGGGGACGAGAGTGCGGCCCCCCCCCTCCTGAACCATACCAGGCCACATGCCCTCAACATTGGGAGGGTGCTTTGGGGTAGCCCCCCAAAACACCTTGTCCCCATGTTGATGAAGACAAGGGCCTCATCCCCACAACCCTGGCCGGTGGTTGTGGGGGTCTGCGGGCGGGGGGCTTATCGGAATCTGGAAGCCCCCTTTAACAAGGGGACCCCCAGATCCCGGCCCCCCCCCTGTGTGAAATGGTAAGGGGGTACTTACCCCTACCATTTCACAAAAAAACTGTCAAAAATGTTAAAAATGACAAGAGACAGTTTTTGACAATTCCTTTATTTAAATGCTTCTTCTTTCTTCCTTCATCTTCTTCTTCTTCTGGTTCTTCTGGCTCTTCTTGTTCTTCCTCCGGCGTTCTCGTCCAGCATCTCCTCCGCGGCGTCTTCTATCTTCTTCTCCTCGGGCCGCTCCGCACCCATGGCATGGGGGGAGGCTCCCGCTCTTCTCTTCATCTTCTTCTCTTCTTCTTCTTCTTCTTCTTCTTCTCTTCTTCCTTCTTCTCTTCTTCATTTCTTCTCCAGGCCGCTCCGCAGCCATGCTGGCATGGTGGGAGGCTCCCGCTGTGTGACGGCGTCTCTTCGTCTGACGGTTCTTAAATAATGGGGGGCGGGGCCACCCGGTGACCCCGCCCCCCTCTGACGCACGGTGACTTGACGGGACTTCCCTGTGACGTCACGGGGAATGCCACAGGGAAGTCCCGTCATGTCCCGTGCGTCAGAGGGGGGCGGGGTCACCGGGTGGCCCCGCCCCCCATTATTTAAGAACCGTCAGACGAAGAGACGCCGTCACACAGCGGGAGCCTCCCACCATGCCAGCATGGCTGCGGAGCGGCCCGGAGAAGAAATGAAGAAGAGAAGAAGGAAGAAGAGAAGAAGAAGAAGAAGAAGAAGAAGAGAAGAAGATGAAGAGAAGAGCGGGAGCCTCCCCCCCAATGCCATGGGTGCGGAGCGGCCCGAGGAGAAGAAGATGGAAGACGCCGCGGAGGAGATGCTGGACGAGAACGCCGGAGGAAGAACCAGAAGAGCCAGAAGAACCAGAAGAAGAAGAAGATGAAGGAAGAAAGAAGAAGCATTTAAATAAAGGAATTGTCAAAAACTGTCTCTTGTCATTTTTAACATTTTTGACAGTTTTTTTGTGAAATGGTAAGGGTAAGTACCCCCTTACCATTTCACACAGGGGGGGGGGGGCCGGGATCTGGGGGTCCCCTTGTTAAAGGGGGCTTCCAGATTCCGATAAGCCCCCCGCCCGCAGACCCCCACAACCACCGGCCAGGGTTGTGGGGATGAGGCCCTTGTCTTCATCAACATGGGGACAAGGTGTTTTGGGGGGCTACCCCAAAGCACCCTCCCAATGTTGAGGGCATGTGGCCTGGTACGGTTCAGGAGGGGGGGGGCCGCACTCTCGTCCCCCCCTCTTTTCCTGCGGCCTGCCAGGTTGCGTGCTCGGATAAGGGTCTGGTATGGATTTTTAGGGGGACCCCACGCCGTATTTTTTTTTTTTTTTGGCGCGGGGTTCCCCTTAAAATCCATACCAGACCTGAAGGGTCTGGTATGGAATTTAGGGGGAACCCCACGTCAATTTTTTTTAAAAATTTTGGCTGGGGTTCCCCTTAATATCCATACCAGACCTGAAGGGCCATGTATGGAATTTAGGGGGACTCCCACATCTTTTTTTTTTAATTTTGGTTCGGGGTTGCCCTGTGGGGAATTCCCATGCCGTTTTTATCAATGAACTTCTATGTGTATTGTCGGCAATGCAATAGCCGCGGTAGTTTTAAATGTGTTTTTTCCTTCAAAATGTCATTTTGCTGTCAGACTGTTCTAAACACGGGAAACATGCGCCCCTTTACAGGCATACTATAGACACCCCCCAGGTATGAAATTTAAAGGGATATTACACTTTTATTGTTTGACTTTAAGCATTAATAAAATCACTGCTCCTGAAAAAACGGCCGTTTTTAAAACTTTTTTTTGCATTGATTCATGTCCCCTGGGGCAGGACCCGGGTCCCCAAACACTTTTATTGACAATAACTTGCATATTAGCCTTTAAAATTAGCACTTTTGATTATTCATGTTCGTGTCCCATAGACTTTAACAGTGTTCGTGTGTTCGAACGAATTTTTTTCCTGTTCGCATGTTCTGGTGCGAACCGAACAGGGGGGTGTTCGGCTCATCCCTAAACCTGACTTACAACAAGTTAATAGTACCTTTCTATCATTAAGGATGTCCTCCCTATATATTACTCCTATACTAACCTGTGCCGGCACTCTCCGTTCCACACTCTTGGACACACACACAGAGCTCTGCAGGGAGCAATGCAGACTGAAGTCAACACGGACACAGAATAATGCATCATTCGTCGTTTATTTCCTGGTTCAGTATCTTAAATACAATATATTGTCAAGATATGACCAAATGATATTTACAATATTACACCAATAGAAACCAATAAAGAAAATGTCCACCCATTGTTTGTCATCATTTACGGATGACTTACGGACCGCCCGCCGTCGTTTTACATCGCTATTTTGAAGAGGAGTACCGTTTTTATGGCAACAGCTAGCTATCCTCTTCAGCAGGTGGTCCGCTTCAAGATAAAAGTGATCTCTGTGGCGGATTCGCCATGAGATCACTTTTATCGCGGTGCTCTCCGGAGCCCTCCGCCGCTTACCGGAGCCGCCGGCAGGGACAAGGGCGATCGCGTCCTGTCCACTGCTTGGTATGGAGACATCTCCATATCATTGCAGGGCAGAAGCATCAAAACGTCACTTCCGCCCATAGCTCTTAGTGCTGGTTCACACTGATGCGAGTTCATAACGAATGTGATGCGTCAAAAACATTCTAAATTCGCATGTCATCCATAAAGTCATTGTTTTCAATGACCGTTGTTCACATACATGCGTTGCGATTCCCCTACGAATGCGATGCGATTAAAAAAAGGGTCTTGTACGAGTTTACAGCGTTGCGTTGCAAATTTAGCCTTCATAGACATCAATGTAAATCGTTCTGGAATCGCATTGTTGGTTCAGATATGTGCGAATTCCGCCACACTACTCTCCACAAAAAACAGGAAATACACAGGAAGTTAACACCTTTTTTTTTTTTCCATTATGATTCCATTGGCTAGAACATCAATAGCAGCTATGACCAACTCCTGAAATTCGCGGTAAAATTGCGTTAAAATCGCGGTAAATTCGCGGTAAAATCGCACCTCACACAGGACAAAAAAACGGAACAAATTCACAGCGCAGCAGTGTGAACCGGCACTTAAAGGGACATTTTTTTTTTTTCCAATGACATAATTTTTATTTTTTATTGCATTTTAGTGTAAGTATGAGATCTGAGGTCTTTTTGACCCCAGATCTCATATTTAAGAGGTCCTGTCATGCTTTTTTTTTCTATTACAAGGGATGTTTACATTCCCTTGTAATGAAATAGGAATAAAAGTGACGCAATTTTTTTTTTAAAGAACTGTGTAAAAATTAAGAATAAAAGGTAAGATAAGAAAAAAAATTAATACATTTTAAACCCGCCCCATCCCGCTGAGCTGGTGATAAGAACAGTCGGCTCCCACTGTCAATTTGGGTCAGAAACAAGGTAAAGAAGATCCTCCCCCTCTTCCCAATCCAGGAGAAACGTGTAAGGATTTTGTAGCCAGAATTTGTGGTACTAATTATGAATTCATAGTCCCATGGGTTTCAAATTTAGTGGGATGGACCGAAGCCATACACAGTGTAGACCTCTTTCCCCGGGATGGCGCTAATGATGAATTTCACATAGATATGATAAAAGGATTGTGTTTAGGAGATAAGAGAGCTTTCCCTTGGTACCCCGGGGATCCTCAATGGGATATGGATTATATGGAAAAGGGAGGAGAGAACTGGTTAAAATACGCCCCATATTGGTTTCAGAGGGATAATAAGAAACAGAAAAAGCCCACCAAATGTTTAAGTAAGGAAGATTATGACCAGAAACATAGAGAAGAAGCCGATAAAAAGAGATTTGTCCCTGACCCAATAGCCCCACCCCTGCCAATAGTCAGTCATCCTCCACCTGCATATGTACATGTCTATCCGAGTTTAAGAAAGGAAGATATTGATCTTCTGGCTGGACATTATGCAACCAGACAACGGCAGGACCCCTCCGCTCCACAACCACAACAGCAGATCCCTCCCGCTCCACAACAAGATAGACAGCACCCACAGAGGGCCCGAGTCGAGGTAGGGGAACCAGAAGATGATCAGGGAGCTATAGGAGGGGTAGTTTCACCACCTGGCCAAGAGCAGGAGGAAGAAGACGTTAAAGGGGATAGAATACTTAGTCCCCCTAAAACAAAGAGTGGAACTGTATATAGTAACACTAACCTTCAAGCACCTTTCATGACCATTGGAAATGAATTATTAAAAAAGGTAATAGACATTGAGGACATTGACAGGATAGTAAAACATTGCCCCAAACCCACCGCCTCTGCAGGAGGCACTTTAATTTACTTAAAAAAGGCCTGTAAGGGTAGAAATTACACACAGGAAGACATGCGTCTTATCATTGATGGTATCATAGGACACACCAGTTCCTGGAACTGGACAAATGTTCCAAGTATAAACACTATTGACACTGGAAACGCGGGAGCATATGGGTTAAACACAGTACTAGGTAGGAACACCATGTGGACAGAATTAGAGACTGAAATGATGAGAGTATTTAAAAATAAAAGTTCCCTCCCTACTGCCATAGCATGCAAACAAAAGTCAGGAGAAAATGTAGTTGAATTCTGGAAAAGGTTTCATGAAAATTGGACAACAGAAGCTGGATTAGCTACAACTACTGATGTGGGAGCTTTGTTTATTCAAACTTATATGAATAATCTAAAACCCCAGTTCGCCTTGGTGGTAAAACAGATGATATCTGAATGGACCACACAGACGATTGACCAATTTCAGGAAACCTTAATACAGAAAGAAGCAGCAGGGTGTTTTGATGTAATAAAAGAGAAAGCAGTGAGTACCCTTTATCAGGGTGGAGTGCAAACTCAGCCTCCCCAAGATAATGGTGGACAATGGGGCAGTGGAAACAGAGGCAGAGGAAGAGGAAGAACAAAAGGGAGAGGGCATGGTTTTTCCAGACCACCCCAGCAGTCCCGCACATGTTGTTTTAACTGTGGACAACAGGGTCACTGGAGAAATCAATGTCCTTATGAATGGAATAACCCAAATACTCAAGATCAAGATCAAATGCATACACAGGGACCCCAATCTAGCCAACCGAATCAAGTTGCCCCAAAGCAACAGGGTCCCCGATTCCCTATACAGTGGAATCAACAGCAACTAAAATGAAGCTGCCCGGAAGGTAGTATCCCAGCATTTCCTTTGATCTCACACTCTTACAATGAACAACCAATTGTGACCCTATATGTCAAAAATAGGCCTGTTCCGTTTTTAACCGATTCAGGGGCAACTCGGAGCACCCTCAGTGAGGACTACTACAGAGGTGAGACTAAAATTGCTGAACCTTCTATGGGAATTAATGGGATACTTACCAAAACATACAAAACACCACCTTTACCAGTAAGTGATGTTGAAAGGGGAGGTGCAACAGTCTTGCATCATTGTTTCAGGATTATACCAAATTGTCCTGTGAATCTCTTGGGTATAGATCTGATGGGAAGATTGGGTATAACACTGAAAATGACTACTGAAGGAGGGGTCTTCGTACACTCCAAGGTAATACCAATATATTACACTGAGGATAGTGATCTCCCTCCACCAGATGATCCGGTATGGTCAAAAAGCTCCTTGGATGTAGGTCTTATTTCTTGTACCCCATACAAGGCAGCTTTAAAATCATGGGCACAGCCGGTTTATCACAAACAATACCCCATTTCAAAAGAAAAAGAGGAAGGAGTGGCCCCAATGGTGGAAAGGTTCCTGCAGCAAGGAATTCTTAAAGAAACACTGTCACCCTGCAACACCCCCAGAGTTCAGGTATAGTGGAAAGGATGAACAGAACCATTAAAGATAAGATCAGGAAGGCCACTGGAGGTACGTATGCAAATTGGAAGAAGGTCCTACCAGCTGTACTAGCCGAGGTAAGAATGACACCCTCTAAAAAGACAGGATACTCTCCTTTTGAAGTCTTAATGGGTAGGCAATTCCCCACCCCATGGGCCAGACAGCCACTTATGTTAGAAAGAGGGGACCTAGATCTTATTCAGGAAGAATATGTAAAAAAACTTATTGAAACTTTGGATAAAGTTGAAAGGAATGTTGCTCGCACCTCTCCTTCTTCTTCACAGGAACCTACACACCCTTTCCAGGTGGGTGACACCGTGGTGGTCCAGAGATTGAACCGCACCAAGAAACAGGAGTTTCCCTTCGGACCCCCAACCACAGTGATCGCAGTCACCCGCACAGCTATTTTGGTAGAAGAACAACAGGCCTGGATTCATGCAAGTCGCGTAAAGAAGGTCAACCAGGACCCTAAGAAGCAAGGCAAAGATAAAGCACAAAGAGGTGAAGCAAGTGATATAAATCCTCGAAAACAGAGTGAAGCAGGTGGTCAAGACTCTGAACAAGATGACGTCGCTTATTTCACCACGGACTTCTGGGAAGGCCTTGTGCCTCCTATGCTGGGCTGCCCTGATTGTGTTCCTGCCAACTTGGCTGATAACTAACTGTATTTATCATTCTGAAGATTTGGGACTCATAAAGGGTATTTGTGGGGCCTCTAACACTCTACAACAGAATAATACACATGACAGACACAAGAGAAATGAAAACTCAGAAAGTTTTACAGATAAAATGTTATTGTTGAAGTTTAAATATAGCTACGCCCAGAAATCTGGATTTGAAAAATGTTGGATATGTAGTAAACTCCATCCTAGCACTGCTAGAATCCCCTTAATGGCAGCACCTCTAAACTTCACCCCACTCCTTAATGGCACACCTCCTGTCGTCCTTACAGAAGTCATAAGAACACTTTCA
The DNA here is from genome assembly GCA_037952835.1 of Lithobates septentrionalis. NCBI lineage: Eukaryota > Metazoa > Chordata > Amphibia > Anura > Ranidae > Lithobates > Lithobates septentrionalis. Next base: position 4,326,409 of record JBBDGP010001025.1, on the reverse strand, counting down.
AATAATACCCTTACTTTCCAAATTACTGGTAGAAGTCATTCCCCAGACTGGTGTTTTAGGCTGGGAAACTCCACAAATGGAGCTGAAGTTTGCCAACAAGCTAATATTAACTTTTCAATGACTTCAATTGAAAGCCCTTTCTTTCATACTTCAGAACCTGCCCTAAACACCACTCTAATAAACTTTCTTAACTCCAGTTCCACTTCCACAGTAGGACAATTATTGTCGAGTTTAACTTTTTCCAGTTTTTCTGATGAAATGATGACAATATTCAACAAACGATCCTTAGCTCTAGGAAACAGTATTTATATTTGTTGTGGAAAAATCTGTCACCCTTGGATCCCCACCGAACCCCAAGGATGGTGTTAGCTTGCATCCCTAGTCCCCATCATGGGCGTAGTAGGAGATAGCAAGGGAAGACACCTCCTTGAAGCTAGCATGCATCCTAGGTACCCCCTCAAACACCGCAATAAAAGGGAGTTATTTCTTACAAAAGATATGGCATGGGCTTGGTTCCCCTCATGGACTGGGTGGGGAATAGACTTAATGAAAAGGTGGAATAATTACACTGGAATCATTGATGAAATAATGGAAAAGAATTCTGATGATATTACTAAATTAAATATAGAAACTAGGGCAATTAGAAAACAATTAGAACTACACGAGTTAGCCATAGAAAGCATGAGTGCTTCCTTAACTGGGTTATGTGAAAACACAGAAGATTATGAGTGTTGTACCTGGTTTCATAACACAAGTATGGAAGTACCAGATTATTATGATATAATTGCACAACACCGGAAAGAAGTAAGCAAATTATAAGATGAAGCTAGAAACATTGCTAAGACATGGGATCCTTTTGCAAACCTAAGTTCTGGGATAGGAATTTTGGCATGGATAAAAAGTGCTGCCATAACTATAATTATGATTGTTCTTTTTGTTTTGTTCCTATATGCCTGTTATAAGCTTATAATGTGTATAATTGTTAAGGCATCCCGAACCCCTGATCCTGCTGCTGCGAATAGGATTTATCTGAGTATGTATTATGATAGAAGAAAATTTACATAACTGTGAAAGATAGTGAGCCATATAAATAATGTCTCAAAGAGGGGATTGTAAAGAACATAGCACATATCATGAGGGACTCCATTTTAGTTCTAAGAGACCATCTTATGTTTTACAGGAAAATTGAGAAAACTCATATTTGAGTTTTCTCTGAAACCCATATTATCTTTAAGCTGTTATCTATAGAAAACCTTCTCAAGGTTGCCTATACATTTTAGCTAGAATATGGAGTTTGGCCTAGCTCATGTTTGTTCTTGATAAGATAAAGTGTGTCCTTCACCTGTTAAAGAATATTCTAATAGTAGAAATGATGCAAGATTTTGTCTTATAACACCAGCTAATAGTTAAATATTAACTGAACCTATTTTCATTTCAATGACATGTATAAGGTTAGTAAAACTCCTCCCATCCCTCAAATGACATAAATGCTGTATTTCTGAAACTCAAATTAGATGTCATTAAGTGGCTAAGCAAACCTGTCTCCTGTGTCACTTTATTGATATCTCCAGGCCTGGGGGTCTACGGAGGTCTTCCTGCATTACCTGAACCTACCTGGGTGGTCTTAGAAGCCGAAATTGCCTACAGCGTGCAGAAGCAAACGCATGTGAAAATGGTGTTCAAACCACACATGTGAGATATTGCCATGGTCGTTAGAGCGAGAGCAATAATTCTAGCCCTAGACCTCCTCTGTAACTCAAAACATGCAACCTGTAGATTTTTTTTAAATCATAGCTTTTTATTGAGGTTTTCACAAAGCATCAATACAGAGGGTTAGGAAAGGACTTCGAAGGTAACATATATATAAGATTATATATATATTATAATATTATATATATATATATATAAGATTTGTTGTATTGAAACTTAAGAAGTAAGTGTGACGTTGGTGCTACTCTATTGGTGTCGGCACTGTCTCCACACCCAGGCACCCCAATTTGGGCACTCGCTGTGCCATGGAGTGGGAGGCAGCCTGACAACGATCGTATGGCCTAACTTATGTAATATATATAACAGAAAACAGCATTGTAATGCATATCACAGAACTGAAAACAAAAGAAAAACTTGGAGTCCTGCTTACTAATTATGCACTCTGTGGTGACATTTCTTCGCTTGAGGTGCGCCAAGCAGAAGGGTAACATTATGTAACAATTTTAGAATCGAAGGGCGCATAAAGTAGGTCTGTTCTCGATGTAGGGGGATGTTTCAGTTTCTTGGATTGAAAATTGGTAGAGCAAAGGGTTCAATTCTATGAGAGAGGTAAATAGAAAACACCGCGCTAACCAGTAAAATGAATGAAAGCTGCTGCATACAGTTTGACAAAAACAACAAAATAGGCATATGGAAAAATGCAGCGCATGTACAAATGAATATAGGTCTTTAAAATGGTGAAACAGTCAAGAAATAACTAATTGACCACAGGTGCCTTGAAACACAAACGTCCATAGATGGATGTAAATGTCCAACCGCACAGGAGGTATAAGTACTCCAAGGGGTGGTGATGGTCTGATGGTTGTCAGAAAACACCTGGCATCATACAGCGACTTCCCAACCGAGAAACCGGGTCCCAATGGGTCATTCAGAGAAAGTGCAAAAAAAGCCTCTTACCAGATCCTGTGGATTCCCATGTCAGCGACAGGGAATCGCATGCGCAGTTTGTCACAAATGACGTGGAATGGGAGCTCAGGAATCGCCAATCTCTTGGATTGTGGTCTGTATGGATCTCGGCCGGCAACCGGATGGGTCCTCACAACGAACCGTCCTCACACCGAACCGTCCCAGCATGCATCAGAAGTTTCACAAACGGTCCCCCGAAAGGAGCAGTTGGAGGGACTGGATCTCATGCGGTAAATGTGGAAACAAAAAGAATGTGCCTCCACATGGTGCAGATAAAAAAGGGTGTTTTTATTGACAAAAACAACCATACACAAATAAAAGCGTGATCACGGTGGATAAAAACAAATGGGCAACAAAGAGAGTGGTGTATGTACCCGACGCGTTTCGACCTAGGGGTCTTCAACAGGGGCATAGACCACTCACTCCAAGTTGCCAAATATATATAATAAAATTATTTAGAGAAGGACCAATCACAAGGGCTGAAAAAACAGGAGATTGGATTGGGTGAATACAATCACATGACTTGCTTGAATGTCTAGACATAAAGATCATACACAATTTCTATATAAATAAATGAATGACATTAAGGTGAAGCTCAGGAGACTGTATAAAGGTCTACAAGCAGAAAAATATATCACTCTATGATCTCTCTAACAAAAATAAAGCATTTAAAGATTAAATGAAAACAGCACTCCTCTGCTGACAGTCCAGCAGAATGTACCGCCCTCTCAGCCAGAGGAGCCAATCCTCAATAAGAAGACAAAAGGTGTTAAATAAAGCTGACCAATAGGCCCCTATGTATGAGCCGGCCTCTATCCCTGAACGCCCACATGACCAGTCTGTGTAGGAAATGATGTCACGTCCGTGGGCGTGTCTGACGTCTCCCTCTCACATGACTCACTGGGCCAATCAGAGAGCAAACATCCCACTCAACTCTGCTGCACGTACAATCCGTACACCGCAGAGGGATGGGACTTAAATAAATACACCTAGCGTCCCGGCAATGCAATCCAGCAAGCAACGGACGCTGAATGAGACAAAACAGCATCTCTATGGTGTCTGTGTAAAAAAATGTGTTATGCAGCAGACCGGGACCCGATGACCCGGAAGTGTGCATAGAACTCCAGTGAGCCAGAAGTGTATTGGAAGTGGGGACAATTTCTATATAAATAAATGAATGACATTAAGGTGAAGCTCAGGAGACTGTATAAAGGTCTACAAGCAGAAAAATATAACACTCTATGATCTCTCTAACAAAAATAAAGCATTTAAAGATTAAATGAAAACAGCACTCCTCTGCTGACAGTCCGGCAGAATATACCGCCCTGTCAGCCAGAGGAGCAAATCCTCAATAAGAAGACAAAAGGTGTTAAATAAAGCTGACCAATAGGCCGCTATGTATGAGCCAGCCTCTATCCCTGAACGCCCACATGACCAGTCTGTGTAGGAAATGATGTCACGTCCGTAGGCGTGTCTGACGTCTCCCTCTCACATGACTCCCTGGGCCAATCAGAGAGCAAACATCCCACTCAACTCTGCTGTACGTACAATCCGTACACCGCAGAGGGATGGGACTTAAATAAATACACGTAGCGTCCCGGCAATGCAATCCAGCAAGCAACGGACGCTGAATGAGACAAAACACCATCTCTATGGTGTCTGTGTAAAAAAGTGTGTTATGCAGCAGACCGAGACCCGATGACCGGGAAGTGTGCATAGAACTCCAGTGAACCCGAAGTGTATTGGAAGTGGGGACACATATAGTGAAATATAATGTGTTGGGAAATGACTAGCTGAGGTGGAATCGCATAAATGTGTAAAAAAATACTGGAGTGACATGTGTGAATGTCTCTTAAGGTCCATGTGTGTTAGGTGGGACTGAAATAAAAAATTAAAAAATTGAAAAATTATGTGAACACAAAATCTCCAAAACGCACATTGTAAAATGTGTTAAAATGAATCTATATGTGGAGGGAATGTGTAGATTTGTAAAGTGACCCAAATATCTGATAGTTATCCCTATGATCACTTGACTGTAAAGAATCATCAGCATAGACCGAATGGGTCAATTTGGATTGGACCAATTTCAATTGGGTGAATAGATAACCCTCTAAGGTGCACCATATATAAACTGTGTACCAGCTTGTGAATATAGATGAAAAAAAAAAAAGGGAGAGGGGGAGGGGGAAAAAATGTTGGAATAATGAAAATAAAAAAATATATAAAAATGTTAATAAAGAGAGGGAGGGACATGCATAGAGATGTGGAAGGAATTTAGGATTGGTTGATAAAGGAGTTGAGGTCCCACTCCACGTTTAAACGGGAAATAGGACCTCAACTCCCATATCCAATAAGTCTCGAGGCGTGACACTCCTCGGAGGCGGGACTCACCTCTCCAATGTGGGACAAATTTGTCGATCACCTGGAATAAAGTCCCGGTAGGGTCTTTATTATGGTGTTCCAGATAATGCCGGGGTACTGTATGTTTGTCCTTGCCTTTCTTGATACCTGCCACATGTTCATTGACTCGTATAGAGAAAGTTCTGATGGTACGCCCAACATACTGTTTGTGGCAGGGGCAAGTAATGAGGTAGACAATGTATTGTGATGTACAAGTTGTGAAGTGTTTCATCTGGTAAGTGAGGGAGGTGACTGTGGATTGGAAAGTGGTACTTTTTTGTCTGCCTCGAATGTTGTGGAGGCAGACATTGCATCTACGGCAGGGGTAATAACCCTGACATTCCTGAAAAAATGAAACTCTTTTGGGGGGGTCTATTATATTCGGAGCAATCTGTCCTTGAATGGACCGTGCTCCCCTGAATACAACAGCCGCCCGTTCAGGAAGAACTGACCCCAGTAGATTATCATTTAAAAGTACCTTCCAGTGCTTTTTGAATATAGCTTTTACTTGTTTGGACTGAATGGAGTGAGTGGTAAAGAAAGCCCATTTGTGCATAGGTTCAGCTGTGGATTTGGGGCGTTCTGTCAAGGTGGATTCTCTATCAGTGGATAGTGCCCTATTGAGTTCCTCGTCTAGATGTCTGGGATCATAACCTTTTTCAATAAATCGATCTCTCAGAACTAGCGATTGTGACTGGAAATCAATAGCATTGGTACAGTTGCGTCGTAGTCTCAAAAATTGGCTACGGGGAACAGACTTGAGCCACTGCTCCTGATGGCAACTGTCAATGGGAATGAATCCGTTCCGGTCGGTGGCCTTGAAATACGTGCGGAACTCCAAATGTTTGTCCACCACAAATATTTCAAGGTCCAAAAAATGTACACTGGTAGAGCTGGCCTCATAGCTCAAAGATATTCCTCTATCATTAGAATTGAGACTAGTCATGAAACTGTCAAGTGATGTACGGTCACCATCCCATAGGAAGAGGATGTCGTCTATGTACCTGGCCCAGAGGATCAACTCGGATCTCTGGGCCGCATAGACGACATCCTCCTCCCACTGGGCCATGAAGAGGTTGGCGAGGCTGGGGGCAAACTTGGCCCCCATAGCCACGCCCCTCTTCTGTAGAAAAAATTGATTCTGGAACCAAAAATAATTGTGTTCCGTTGCAAATATGAGTAATTGCATAATAAAATTACGCTGAAGGGAAGGGAGCTTGTTGTCTCTAGATAGGTGTTTCTCCACCGCCTCAAAGCCCAAGTGATGTGGGATGCACGTATAAAGTGCCGCCACATCTGCTGTGACTAAAAGCATCCCTTCTGAAACTGAAACAGGTTCCAGTAATCTAATGGTGTCTCTAGTGTCCTTAAGATAGGACTGCGTGGAACGAACCAACGGTTGTAAATAAAAATCTACGTATTTACCAATACGGGCTGTGACTGAGTCAATCCCGCTGACAATAGGTCTGCCAGGGGGATTGACTGAGTCCTTATGGACTTTAGGAAGATAATAGATAGCTGGAATGCGTGGGACTTGTGGGACTAGAAAACTTTTTTCCTTTTTGTTTAAAATCCCTAGCGCATAACCTTCCTCAATAAGTTTGACCAGAGCCTTTTTGAAAGGTGTAGTGGGGTCCGTGGGAATAGGGCTGTAAGTGTTTGAATCGTTAAGGATTCTATACATCTCTTTAAGGTAATCGACCTTATCAAGAACTACAATCCCGCCCCCCTTATCCGCTGGGCGGATTATCAGGTTCTTTTTCTCACAAAGAGATCTGAGGCCGTTTTTTATGTCTGATTGAATATAGACACGTTTTTTCTGTTTGTTTAATTTGTCCAGATCTCCCAGAACAAGGTTTTTAAAAACCTGTATGGAGGGAGCCAGAGAGCCTGGGGGGTTAAATATAGATGGATTAGATAATCCTGAATGTGTAACTTGTACATCAGACAAGCTAGAATCTATGGGTTCAGAACCTGTATGTGTATTGGCTGGAGCCGGGGGGATTGTAGTGGATGAAATCCCCTTATTGTTAAATCCCATAGGGGGTTTGGTCAGAAAGTGTCTTTGTATGCTCAATTTACGTGTGAACTTGAGGACGTCAATAAAGGTGGAAAATTTGTTAAGGGGTTTGGGCGGAACAAATTTGAGTCCTCTGTCAAGGACAGATTTCTCTGCCTCCGTCAGAGTGGCCGAACTCAAATTAAAGATACCTTTTCCTTTTATGTTCTTTTTCTTTTGGGATTGTGCCCTCCTCCCCCCTCTGGACCCTCTTTTCTTTCTGTATATCCCAGATGTCCCTCCATGGTTCTCTGAAAATCCAAAGAGTAACTAGGGCCAGGTTGATTTTGATTATAGTTGTAAGGAGATCTGTGGTAGTAATCCTCCTCCCTCTCAGAATAGCCATAGGTATCTCCATGTGTTTCATAAGGAGTATTTTCTCTGAGGGGAGTGAAACGGTTAGTCACCCGAACAGGGGTATGGTACCCATATTCCTGATTTGGATGTTGTGGTCCGTGGTGGCCCTGAGGGGGACCATAGTGTGGGGGAGGACCCCTGGTGTTGTTCCTCTGTTGTGGATCAGTGGGGCGTCCCCTGGGTGGACCTCTCCACCCCGGGTCTTTCCCCCTTGGTCCCCGAAATGGAGGGGGACCTCGAGGTGGTCGGTAAGGACCCTGTTCAGGGCCTTGCTTCTTAACCGTGACCTCTTTGGTAGTTGGTTGGAATGTTGGTTGGTATACCAACGTTCTATCGGTATGGGTCATAGTGGCTGTAGAAGTTTCCATATTGGTAGGTTCCCCGTTACCAGAGGAAGAAGAAGGGTTGAGCTTCTTCTGCCAATTGAAAACTGAATGTGTGGTATAGTCTGTATAATCCCTATTGTATTTTTTTTGTTTTTTATTTCGTTGGTCCTTCTCTTCTTTTTCTAAAACATTTCTTAAATTATTGGAAAGTGCAATGTATTCAGCGGAAGTTTTGAAAGGAATCAGTTTGTCCCTCAAATCTTTAATTTCTGTATCTATAAGGGACAACCTGATCCTCTTCTTTTCAACAAGGTAGCCCAGTAACTTAATACCGACCTCGTTGAAATACTTGTACCATGATTCAAGGTCCAATTCGTCCTGTTGAGGATGAATGTCCCATCTAAGGCCACGGGGGACCATCTGTTCCTTGATGTACTGTTCCAGGAACGCTGTGTCCCACTGGAGATGTAGCTCGCTGATCATCAGATTTTTTAATCTGATAAAGATACCACTCATCTCAGAGTTGGGATTAGTGTTGGTAAAGACACCTTCAGTATTGAGGGACCTGGCAGTCCTATATTCAAACACATCCATAAGGAAGGAGAGCGTGAAAACTCAATAGAAAATTGGGGGAAAGCTGCAGGTGTGTGAAAAAGTCAAAAACAATGTCAGAGGTAAATAGAAAACACCGCGCTAACCAGTAAAATGAATGAAAGCTGCTGCATACAGTTTGACAAAAACAACAAAATAGGCATATGGAAAAATGCAGCGCATGTACAAATGAATATAGGTCTTTAAAATGGTGAAACAGTCAAGAAATAACTAATTGACCACAGGTGCCTTGAAACACAAACGTCCATAGATGGATGTAAATGTCCAACCGCACAGGAGGTATAAGTACTCCAAGGGGTGGTGATGGTCTGATGGTTGTCAGAAAACACCTGGCATCATACAGCGACTTCCCAACCGAGAAACCGGGTCCCAATGGGTCATTCAGAGAAAGTGCAAAAAAAGCCTCTTACCAGATCCTGTGGATTCCCATGTCAGCGACAGGGAATCGCATGCGCAGTTTGTCACAAATGACGTGGAATGGGAGCTCAGGAATCGCCAATCTCTTGGATTGTGGTCTGTATGGATCTCGGCCGGCAACCGGATGGGTCCTCACAACGAACCGTCCTCACACCGAACCGTCCCAGCATGCATCAGAAGTTTCACAAACGGTCCCCCGAAAGGAGCAGTTGGAGGGACTGGATCTCATGCGGTAAATGTGGAAACAAAAAGAATGTGCCTCCACATGGTGCAGATAAAAAAGGGTGTTTTTATTGACAAAAACAACCATACACAAATAAAAGCGTGATCACGGTGGATAAAAACAAATGGGCAACAAAGAGAGTGGTGTATGTACCCGACGCGTTTCGACCTAGGGGTCTTCAACAGGGGCATAGACCACTCACTCCAAGTTGCCAAATATATATAATAAAATTATTTAGAGAAGGACCAATCACAAGGGCTGAAAAAACAGGAGATTGGATTGGGTGAATACAATCACATGACTTGCTTGAATGTCTAGACATAAAGATCATACACAATTTCTATATAAATAAATGAATGACATTAAGGTGAAGCTCAGGAGACTGTATAAAGGTCTACAAGCAGAAAAATATATCACTCTATGATCTCTCTAACAAAAATAAAGCATTTAAAGATTAAATGAAAACAGCACTCCTCTGCTGACAGTCCAGCAGAATGTACCGCCCTCTCAGCCAGAGGAGCCAATCCTCAATAAGAAGACAAAAGGTGTTAAATAAAGCTGACCAATAGGCCCCTATGTATGAGCCGGCCTCTATCCCTGAACGCCCACATGACCAGTCTGTGTAGGAAATGATGTCACGTCCGTGGGCGTGTCTGACGTCTCCCTCTCACATGACTCACTGGGCCAATCAGAGAGCAAACATCCCACTCAACTCTGCTGCACGTACAATCCGTACACCGCAGAGGGATGGGACTTAAATAAATACACCTAGCGTCCCGGCAATGCAATCCAGCAAGCAACGGACGCTGAATGAGACAAAACAGCATCTCTATGGTGTCTGTGTAAAAAAATGTGTTATGCAGCAGACCGGGACCCGATGACCCGGAAGTGTGCATAGAACTCCAGTGAGCCAGAAGTGTATTGGAAGTGGGGACAATTTCTATATAAATAAATGAATGACATTAAGGTGAAGCTCAGGAGACTGTATAAAGGTCTACAAGCAGAAAAATATATCACTCTATGATCTCTCTAACAAAAATAAAGCATTTAAAGATTAAATGAAAACAGCACTCCTCTGCTGACAGTCCGGCAGAATATACCGCCCTGTCAGCCAGAGGAGCAAATCCTCAATAAGAAGACAAAAGGTGTTAAATAAAGCTGACCAATAGGCTGCTATGTATGAGCCAGCCTCTATCCCTGAACGCCCACATGACCAGTCTGTGTAGGAAATGATGTCACGTCCGTGGGCGTGTCTGACGTCTCCCTCTCACATGACTCCCTGGGCCAATCAGAGAGCAAACATCCCACTCAACTCTGCTGTACGTACAATCCGTACACCGCAGAGGGATGGGACTTAAATAAATACACGTAGCGTCCCGGCAATGCAATCCAGCAAGCAACGGACGCTGAATGAGACAAAACACCATCTCTATGGTGTCTGTGTAAAAAAGTGTGTTATGCAGCAGACCGAGACCCGATGACCCGGAAGTGTGCATAGAACTCCAGTGAACCCGAAGTGTATTGGAAGTGGGGACACATATAGTGAAATATAATGTGTTGGGAAATGACTAGCTGAGGTGGAATCGCATAAATGTGTAAAAAAATACTGGAGTGACATGTGTGAATGTCTCTTAAGGTCCATGTGTGTTAGGTGGGACTGAAATAAAAAATTAAAAAATTGAAAAATTATGTGAACACAAAATCTCCAAAACGCACATTGTAAAATGTGTTAAAATGAATCTATATGTGGAGGGAATGTGTAGATTTGTAAAGTGACCCAAATATCTGATAGTTATCCCTATGATCACTTGACTGTAAAGAATCATCAGCATAGACCGAATGGGTCAATTTGGATTGGACCAATTTCAATTGGGTGAATAGATAACCCTCTAAGGTGCACCATATATAAACTGTGTACCAGCTTGTGAATATAGATGAAAAAAAAAAAAGGGAGAGGGGGAGGGGGAAAAAATGTTGGAATAATGAAAATAAAAAAATATATAAAAATGTTAATAAAGAGAGGGAGGGACATGCATAGAGATGTGGAAGGAATTTAGGATTGGTTGATAAAGGAGTTGAGGTCCCACTCCACGTTTAAACGGGAAATAGGACCTCAACTCCCATATCCAATAAGTCTCGAGGCTTGACACTCCTCGGAGGCGGGACTCACCTCTCCAATGTGGGACAAATTTGTCGATCACCTGGAATAAAGTCCCGGTAGGGTCTTTATTATGGTGTTCCAGATAATGCCGGGGTACTGTATGTTTGTCCTTGCCTTTCTTGATACCTGCCACATGTTCATTGACTCGTATAGAGAAAGTTCTGATGGTACGCCCAACATACTGTTTGTGGCAGGGGCAAGTAATGAGGTAGACAATGTATTGTGATGTACAAGTTGTGAAGTGTTTCATCTGGTAAGTGAGGGAGGTGACTGTGGATTGGAAAGTGGTACTTTTTTGTCTGCCTCGAATGTTGTGGAGGCAGACATTGCATCTACGGCAGGGGTAATAACCCTGACATTCCTGAAAAAATGAAACTCTTTTGGGGGGGTCTATTATATTCGGAGCAATCTGTCCTTGAATGGACCGTGCTCCCCTGAATACAACAGCCGCCCGTTCAGGAAGAACTGACCCCAGTAGATTATCATTTAAAAGTACCTTCCAGTGCTTTTTGAATATAGCTTTTACTTGTTTGGACTGAATGGAGTGAGTGGTAAAGAAAGCCCATTTGTGCATAGGTTCAGCTGTGGATTTGGGGCGTTCTGTCAAGGTGGATTCTCTATCAGTGGATAGTGCCCTATTGAGTTCCTCGTCTAGATGTCTGGGATCATAACCTTTTTCAATAAATCGATCTCTCAGAACTAGCGATTGTGACTGGAAATCAATAGCATTGGTACAGTTGCGTCGTAGTCTCAAAAATTGGCTACGGGGAACAGACTTGAGCCACTGCTCCTGATGGCAACTGTCAATGGGAATGAATCCGTTCCGGTCGGTGGCCTTGAAATACGTGCGGAACTCCAAATGTTTGTCCACCACAAATATTTCAAGGTCCAAAAAATGTACACTGGTAGAGCTGGCCTCATAGCTCAAAGATATTCCTCTATCATTAGAATTGAGACTAGTCATGAAACTGTCAAGTGATGTACGGTCACCATCCCATAGGAAGAGGATGTCGTCTATGTACCTGGCCCAGAGGATCAACTCGGATCTCTGGGCCGCATAGACGACATCCTCCTCCCACTGGGCCATGAAGAGGTTGGCGAGGCTGGGGGCAAACTTGGCCCCCATAGCCACGCCCCTCTTCTGTAGAAAAAATTGATTCTGGAACCAAAAATAATTGTGTTCCGTTGCAAATATGAGTAATTGCATAATAAAATTACGCTGAAGGGAAGGGAGCTTGTTGTCTCTAGATAGGTGTTTCTCCACCGCCTCAAAGCCCAAGTGATGTGGGATGCACGTATAAAGTGCCGCCACATCTGCTGTGACTAAAAGCATCCCTTCTGAAACTGAAACAGGTTCCAGTAATCTAATGGTGTCTCTAGTGTCCTTAAGATAGGACTGCGTGGAACGAACCAACGGTTGTAAATAAAAATCTACGTATTTACCAATACGGGCTGTGACTGAGTCAATCCCGCTGACAATAGGTCTGCCAGGGGGATTGACTGAGTCCTTATGGACTTTAGGAAGATAATAGATAGCTGGAATGCGTGGGACTTGTGGGACTAGAAAACTTTTTTCCTTTTTGTTTAAAATCCCTAGCGCATAACCTTCCTCAATAAGTTTGACCAGAGCCTTTTTGAAAGGTGTAGTGGGGTCCGTGGGAATAGGGCTGTAAGTGTTTGAATCGTTAAGGATTCTATACATCTCTTTAAGGTAATCGACCTTATCAAGAACTACAATCCCGCCCCCCTTATCCGCTGGGCGGATTATCAGGTTCTTTTTCTCACAAAGAGATCTGAGGCCGTTTTTTATGTCTGATTGAATATAGACACGTTTTTTCTGTTTGTTTAATTTGTCCAGATCTCCCAGAACAAGGTTTTTAAAAACCTGTATGGAGGGAGCCAGAGAGCCTGGGGGGTTAAATATAGATGGATTAGATAATCCTGAATGTGTAACTTGTACATCAGACAAGCTAGAATCTATGGGTTCAGAACCTGTATGTGTATTGGCTGGAGCCGGGGGGATTGTAGTGGATGAAATCCCCTTATTGTTAAATCCCATAGGGGGTTTGGTCAGAAAGTGTCTTTGTATGCTCAATTTACGTGTGAACTTGAGGACGTCAATAAAGGTGGAAAATTTGTTAAGGGGTTTGGGCGGAACAAATTTGAGTCCTCTGTCAAGGACAGATTTCTCTGCCTCCGTCAGAGTGGCCGAACTCAAATTAAAGATACCTTTTCCTTTTATGTTCTTTTTCTTTTGGGATTGTGCCCTCCTCCCCCCTCTGGACCCTCTTTTCTTTCTGTATATCCCAGATGTCCCTCCATGGTTCTCTGAAAATCCAAAGAGTAACTAGGGCCAGGTTGATTTTGATTATAGTTGTAAGGAGATCTGTGGTAGTAATCCTCCTCCCTCTCAGAATAGCCATAGGTATCTCCATGTGTTTCATAAGGAGTATTTTCTCTGAGGGGAGTGAAACGGTTAGTCACCCGAACAGGGGTATGGTACCCATATTCCTGATTTGGATGTTGTGGTCCGTGGTGGCCCTGAGGGGGACCATAGTGTGGGGGAGGACCCCTGGTGTTGTTCCTCTGTTGTGGATCAGTGGGGCGTCCCCTGGGTGGACCTCTCCACCCCGGGTCTTTCCCCCTTGGTCCCCGAAATGGAGGGGGACCTCGAGGTGGTCGGTAAGGACCCTGTTCAGGGCCTTGCTTCTTAACCGTGACCTCTTTGGTAGTTGGTTGGAATGTTGGTTGGTATACCAACGTTCTATCGGTATGGGTCATAGTGGCTGTAGAAGTTTCCATATTGGTAGGTTCCCCGTTACCAGAGGAAGAAGAAGGGTTGAGCTTCTTCTGCCAATTGAAAACTGAATGTGTGGTATAGTCTGTATAATCCCTATTGTATTTTTTTTGTTTTTTATTTCGTTGGTCCTTCTCTTCTTTTTCTAAAACATTTCTTAAATTATTGGAAAGTGCAATGTATTCAGCGGAAGTTTTGAAAGGAATCAGTTTGTCCCTCAAATCTTTAATTTCTGTATCTATAAGGGACAACCTGATCCTCTTCTTTTCAACAAGGTAGCCCAGTAACTTAATACCGACCTCGTTGAAATACTTGTACCATGATTCAAGGTCCAATTCGTCCTGTTGAGGATGAATGTCCCATCTAAGGCCACGGGGGACCATCTGTTCCTTGATGTACTGTTCCAGGAACGCTGTGTCCCACTGGAGATGTAGCTCGCTGATCATCAGATTTTTTAATCTGATAAAGATACCACTCATCTCAGAGTTGGGATTAGTGTTGGTAAAGACACCTTCAGTATTGAGGGACCTGGCAGTCCTATATTCAAACACATCCATAAGGAAGGAGAGCGTGAAAACTCAATAGAAAATTGGGGGAAAGCTGCAGGTGTGTGAAAAAGTCAAAAACAATGTCAGAGGTAAATAGAAAACACCGCGCTAACCAGTAAAATGAATGAAAGCTGCTGCATACAGTTTGACAAAAACAACAAAATAGGCATATGGAAAAATGCAGCGCATGTACAAATGAATATAGGTCTTTAAAATGGTGAAACAGTCAAGAAATAACTAATTGACCACAGGTGCCTTGAAACACAAACGTCCATAGATGGATGTAAATGTCCAACCGCACAGGAGGTATAAGTACTCCAAGGGGTGGTGATGGTCTGATGGTTGTCAGAAAACACCTGGCATCATACAGCGACTTCCCAACCGAGAAACCGGGTCCCAATGGGTCATTCAGAGAAAGTGCAAAAAAAGCCTCTTACCAGATCCTGTGGATTCCCATGTCAGCGACAGGGAATCGCATGCGCAGTTTGTCACAAATGACGTGGAATGGGAGCTCAGGAATCGCCAATCTCTTGGATTGTGGTCTGTATGGATCTCGGCCGGCAACCGGATGGGTCCTCACAACGAACCGTCCTCACACCGAACCGTCCCAGCATGCATCAGAAGTTTCACAAACGGTCCCCCGAAAGGAGCAGTTGGAGGGACTGGATCTCATGCGGTAAATGTGGAAACAAAAAGAATGTGCCTCCACATGGTGCAGATAAAAAAGGGTGTTTTTATTGACAAAAACAACCATACACAAATAAAAGCGTGATCACGGTGGATAAAAACAAATGGGCAACAAAGAGAGTGGTGTATGTACCCGACGCGTTTCGACCTAGGGGTCTTCAACAGGGGCATAGACCACTCACTCCAAGTTGCCAAATATATATAATAAAATTATTTAGAGAAGGACCAATCACAAGGGCTGAAAAAACAGGAGATTGGATTGGGTGAATACAATCACATGACTTGCTTGAATGTCTAGACATAAAGATCATACACAATTTCTATATAAATAAATGAATGACATTAAGGTGAAGCTCAGGAGACTGTATAAAGGTCTACAAGCAGAAAAATATATCACTCTATGATCTCTCTAACAAAAATAAAGCATTTAAAGATTAAATGAAAACAGCACTCCTCTGCTGACAGTCCAGCAGAATGTACCGCCCTCTCAGCCAGAGGAGCCAATCCTCAATAAGAAGACAAAAGGTGTTAAATAAAGCTGACCAATAGGCCCCTATGTATGAGCCGGCCTCTATCCCTGAACGCCCACATGACCAGTCTGTGTAGGAAATGATGTCACGTCCGTGGGCGTGTCTGACGTCTCCCTCTCACATGACTCACTGGGCCAATCAGAGAGCAAACATCCCACTCAACTCTGCTGCACGTACAATCCGTACACCGCAGAGGGATGGGACTTAAATAAATACACCTAGCGTCCCGGCAATGCAATCCAGCAAGCAACGGACGCTGAATGAGACAAAACAGCATCTCTATGGTGTCTGTGTAAAAAAATGTGTTATGCAGCAGACCGGGACCCGATGACCCGGAAGTGTGCATAGAACTCCAGTGAGCCAGAAGTGTATTGGAAGTGGGGACAATTTCTATATAAATAAATGAATGACATTAAGGTGAAGCTCAGGAGACTGTATAAAGGTCTACAAGCAGAAAAATATATCACTCTATGATCTCTCTAACAAAAATAAAGCATTTAAAGATTAAATGAAAACAGCACTCCTCTGCTGACAGTCCGGCAGAATATACCGCCCTGTCAGCCAGAGGAGCAAATCCTCAATAAGAAGACAAAAGGTGTTAAATAAAGCTGACCAATAGGCTGCTATGTATGAGCCAGCCTCTATCCCTGAACGCCCACATGACCAGTCTGTGTAGGAAATGATGTCACGTCCGTGGGCGTGTCTGACGTCTCCCTCTCACATGACTCCCTGGGCCAATCAGAGAGCAAACATCCCACTCAACTCTGCTGTACGTACAATCCGTACACCGCAGAGGGATGGGACTTAAATAAATACACGTAGCGTCCCGGCAATGCAATCCAGCAAGCAACGGACGCTGAATGAGACAAAACACCATCTCTATGGTGTCTGTGTAAAAAAGTGTGTTATGCAGCAGACCGAGACCCGATGACCCGGAAGTGTGCATAGAACTCCAGTGAACCCGAAGTGTATTGGAAGTGGGGACACATATAGTGAAATATAATGTGTTGGGAAATGACTAGCTGAGGTGGAATCGCATAAATGTGTAAAAAAATACTGGAGTGACATGTGTGAATGTCTCTTAAGGTCCATGTGTGTTAGGTGGGACTGAAATAAAAAATTAAAAAATTGAAAAATTATGTGAACACAAAATCTCCAAAACGCACATTGTAAAATGTGTTAAAATGAATCTATATGTGGAGGGAATGTGTAGATTTGTAAAGTGACCCAAATATCTGATAGTTATCCCTATGATCACTTGACTGTAAAGAATCATCAGCATAGACCGAATGGGTCAATTTGGATTGGACCAATTTCAATTGGGTGAATAGATAACCCTCTAAGGTGCACCATATATAAACTGTGTACCAGCTTGTGAATATAGATGAAAAAAAAAAAAGGGAGAGGGGGAGGGGGAAAAAATGTTGGAATAATGAAAATAAAAAAATATATAAAAATGTTAATAAAGAGAGGGAGGGACATGCATAGAGATGTGGAAGGAATTTAGGATTGGTTTTTTCATCTATATTCACAAGCTGGTACACAGTTTATATATGGTGCACCTTAGAGGGTTATCTATTCACCCAATTGAAATTGGTCCAATCCAAATTGACCCATTCGGTCTATGCTGATGATTCTTTACAGTCAAGTGATCATAGGGATAACTATCAGATATTTGGGTCACTTTACAAATCTACACATTCCCTCCACATATAGATTCATTTTAACACATTTTACAATGTGCGTTTTGGAGATTTTGTGTTCACATAATTTTTCAATTTTTTAATTTTTTATTTCAGTCCCACCTAACACACATGGACCTTAAGAGACATTCACACATGTCACTCCAGTATTTTTTTACACATTTATGCGATTCCACCTCAGCTAGTCATTTCCCAACACATTATATTTCACTATATGTGTCCCCACTTCCAATACACTTCGGGTTCACTGGAGTTCTATGCACACTTCCGGGTCATCGGGTCTCGGTCTGCTGCATAACACACTTTTTTACACAGACACCATAGAGATGGTGTTTTGTCTCATTCAGCGTCCGTTGCTTGCTGGATTGCATTGCCGGGACGCTACGTGTATTTATTTAAGTCCCATCCCTCTGCGGTGTACGGATTGTACGTACAGCAGAGTTGAGTGGGATGTTTGCTCTCTGATTGGCCCAGGGAGTCATGTGAGAGGGAGACGTCAGACACGCCCACGGACGTGACATCATTTCCTACACAGACTGGTCATGTGGGCGTTCAGGGATAGAGGCTGGCTCATACATAGCGGCCTATTGGTCAGCTTTATTTAACACCTTTTGTCTTCTTATTGAGGATTTGCTCCTCTGGCTGACAGGGCGGTATATTCTGCCGGACTGTCAGCAGAGGAGTGCTGTTTTCATTTAATCTTTAAATGCTTTATTTTTGTTAGAGAGATCATAGAGTGTTATATTTTTCTGCTTGTAGACCTTTATACAGTCTCCTGAGCTTCACCTTAATGTCATTCATTTATTTATATAGAAATTGTCCCCACTTCCAATACACTTCTGGCTCACTGGAGTTCTATGCACACTTCCGGGTCATCGGGTCCCGGTCTGCTGCATAACACATTTTTTTACACAGACACCATAGAGATGCTGTTTTGTCTCATTCAGCGTCCGTTGCTTGCTGGATTGCATTGCCGGGACGCTAGGTGTATTTATTTAAGTCCCATCCCTCTGCGGTGTACGGATTGTACGTGCAGCAGAGTTGAGTGGGATGTTTGCTCTCTGATTGGCCCAGTGAGTCATGTGAGAGGGAGACGTCAGACACGCCCACGGACGTGACATCATTTCCTACACAGACTGGTCATGTGGGCGTTCAGGGATAGAGGCCGGCTCATACATAGGGGCCTATTGGTCAGCTTTATTTAACACCTTTTGTCTTCTTATTGAGGATTGGCTCCTCTGGCTGAGAGGGCGGTACATTCTGCTGGACTGTCAGCAGAGGAGTGCTGTTTTCATTTAATCTTTAAATGCTTTACTTTTGTTAGAGAGATCATAGAGTGATATATTTTTCTGCTTGTAGACCTTTATACAGTCTCCTGAGCTTCACCTTAATGTCATTCATTTATTTATATAGAAATTGTGTATGATCTTTATGTCTAGACATTCAAGCAAGTCATGTGATTGTATTCACCCAATCCAATCTCCTGTTTTTTCAGCCCTTGTGATTGGTCCTTCTCTAAATAATTTTATTATATATATTTGGCAACTTGGAGTGAGTGGTCTATGCCCCTGTTGAAGACCCCTAGGTCGAAACGCGTCGGGTACATACACCACTCTCTTTGTTGCCCATTTGTTTTTATCCACCGTGATCACGCTTTTATTTGTGTATGGTTGTTTTTGTCAATAAAAACACCCTTTTTTATCTGCACCATGTGGAGGCACATTCTTTTTGTTTCCACATTTACCGCATGAGATCCAGTCCCTCCAACTGCTCCTTTCGGGGGACCGTTTGTGAAACTTCTGATGCATGCTGGGACGGTTCGGTGTGAGGACGGTTCGTTGTGAGGACCCATCCGGTTGCCGGCCGAGATCCATACAGACCACAATCCAAGAGATTGGCGATTCCTGAGCTCCCATTCCACGTCATTTGTGACAAACTGCGCATGCGATTCCCTGTCGCTGACATGGGAATCCACAGGATCTGGTAAGAGGCTTTTTTTGCACTTTCTCTGAATGACCCATTGGGACCCGGTTTCTCGGTTGGGAAGTCGCTGTATGATGCCAGGTGTTTTCTGACAACCATCAGACCATCACCACCCCTTGGAGTACTTATACCTCCTGTGCGGTTGGACATTTACATCCATCTATGGACGTTTGTGTTTCAAGGCACCTGTGGTCAATTAGTTATTTCTTGACTGTTTCACCATTTTAAAGACCTATATTCATTTGTACATGCGCTTCAATTCTATGAGGAAATCACGTTTTATAGTGCTGTGCTTCGTCGATCAATGATCCATGGTTCCCAATTTTGGTAGAAAGAGGCGGTAGTTAAGTTAGCTTTGGTGAAAGAGAACTCCAGTTGAAAGTGGTTGTTCAACAGGGTAAGATCCAACCTAGTGGGAGGCTGTGGTGATTTCCATTTCGTCAGTTGTCTGAGACGTCTCAGCCAGCTGGGGATAGTTAGACCCAGAAGAAGATCCAATGGGGTTAATGGTGAAGGAACCCTGCAGACAGTGGAGACGAAGGTAGAGACTTCTTGCCAGTATCTTTGAATGTTAGGGCATTCCCACCATATGTGCTGCAAGATTCCCCTTTCGTTGAAATTCCTCCAACATTGAGGCAATGTTGAGGGGTAGATTGTAGCCAGTCTGGCTGGGGTGAAGCACCACTTGTGGAACAATTTTTGTATGGATTCCCAATGGGAGATACAATGTGATGCTCGAAGAGGAAGGGTTGGGGCTTGGTGCCACACTGAAGGCGGTGGTGGGGAGTCTGTAAAAGATGACCAGAAATTGATGGACGATGAAGAATGGTCTGCGGGATGCGTTGTCAGTAATCTGTATATCAATGAGATTCCTTTTACTGCTGGAGCAGGTGTATCGTAGAATTTCAAAATGTTAGCTATTGGAGCGTCTTCATCTATGATATCCAGTTGAGAGAGGATTGATCGAAGTCTTAGGTATAACAAAAATGTTGTGGTAGGGATGTCGAATACTTGTTGCAAATGCGAGAATGTGTGCATCCCTGAAGTGGACATTAACTGTCCTAGGTTGATGATTCCTTTTTGTGTCCAGATTTTGAGAGACAAGTCCGGCAATATTAGTTCTATTGCTTGGATGGGGAGTCTGGAGAGAATAGATTGAGGTATACTTTTGGCTCGTTGTGTGGAGGCTGACCACACCCATAGTGCTGCCGTTACAGAGTGTAGATAGTGATGTTGTGGCTTGAGGGTGAGTATAGCCGCCGTTAGGGTGTGTTTCAAGTTGGCATTAAGAGCCCTGGACTCGATTTGGGTCTATGTCTTATTAGAAACAGGTGACCACCATTCTCTTAGTTGGTCAAGTACCACTGCTCTATAGTATGCCTGGACATTGGGAGCTCCCATTCCTCCACTTTGTACTGGGGAAAGGAGAATGTCCCTTGTTGAGTCTGGGTTTTTTGTGTTGCCATATAAATGCATTAATTATCCCTTGTAGTTGTTTTAGTTGGTTGGGTGGAAAGGGTAAAGGGATTGTACGAAACATATATAAAATATGGGGAAGCAGATACATTTTGGCTTGAGCTATTCTACCAGCCCAAGAGACAGTGAAGTGACTCATGTCTTGCGCAGAAGCTTTTCTTGGAGTTTGGCATAGTTCGCTTTTAACAGTATCTTCCTCGGGAAAGTTAGGTGAATTCCTAAATATGGAAGTGATGAACTTGCGGACCATGTGAATGGTGTTTCTTTTGTTATAATCTTTTTGGTCTGATGGTCTATCCCTAAGCTTAGCATAGTGGATTTACTGTGGTTTATTTTATAGAGGGAGACTGAACTGAAGTGTTCTAGGGTTTTTTGAACACTTGGAATGGACGATTTGGGGTTCGTTAGGGTGATGATAACATCATCTGCATAAAGGCCTAGTTTGTGTTCAACATCTCCTATTTTGATACCCGATATTGCCGATGTTGACCTGATGGATTGTGCAATTGGTTCCATAACCATGGCAAAAATCAAGGGGGAAAGTGGGCACCCTTGTCTTGTGCCATTAGTGATTTCAAAAGGGTCTGATGTTATCCCAGACGTCCAGACTCGGGAGCTTGGGGAGGAGTATAGATTGGCTGTTAGAATATTCCCCGACAATCCAAATTTGCACATGACTTTTTCCATGCACCTCCAATGAACCCCGTCAAACGCCTTCTTTGCATCCAGTGATAGGAAGAGAGAAGTCGTTTGGTTGTGTTCTACCCACTGTGTTAAATCAACGAGGCGTCTAGTGCCATCTGAGGCTTGCCTTCCCAGTATGAATCCTACCTGATCAGGATGTATTATTTGGGGGATGATCAGAGATAGGCGCTGAGCTAAGAGTTTTGCATAGAGTTTGGTGTCTGTATTTAGGAGTGAAATTGGGCGGTAGTTAACCGGTTTGTCAGGGGCTTTACCTGGTTTTGGGGGGCTTCTAAGGATTCTTTGGGGATTTTACCTGCAGTGGTATAGTAATTAAAAATGTTGCATAGATGTGGGGTGATCAAGTCAGAGAATTGTTTATAGTACTCGTTTGGAAATCCATCAGGGCCTGGGGCCTTGTGGAGGGGCATTTTTTTATAGCTTTAAGTATTTCTGTGGAAGAGAAGGGTGTAGATATGGTTTCTAGTTGGGTGGTAGATACAGAGGGGAGGTGAATGGACGAGAGGAACGCTTCAATATCTTCATTTTTAGGATGGGCTGTTTGGTCTGATTCTTTAAGGTTGTATAATTTGCACTAAACTCGTTCGCTATATCTAAAGGGTTATTTATCTGTTTACCATGGGAGTTTGTAAGGAACCGGATCTTTTTGTTGGCATGGTGTTTTTTCATTTGTTTGGCCAGGAACGCTCCTGATTTGTTGGCTGAGGAGTAGTATTGGAGCCTAAGGCGTTTTTATGTAGTAGTCAATTGTTTTATGGAGGTGTTAACTGAGTTTGTTTCTGAGATTTTTTTTTAGATCAAGGGACAAGTTGGTGGATGGTATTCGTTTATTGACTGGTTCTAACTCCCGTATTTGCTTTAATAGATTTTTAGTAGTGGGTGCATGCTGTTTCTTTTCCTGTGCTCCTAACTTTATAAAAAGTCCACGTAAGAAAGGTTTGTGCGCATGCCAAATAATAGATTAGTCTTCAACCGAGTACTGGTTGTTTTCAAAGTAGTTCTCAATCTCGGATCAAATTTCCTCCTCAAATACTGGATTGGTGAGCAGGGATGTGTTCAGTCTCCAAAAAGTGTGTTTTGTAGATTTGTTGCTGCTGAATAGGGATGAGCTTCGAGTTCAAGTCAAACTCATGTTCGACTCGAACATTGGCTGTTCGCAAGTTCGCCGAACAGCGAACAATTTGGGGTGTTCGCGGCAAATTCGAATGCCGCGGAACACCCTTTAAAAGTCTATGGGAGAAATCAAAAGTGCTAATTTTAAAGGCTTATATGCAAGTTATTGTCGTAAAAAGTGTTTGGGGACCTGGGTCCTGCCCCAGGGGACATGGATCAATGCAAAAAAAAGTTTTAAAAACGGCCGTTTTTTCAGGAGCAGTGATTTTAATAATGCTTAAAGTCAAACAATAAAAGTGTAATATCCCTTTAAATTTCGTACCTGGGGGGTGTCTATAGTATGCCTGTAAAGGGGCGCATGTTTCCCGTGTTTAGAACAGTCTGACAGCAAAATGACATTTCGAAGGAAAAAAAGCCATTTAAAACTACCCGCGGCTATTGCATTGCCGACAATACACATAGAAGTTCATTGATAAAAACGGCATGGGAATTCCCCACAGGGCAACCCCGAACCAAAATTAAAAAAAAAAAAATGACGTGGGAGACCCCCTAAATTCCATACCAGGCCCTTCACGTCTGGTATGGATATTAAGGGGAACCCCCAGCCAAAATTTAAAAAAAAAATGACGTGGGGTTCCTCCTAAATTCCATACCAGACCCTTCAGGTCTGGTATGGATTTTAAGGGGAACCCCGCGCCAAAAAAAACACAAAAAAAAACGGCGTGGGGTCCCCCCAAAAATTCATACCAGACCCTTATCCGAGCACGCAACCTGGCAGGCCGCAGGAAAAGAGGGGGGGACGAGAGTGTGCCCCCCCCCCCCTCCTGAACCGTACCAGGCCACATGCCCTCAACATTGGGAGGGTGCTTTGGGGTAGCCCCCCAAAACACCTTGTCCCCATGTTGATGAGGACAAGGGCCTCATCCCCACAACCCTGGCCGGTGGTTGTGGGGGTCTGTGGGCGGGGGGCTTATCGGAATCTGGAAGCCCCCTTTAACAAGGGGACCCCCAGATCCCAGCCCCCCCCCTGTGTGAAATGGTAAGGCGGTACTTACCCCTACCATTTCACTAAAAAACTGTCAAAAATGTTAAAAATGACAAGAGACAGTTTTTGACAATTCCTTTATTTAAATGCTTCTTCTTTCTTTCTTAATCTTCTTCTGGTTCTTCTGGCTCTTCCTCCGGCGTTCTCGTCCAGCATGTCCTCCGCGGCGTCTTCTATCTTCTTCTCCTCGGGCCGCTCCGCACCCATGGCATGGTGGGAGGCTCCCGCTCTTCTCTTCATCTTCTTCTTCATCCTCTTCTCTTCTTCCTTCTCTTCTTCATCTTCTTCCTTCTTCTCTTCTTCATTTTCTTCTCCGGCCCGCTCCGCGTTCATGCTGGCATGGAGGGAGGCTCCCGCTGTGTGACGGCGTCTCCTCATCTGACGGTTCTTAAATAACGGGGGGCGGGGCCACCCGGTGACCCCGCCCCCTCTGACGCACGGGACATGACGGGACTTCCCTGTGGCATTCCCCGTGATGTCACAGGGAAGTCCCGTCAAGTCACCGTGCCCCCGTTATTTAAGAGCCGTCAGACGAAGAGACGCCTTCACACAGCGGGAGCCGCCCTCCATGCCAGCATGGACGCGGAGCGGCCCGGAGAAGAAAATGAAGAAGAGAAGAAGGAAGAAGAGAAGAGGATGAAGAAGAAGATCAAGAGAAGAGCGGGAGCCTCCCTCCATGCCATGGGTGCGGAGCGGCCCAAGGAGAAGAAGATAGAACACACCGCGGAGGAGATGCTGGACGAGAATGCCGGAGGAAGAACCAGAAGAGCCAGAAGAACTAGAAGAAGAAGAAGATGAAGGAAGAAGCATTTAAATAAAGGAATTGTCAAAAACTGTCTCTTGTCATTTTTAACATTTTTAACAGTTTTTTAGTGAAATGGTAGGGGTAAGTACCCCCTTACCATTTCACACAGGGGGGGGCGGGATCTGGGGGTCCCCTTGTTAAAGGGGGCTTCCAGATTCCGATAAGCCCCCTGCCCGCAGACCCCCACAACCACCGGCCAGGGTTGTGGGGATGAGGCCCTTGTCCTCATCAACATGGGGACAAGGTGTTTTGGGGGGCTACCCCAAAGCACCCACCCAATGTTGAGGGCATGTGGCCTGGTATGGTTCAGGAGGGGGGGGCGCACTCTCGCCCCCTCTCTTTTCCTGCGGCCTGCCAGGTTGCATGCTCGGATAAGGGTCTGGTATGGATTTTTGGGGGGACCCCACGCCTTTTTTTTTTTGGCACGGGGTTCCCCTTAAAATCCATACCAGACCTGAAGGGTCTGGTATGAAATTTAGGGGGAACCCCACGTCATTTTTTTTTTAAATTTTGGCCGGGGTTCCCCTTAATATCCATACCAGACCTAAAGGGCCTTGTATGGAATTTAGGGGGACTCCCACTTCATTTTTTTTTTTTTAATTTTGGTTCGGGGTTTCCCTGTGGGGAATTCCCATGCCGTTTTTATCAATGAACTTCTATGTGTATTGTCGGCAATGCAATAGCCGCGGGTAGTTTTAAATGTTTTCTCCTTCGAAATGTCATTTTGCTGTCAGACTGTTCTAAACACAGGAAACATGCGCCCCTTTACAGGCATACTATAGACACCCCCCAGGTACGAAATTTAAAGGGATATTACACTTTTATTGTTTGACTTTAAGCATTATTAAAATCACTGCTCCTGAAAAAACGGCCGTTTTTAAAACTTTTTTTTGCATTGATCCATGTCCCCTGGGGCAGGACCCAGGTCCCCAAACACTTTTTATGACAATAACTTGCATATAAGCCTTTAAAATTAGCACTTTTAAATATTCATGTTCGTGTCCCATAGACTTTAACGGTGTTCGCGTGTTCGAGCAAACTTTTTTCCTGTTCGCATGTTCTGGTGCGAACCGAACAGGGGGGTGTTCGGCTCATCCCTACTGCTGAATAAGGTGATAGATATTGGTGAATGGTCAGACCAGGTAATTGTACCTATGCGTGCTTCAGTGACTGTTTGTAGGAGGAATTTATCTGTGAGGAACAGGTCGATCCAAGAGTAAGATTGCTGGGGGTTGGAATAAAAAGTGTAATCTCGCTCCGTATCGTGTATGCATCTCTAGGGGTCATAGAGTTCTTCTTTTTGCAAGAAAGAGGACAATGTAGATGGTCTTCTTTTGGTTGGGTTTGACGTATCTAGGGAATTGTCAATGATGTCATTGAAATCCCCACATAGCATTACCAGATTGGACCTATAAGGGGCCAATTTAAAGATTAGCAACCTGCATAATTTTTTAAACATCGCCTATGGAGATTTTTAAGGGTAAAAGTTTGTCGCCATTCCACGAGCGGGCGCAACTTTGAAGCGTTACATGTTGGGTTTCAATTTACTCGGTGTAACATCATCTTTCACAATATAAAACAAATATTGGGCTAACTTTACTGTTATCGTATTTTTTAATTCAAAAAATTGCATTTTTGCAAAAAAAAAAGTGTGCTTGTAAGACCGCTGCGCAAATACGGTGTAACAAAAAGTATTGCAACGACCGCCATTTTATTCTCTAGGGTGTTAGAAAAAATATATATAATGTTAGGGGGTTCTAAGTAATTTTCTAGCAAAAAAAAATTGTTTTTAACTTGTAAACACCAAATCTCAGAAAGAGGCTCGGTCCTTAAGTGGTTAAAGACAAACCCACTTTCATAGAATTGTTAATATACATATGTTTGTCACCCTTAGTAACACCTGTTAGTGATTTAATACACATATTCCTAAAGTATATATGTGTGTATATTATTGTCTTAAAAGTTAGTTTCCATTATGTCCCAGAAAAATGTATCGGTATTTATGATTATATTTATAACAAAGTCTGGGCGTATCGCCTAGGTGTCTACAAGTATTTTTCTAATTCTTACATTTCGTATAATAACAATGTTGCCACATATGATACTGGTCAGCTAAAAACAATCGTTAAAGACTCACTCTGAGTTAAGTCACAATAAAGCACAAAGTAAGTACATAATTAAGGGGGTCTTTACAAGACCCTTACAGTACTCCTTCAGAACTCCATCCCTTTGCACCTGCCTCCAGCCACAAGAGTGGTTGACCCTCTGGTAACTTCTTCTCCCTTGCCTCCTGGCAGCGATCAGGCTCCCCTCAGGCTAAGCCCCTTTACACGTGGCAAGGTCCCAGGCTTCAAGCCTACACCTTGGCTTCTGCTCCCCACACACCCACCCAGGCCGCAGTCCGGACCGAAAGAACCCTGTTTACCTGACTCCTTCCAAATAAATAGACTATCCCAGCATGCTCAGCGGCCAAAGGAAACCCCTGCTGATTGGCTGAGACAAAATATTTACTCATAACCTGAATTCACTGTAATCTATCATTCTAATGCCAAAGGTAACAGTGCCACCTATTGACAGAAGGGAGAGTTTATAAATGAATTTGTAACATGTTACACCCTAAACATGGGTGTAACATGTTACAAAAGGTGAACTTATCATTTAAAATGACTGCATATTGCAATTTTAAATAGAAGAAAAAACCATAATGTAATAGTAATATAAATGGGACATCACAAAGGATTGACAAAACATGGAATAAAGAGACAAATACAAAATTTAAGTTTAAATTGTCGATGTTTTGGCCACTGTTTATTTAAAGGGTAACTCACATTTTAACAATTCAAATTAACCAAAGTTAACTTTAGGCATGACCTTAAAAAGGTAAATACACCTCTAAATCACCAAATTCAGCAGATCAAATAACAATGTCCATCCAGACTAGACTGTATAACTAACCCCCACTAAATAACACAGTGACACATTTAATAAAACAAAATATGGGAGGGTGGGTGGTAGCCGCGGTCCAGGCCTCTTTAGGTAGGCTGACACAGTGAGGCGGATGAGAGGTTTTATAGCAATAGGAGAAGGGCACTGCAGAGAAACCACAAAAAATCTGCCAATTAAGCTGCTGTTGCTGGGGGAAATGGCAAGTTGCAGGAACCAATAGCAACCTAAAAAAGAGTAAAGAAGGGGAAAATGAGTAAGGGACCCGGGCAGTAATGCCTATGATTACTGATGAGCAAAAAAACAACTGATGCGCATTAAGAGAAGTATGGGTTAACAAAGAAAAAAATTGTACTCGTCTTGGTCCAATACTGCATCTGTCCCCTGCTGGCGCAAAGGATGGAGGGCCGCTGATCACTCAGTTCTCAGTGTCCAGTGAGCAGAGAACCAGTGACTGTCAGTCACCGGCTCTCTACTCTGCCCCTCCAGTGCTCACTGGAGTACTGAGCTGCGAAGGGGCTGGCTGGCTCAGGTTTCCAGCAGCTTGCTGAGCTTTGGCCATACTTCTCCTTTAACTACAAAATGCTAAAAATGTTTATAGGCAGCTATATTTGCTTAGCATTGTTAAATGTCATAGGTTGGACTTGATGAACTTGTGTCTTTTTTCAACCTTACCTACTATGTAAATGAAATAAAATTTGATTTTTATTGACAATACATAGGGGGTCATTTACTATAGCACCGTGCGCTAATTACCAAAAATTTGCGCTAATCGCAGTAATTAGCGCTAAAACGGTATTCACTATAGTGCTGGTGCAAAAAATACTCTCAAAAATGAATTTACTATAGCTCCCTGAAAACAAATAGCACCCAAACCATGACTCTTGTTAGAGCCACGACTATTGCATATGAAAATAATGTTTAGAGCATGATATAATTGCCTAAATGGTACTGAAATATGCGGTATATTGTTTAAAGATAATCCGCTTTTAACCGCTTGCTGACCGCCTCACGCAGATATACTGCGGCAGAAGGGCTCGTACAGGCAAAAATCACGTACCTGTACGTTGCCCTTTAAGAGGCGGCCAGCGCGCGCGCCCGCGGCAAGCTCCGTGAGTCGGGTCGCGGGTCCCGCGTCCCGCGGACTCGATCGCCGTGGGGATACCCACGATCGCCTCACGGGGAGGAAGTATGGGGAGATGCTGATGTAAACAGCATCTCCCCATTCTGCCTAGTGACAGTGTCACTCGATCTCTGCTCCCTGTCATCGGAGCAGAGATCAGTGATGTCACACAGACAGCCCATCCCCCTGACAGTTAGTAATCACTCCCTAGTACTGATTTAAACCCTCCCCGCCCCCTAGTGGTTAACCCCTTCACTGCCAGTGTCATTTACACAGGAATCAGTGCATTTTTATAGCACTGATTGCTGTATAAATGACAATGGTCCCAAAAATGTGTCAAAAATGTCCGATGTCTCCGCCATAATGTCGCAGTCACAATAAAAATCGCTGATCGCCGCCATTAAAAAAAAAAAATTATTAATACAAATGCCATAAAACTATCCCCTATTTTGTAAACGCTATAACTTTTGCGCAAACCGATCAATAATCGCTTATTGCGATTTTTTTTACCAAAAATATGTAGAAGAATACGTATCGGCCTAAACTGAGGAAAAAAAAATGTTTTTTTATATATTTTTGGGGGATATTTATTATAGTACAAAAATAAAAAATAATGTGTTTTTTTCAAAATTGTCGCTCTATTTTTGTTTATAGCGCAAAAAATAAAAACCGCAGAGGCGGTGGGGGGTCCCCTCTGAATTCATACAAGACCCGAAGGACCTGGGGGGAGACACCACACCATTTTTTTTGTGTTTTTTTTTGTCCGACAAGTTTTTTGTTTTTTTACATTTACCTGTCAGCGGGAAATCCCGCTGACAGCTGAGGATTCATCGGTTGTTAAGGACGTGGCAGCTGGCTTTATGGCCCCTTGCTTAGCAACCAGCTGTATACTGTGAAAATAAAAACCGCAAAGCTTACATCTTAATCAGCAGCATATGCTGACAATAGGCAAATGCCCAATAGCCAATGCCACATGAGCATGGTTGGTACCATAGTAATAATGCCTCAAATGCAAAACATTATTGTATAGAATGAAAATAATCAAACATTAGTAATTGTATTTTCGAGGTATGCTTGTGCTCAGCTCTGTAGCATAGTGGTATGCCCTGCTACCTTCAAAGGTTCAAGCCATGGGTTCAAATTACACTAATGGTATCACCTCCTAAAAACTTGCATTGCACTGTAATTAGTCAATGCACTCTATTCCATAATTTTAACCCTTCAAATGCATGAAATGGTATGTAATTATTCAATAATATTATGGTGTGGAATTTCAAAAATCCGGCTATTCAAAAATCTAAAAATCACCACGTCAAAATTTTTAAAAAATTGACGTGTTCCCCCTCAAAATCCATACCAGGCCCTTATCCAAGCATACAGCCTGGAGGTCAGGAAAAGGGGGGACGAGTGTAAGAGTCCACGGCTTACTACGCATGCACCAATGGTGCATTGCCGCAAGAGGAAATCTGTACCAACTGAGCATGTGCCAAAGACGCCTCAGGGCGCCAACCCGAACCTGCGCAGAAGACTTGATGGAAAAGGGCAGGAAAATTCCCAGGACGCGCACAGGAAGTGACCTCAACCTGATGGAAAAAGGCAGGAAAATACCCAGGAGGCGCACAGGAAGTGACATCAACCTGATGGAAAAAGGCGGGAAAATGCCTAGGAGGCATACAGGAAGTGACCTCAAACTTCCCTATATAAGCCCAGCCCAGACACTGCCAAATTGCTGGATTATCTTCAGTCCCCCCTTGTTTCTGTGCTAGTGTGTGATCTGTCTGAACCTGTTGTGATCTGGAAACCTGTTTGACTACTCTTGATTACTGCTTGCCTTTGACCTCGGATTTGTACCTTAACCATTCTACTTCTTTGAACCTTTTGTACTCAGCTGCCAGATTGGAACTGACCCCGGCTTTGATCTCAACCATTCTTCTTCTGATTAACCCTTTTATGCTTCTTTGCCCAACTGGTCTTGACCTCGGCTCGGATCCCGGACTAAGGCTTGCAATGGTGCTCCACACCCTTGGAACCCCCTGCCACTCGGTGTCCCCACCAATTCCTGGGGGGGGGAGTCACAAGGGGTGGGGTCTCTGAATGACGTCATCTGCCCCATTGCATCATTGGAGGAGGTTTGTTTTTGAAATCTTCAGCGGTAATGGTGGCAGGAGCGGCAGCGGGAGAAGAAGAAGCTTGGAGGACTAAGCAGGGGATGAAGAAGCCGGAGGAAGATGGAGAAGACCAGAGGAAGAAGCGGGGAAGGAGAAGACCAGAGGCAGATCGGAGGGAGATGTAGAAGACCGGAGGAAGAAGCGGGGAAGGAGAAGCTGAAGGAAGAAGCAGGGAAGGTGAAGACCGGATGAAGAAGAGGGGAAGGAAAAGATCGGTGGAAGAAGCGAGGAAGGAGAAGCAGGAGGAAGAAGCAGTGAAGGAAGAAGGAGGAAGAAGCGGGGAAGAAGACATTTTTAATAAAGGAATAGTCAAAAACTGGCTATTGTCTTTTGTCACATTACACTACTTTTTCTTTTTACCCCATACTCATTCACATAGGGGGGGATCTGGGGACACCCTTGTCAAAGGGGGCTTCCAGATTCAGATAAGCCCCCTGTCCGGAGACTTCGACAACCACAGCCTAGGGTTGTTGGGAAGAGGCCCTTGTCACCATCAACATGGGGACAAGGTGCTTTGGGGTGACCCCAAAGCACCTTCCCCATGTTGAGGGCATGTGGCCTGGTATGGTTTAGGAGGGGGGCGCTCACCTGCCCCCCCCTTCCTTTCTTCCAGGCTGCTTGCTCGGATAAGAGTATGGTATGAATTCCGGGGGGGACCCTACGTCCGTTTTGTTTCCTTGAGTTTTCATCTATATTGCCGAGAGCCGTCAATACATTACATCGAGAAATTTCAAATGACATTTTTTCCTTTAGAATTGTAATTTTGCTGTGGCACTGTTCCACACATCAGGCCAGATGCACTACTTTACAGGGTTTTAACAGGTTTATGTGGTAATTCTGTTCGGGCTTCCTTTTACCTGGTTGATATACTTTGTAATTGACCTCCCCAACTCTTTCAATTACTTCGAAGGGACCCTGCCACTTAGCCAGGAACTTGCTCTCAACGGTGGGAACTAACACCAGGACCCTGTCACCAGGTGAGAAAACACAGAGTTGGGCCCCCCTGTTGTATATTTTCTGTTGGGATGCTTGGGCCTGCAGTAAGAGTTCTTTTACCATCGGCTTAATTGCTGCAATCCTGTCCAGCATTTGAGTGATATGCTCAATGACACTTTTGTGGGGTGTTTGCTCCCCCTTCCAGGTTTCCTTGGCTATGTCTAAGAGTCCTTGAGGGTGTCTCTCATAAAGCAACTCAAATGGAGAGTACCCCATAGAGGACTGGGTAACCTCCCTGATGGCAAACATCAAGTATGGAATCAGTAAGTCACAGTTTTTATCATCCTTGTCAACAACCTTTTTTAACATGCTCTTTAATGTTTTATTGAAGCGTTCCACCAAGCCATCGGTTTAAGGGTGGTACACAGAGGTTTGCAACTGCGTCACCTTAAATAACTTGCACAACTCCTTAGTTACTCGTGACATAAATGGGGTGCCCTGGTCTGTAAGGTCTTCCTTAGGGATCCAGCTACAACTGAGCACCATGAACAGCTCTTTGGCAATGTTCTTAGCAGATGCAGTGCATAAGTGAACTGCCTCGGGGTAACGGTTAGCTTAATCCATAAATACAAGAATATGCTGATGACCCCAGGCAGACTTAGGGAGTGGGCCCACAAGGTCCATGACGATCCTCTCAAAGGGCACTTCAATAATGGGTAAGAGCACTAAAGGACTTCGGAAGTGGGGTAGTGGGGCTGGCATTTGACACACAGGACAGGATTGACAATAATTCTCAATATCCTTCTGTATCCCGGGCAAGTAAAACCTGCGCAACACCCTTTCCATAGTTTTTTCAACCCCTAAATGACCTCCTAGCAAGTGCCCATGGGCAACTTCCAACACCACCCCTCTGTAAGGCTTAGGGACCACCAACTGTTCAACAATTTCATCATTCTTTTTAAATACATGATACAGTAAATCCTCATTGCTGCTGAAATAAGGAAAACAGGGCCTGTCCTCTGGTTCGACAGGTACATCATTAATCACTACTACATTTTCCCAGGCCCTGGCAAGGGTAGGGTCTTTTCTCTGCTTGGTACCAAAGTTTTCCTTGTGCACATTAAGGTCAGCAAACTCCAATGTAGCCTCAGAGTAAGCAGAAGGCTGTCCACCTTCACTGGTTGTGGGGACTTCCTCAGGCTCCTCCAGTTCCCCCCGCCATAACCGAGAAAGAAAAACCCGGAGAAGCCCGAGAGGAGTCCCCTGAACCCACATTGTCAGTGTCGGCCAGGAGTTCTGGCTCTGCCACAGTCAGTTACTGCGACCAGGTCCGGACAATACCAGAGTTCCCAAAACTTAGGGAAGTCCCTACCAATGATGGCTTCATGCACCAAGTGGGGCACAAGTCCGACCGGATGGGCCACTGTACCTAAGTCAGTTTTGAAGTTAACAGTGGCTGTAGGATACTCCTGGGTATCCCCATGTACACAGATCACAACAACTTTTTTTGCATGAAAATTCACAGTTTCAACCATCTCAGCTTTAGGTAATAACTTACTACTGGTGGTCGCAGTCTCCACCATATGTAACCTGAGGGACAGGTAGCAGGTACAAAGCTCCCTGGGATGAGCAGTCTTTCAGGCACAGATACCAAAGCCAGTGAGGTAGTAACCAACAGTGCGGTGTTTATGTGCGATATATACAAGTCTATATACAGGTACTGTATAGTGTTCCAAAACCAAATAGGAACAAAAATAGCAAACAAAATTGATCCTAACTACCAGGCTGAGCAAGCCTACATCTTGTCAGCTTCCACATACACAGCTTTAATGACTTTTACCAACCTGTTGCTCTCCTAGACAGAAGTTGTCTGAGGTTCCCAGGCCAAGAGCACTGGCTGTCTGTCTCAGGTGAGTTTAAATTAGCCTGGGGAGAGGACCAAGACCCGAACTGGACCATGGATCAGAAAATCCCTGAATGTGTATGAGAGGAGCCTGGGAGACGTATAAACCCCAAACAGAACCTTTCCCGGCTCTCTCTAGGATGCTCTGCTACACTCCCTTCTTCTCTATCTTGGGTAACCCCTCCTTTAGACCTGGCTTGGAATATTTACGCTTCAGGGAACCCTTATACTAAATGTATGTAGAGATTGACATTTTGTGGTTTCTGGTTGTTGGCACACTACAGAGCAACTAGCATCGAACCTCCCTACAGCGTAAGCTTTCTCATGCAGTGTCACTTAATTTGGATAATTATGTGACTCCAAGACTCCACTCCACCATGCAATATCCTTAACTTATGTTTTACTTAAAGTGACACTAAAGTTTCTTTTCTTTTTTTAAAATAACAAACATATCATACTTACCTCCACTGTGTAGCTCGTTTTGCACAGAGTGGCCCCAAACCTCATCTTCTGGGGGTTCCCTGGTCAGCGTCGGTGTCAGCTCTCTCGGCTCATCCCGCATCAGATAACCCCCTGGGAGAAGAGCTCTCACAGGGGGTTACCTTGCGGGTGTGCTCCCGAGTCCAGCATTCGGCGTCCATAGACACCGAATGCAGGACTCGGCCCCGCCCCCCTGCAGCCGCGTCATTGGATTTGATTGACAGCAGCAGGAGCTAACAGCTGCGCTGCTATCAATCTATCCAATCAACAGAGAACCCCCTAGCAGAGAGACGGAGCGTCCCCGTGGGACAAGTTCGAGGGTCGGGTAAGTAAAACGGGGGGGGGGGGGCTGGGGGCCGGTCACTGACAGGTGTTTTTTCACCTTAATGCATAGGATGCATTAGGGTGAAAAAACACAACACAAACCTTTACACCCCCTTTAATTCTTCTCCACTTAAAGTGAAAGTAACTACCCCCATCGTTTTCAGCCAGGGAAGCTGCCATCTTTGCCTCTGTTTAATCTACAACTGCCATGACGCTGCACATGTGATCACCAGCCATTGGATGGTTTGACAGTTTGGTTGAGAGCACAACCAATGGGAGTGTTACATTTCTGGCATGTGCTGGAAATGAAACTGTTTTATGGATGGGTTTACTTCCACTTTAACTTCAAATTACCCATTGGGGTTGATTTACTAAAACTGGAGAGTGCAAAATCTGGTCTAGCTTTGCAGAGAAATCAATCAGCGTCCAGTTTTTTTTGTCAAAACCTAATTGAACAAGCTGAAGTTAAAAGCTGATTGGCTACAATGCACAACTCCACCACAGTTTGCACTCTCTAGTTTTAGTAAATCAACCTCTATGTGTCTAAGTGGGAACAGGATCTCTAAATTAATCTCTTTTTTTTTTTTAAACTCTTTTTATTGTCAAAGATATAACAATTGGTACAAAAACCACACGTGTATCACACATCGTGTGCAGTGTATAGCTGTCTCCCAGGGGCACGCTGGATTATTTGTATTCTGAATATGCAACAATGGGATTGTATTGAGCCTTCAGTATTCGAGCATAAGTTCCAATACTTATGCTCGACAAAGCAACATCTCAGAAACATGAAGGCTAAGAAAGACCAAACTAAAACCATACATATATGTATATATTTGTGTCACTACTAAAGTACTCCCATAGGTATAAACAGCTAGTGTATTAGATATTGCTCTCAGTTATTAATAATGGTAAGAATAGAGGAGCACCATGTATCCCATACTTTGTTGCATTTATGCTGTCATCCCCTGTGTTCAAAAATTAGTTTTTCATAGTTTAGTACCTGATTCACCTCGCCAGTTGTATCCACTGACGTGTAGAGGGAGGGGTAGATTGGATCTACTTAAGCGCCACAGCCTTCCTAGCTAAGAACAATGTTTCTCTTAACATACTCCTGGTGTATCTTGGCCACTGTTCCTCACCTAGAATACCTGGCAAACACACCTTGGGGGTAAAATAATCTCTTTAAGGCTGGGTTTACACCTATGCGAATTGGATGCAGGTTTCCCCGCATTCAATTTGCATAGCAGGAGAATATGACCGGCTCTCTATGGAGCCGGTTCACATGTCTCCGGGGCGGCTGCGGAGTGCACTGCACAGAAACACTGTGCATCTTTGCCTCCGTTTCAGGGCCGAATTCAGGCAAAGATTCTGCCCTGATTCGTCCCTGAAACGGAAAACAGGGACGGACAGCGTTGCTGTGCAATCCGCGGCTGGTTTAGGTGTGAACCGAGCCTAAAGCACAATTACGTAGACAGAATAGTATTTTTCACCTACAAAATCTCTATGTTATAAATGCCAGGAATCTATGCTTAAAGCGGACCTTCAGTCATTTTTTTCAACTTTCCATCTATTAAATCTTCTGCCCTTGTTGTTTTAGCTTTGGATAATAAAACGTTTTTTTTTTTTACCAATAAATACCTTATACAGCCCACTTCCGGTTTCTTGTCTGGTCATTAGCCTAGGCTTATGACATCATGCACAGCTCTCTCTCTCACACTCGTGAGAGTTTGCCAGGAAGGGAGGTTGAGTAATAAGAGGGCCAATAAGAGCTGCAGGGCTGCAGTGGTGCAGAGCTGGAGGTGTGCCTCTGTGTGTCTGTGTAAATCCAGGAAGTGAACAGGCAGCAGTCTCTGTGCCCACAGTTAAAATGACTACAGCCAGACTTAACATATATAATACAATATGCAAAGTGGTTGGAGGGAAGCTTCAGAATAGCAAAGATGTTTTTTATTACAAATTATGTATTATTACGGTTGGAACCCCTAAGGGTCTATTATAGACAGACCAAAAAAATTGAGTATAAAAAGTATAAATATATTTTTATTTTGTATAAAAAATATGCATATAGATCAATACATAAAACCAATATCTGATACCCAATTGTACAGTTGTATGAGCAAACCACTGTCCTGGTGCAGGACGGACTAGTGATAATCCATACAGATGTAAAACACCTTACATGTTACGGACTAAAATGTCCTTCTTCAGAGGTTGATTTAGGTACAGATGGGTACAGATTTTTTACAACAGAGAAAATGTGCAACTAGTACAATTTTAGTATACAATAATTAATAACAATATTATATCAATTGCAAAAAAAATACACAAAAAATTGTATAGATACTTGTGTGTTCAACCATATGTGTGGACTACTTACATAGCAAAATAATCCACATGGCGTAAGTCTGAGGAATAAGAGATGGACGTTCCAATCATGGACAGCATATACGATCCACTCCAAGACACAACAACTTCAGAGAGCCAAAATGCAACCAATGCTTCACTGCAAGAACTCAAGACTGTGGAGCAAAGAGCTCCTGCTTGAACTGGGCCAGTGTCACTGTATTAAAAATATAAGGCATAGCAACGGTCATTGACAGGTGTATTAGGTGCATTGAATAAAGCACTACAAAAAAAGAGACCTGGCAGCATCAACAAGGCTGCATAAGATAAAGGTCTATTTGATAGTAATGAATATAGTAAGCATACCTTAAAATACTGGATGTATTGAGATTTGCTGCTTTTAAACCATGAACTCCTTCAGCATGTGCAATCAATGCTAGAAGTGCTGGTATATAAAGGGCCTATGTCAAGGCATCAGGCCAATCACAATGTAAATTGTGATGGCCGTCAGCTGACCTCAGTGGGTGGGCGGAGAAGCACGGCTGAAATTGCGAGCAAACTCCACCCATAAGTCCCCCAGCGTGATGACGTGCGGCATAAGCCCGCCCAAAGAGAGCGGAGTCACGTCTCAAGTCATCGCACCACCGACGAGCGAGTGGCTGCCGTCTGCACTCCAGATTAGAGCGCAGAATGGAGGAAAACCCGGAATGAGGCGTAATAGTGTCCCAGACCGCCCCTCCAAAATGTAGGGGAGAAGCCATGGGACCCGTGCGCACTGGGAATGAAGCAAGGGGCGCCTCATATCTGAACATGAGCGAGGGAGAGGGATCCTAGATGTTTAACCATGAATGGAAATTGCTAACAAATGGACCATGTTAATAAAATTTGCATGATGGAAACCCCAGACTCATTCAACATAATCAACCTATCATCCTAACCCATCAAATTAATACATTTGAAATGATCAAAGATATACATTTGTTTGTGTGAAATTTGCTGGTCAAAAGCCTGTTTATTAAAAAACGGACAGACACAGACCCAACTTACACACAAGAGCTTGAAGCCATTGACCAGCTCACAGCTCTGATTGAAGAAAATGATTCTGAGGATTTATTAGATTCTATTGATCTTGAGACAATATTAGCTGAAGTCGACGGCGCCATTGCAACCTCTCCTTCCCCCACTACCTTAAGGGCTTGAAAAAGAAGTCAAGCCTTTACCCAGCTCCCAGTTCAAATCCTAATGCTGCCACTTTTCCTAAAGCAGTTTCTAAAGATATTCAAGAAATCAAAGTGTCATGGTTATGCAATAGAGTTTCTCTATCAGCTTACCTGTCTCCATGTGTTTCTCTAAAGACCAGCTGCCTCTCACCTGACTGGTTTTATAACCTCTCCTCTAAGCATGGCCCCACCCCAGGCCCTATCAGGGAACCCTATATTAACCTGTGCACTGCAAGCCAGCAGTGCTGATCAACCATTGTGTGTTAGCCTCCGTGTGTACTTGCTGTGTTTCCTACGTCTGATTCCAGTTACCGACTTTGGCCTGTTCTTAACTATTCCTGTCTGCTCGTGACCCTGACCTTTGGCGTGTCCCCGACCATCCCTGTTTGCCTGTGACCCTGAACCTTGGCGTGAACTCTGTTGTCCTTGTCTGCTTGTGGCCCCGACCTTGGGTTGTCCCTTACTTTCCTTGTTGTTCCAGCCTGCTGCCTCCTTCCTCTTCTCCTGTAGTCTACCGTGAGCTGTGAGACCCTGGGGGCCGCAACCTGGAGCCAGACTGCAGCGCAGTCCATCCTTACCACTAAAGGCTCTGGTGAACACCTGCTGGCTCTTAGACTCCGCGCCCTGGGGAGTCTATGCTCTAGCTCCCAGTGGGATCTGTGTCAGTGATCCAGTAGACCTGCTTCCTGAACCTCCCAGGGTTCAATCCGCAGCAGTCAGTCCTAGGGTCCACTACCTAGCGGTGCACTTCTGACTCCTACAGAGTGCATCTGTCACCTAGCCTCAAGGTGACCTGACACAAAGTTCCATCCCAAGTGGAGGGAAATTTGACAAAAGATGAATCAAAAGCTCTAAAATCCCTAATGCAAAATTCAGGCATAACAATTAAACCGGCTGATAAGGGTGGTAGCATTATTATCCAAGATAACATAGAATATATACGAATGTGTAAAATTATTCTGGATAACCCTGAATGGTACCGTTTAATACCTAGATCTTTGATAGTTTTATGAGGAGTTATATGGATTGGTTGATGAGGCATACTATTGTGGAATACTGAATAAAAACACATGGGAATATGTAAGAATTAGTCACCCCTGAGAGGCCACTTTTTATGCCTTACCAAAAGGGTATAAGAATTTGAGGAAACCCCCAGGGAGACAGATCGTCTCTGGAAGAGGTTGTCTAACTGACAACCTGAGTAAATTTGTAGACAATCAGTTAAGACCGTTGGTTGAGGAACTTCCCTCCCATACCAAGGACACTAACTATTTTCTTCAAATGCTGGACAGCCTCCACGTCGATGGCCAGACCTCTTGGTGGCCATCGACGTCGAGGCACTCTGCAGCTTGATCCACCCATGACAAGGGCCTTTGTGCCTTTAGACAGGTACTTCTTCAACAGAGTCACTTTGAACATGTGCAAGTACAATTTGTGCTGGCAGCCTTAGAGCCCTTTCACACTGGGGCGGGGGCGGCGTCGGCGGTAAAACGCCGCTATTATTAGCGGCGTTTTACCATCGGTATTCGGCCGCTAGCGGGGCGGTTTTACCCCCGCTAGCAGCCGAGAAAGGGTTAAATACCACCGCAAAGCGCCTTTGCAGAGGCGCTTTGCCGGCGGTATAGCTGCGCCGTCCCATTGATTTCAATGGGCAGGAGCGGTGAAGAAACGGTATACACTCTGCTCCTTCACCGCTCCGAAGATGCTGCTAGCAGGACTTTTTTTACCGTCCTGCCAGCGCATCGCTCCAGTGTGAAAGCCCTTGGGGCTTTCACACTGGAATGAAAGCAGCGGCAATTTCGGGTCGGTTTGCAGGCGCTATTATTAGCGCAATAGCGCCTGCAAACCGCCCCAGTGTGAAAGGGCTCTTTGAGTTTATACTTAAACATATTTTTTTCTCTTTCCTTGATTTCCACTACCTCCAGGTACAGGGTGTAGCTATGGGCACTTCATGTGCTCCATCCTATGCCAATCTGTACCTAGGGGAGTGGGAACGTCATCTTTTATGGATGAATCTGCATCAATGTATACAAGCCATGCGTTAGCATGGTATCGATACATTGATGACATTTTTGTTATCTGGGATGGTTCAGTTACACTTCTTGACCAATTTCTGTTAACACACTATATATTAACACTAGTAATAAATTTAATCTCAACTTCACTATAAATTATAGCTCTTCACCTATTACTTTTTTAGATTTGACTATATACAAACACCCTGATAGACATTTATTTCACAATTTATATCGCAAACCAACATCAGGTAACACCATCTTGGAAGCTTCCAGCTTCCACCCTAAATCCCTGCTAGCTTCCATACCTTATGACCAGTATGTTCGTGCCAAAAGTAACTGCTGGAGTGACGCCCTCTTTGAAAAGGAGGCGGCAGTCCTCAGAGCGAGATTACAGGCCCGAGGTTATTCAAATACCAATAATAAAAGTTTATAAAAAAGCCAAAAAAAAAACACAATCCTAATTACTTTTTTCATACAGGAAAACTGAGACTAATAATCCAACTAGAGTTATTACTCAGTATACCTCCCAACATAGACAGATAAGAAACATCTTGCACAAACTTTGGCACCCCTAATCAACGACTGCCCCCTTATTTTTTTAATTTCTTACTTCTTTATTGTAAATTTTTCATCATTACAAACCAAAATACAAAATAAAGAAAAAAAACTGCGCTTAGAAAAAGAAAAAAGAAGAAAAAAAAGAACAAGCCGCGGTTATAAGTGTGGCCCACCAAATCAAATCAAAAAAGAGAAAACCGCGCTATGAGTGATATACACAAAAGTCCAATTGTGAAGTCCCATATAACATGAAAATGAATAGTCCCAATTACAGTCCAGACAAGGAGGATAAGTAGATGATAAGCTTCTTCCAAAGGAAACAGTAATGGTGGACACAGTTAGCAGAACACTCCAATATATATTGCGCTTACCAGAAGTAAGACATAGAAGGGCGAGTGGCTTAAACCCAGCCTGGGCCTTTAGATGTACACTCCAGGTGAAGCAGGAAGGGCCCCCTCGTCCCGTGTATCCACAGATATAATTCAAAAAAGGATATAACAAAAATATAGCGTAATATTGTTTAAAAAAACACGCCAAACCAGAAAAGAAAGTGACACTCAATTAACCTTAAATCACGTGTGATCATAGCATGACACGCTGATCAGTGTCATAGTAACCCTCTACCGGGACTCACCAAAGAAGAGGACTGTTGTGGCAGTGTTGGAACAGCATGGGGACAGCATAAATGTAACAAGTGTCCACAGTTACCACTCCGGACAGAGAGGGCAAGACGTGGTACACCATTCCGGGCGGGAGTCTGGCTGGGATCGTAATACATCTGCCTTTTTGCTCTATTTGTCTGGTAAGGGGACAATCCCGAAGGTCCATTTAATATCTGTTCTTTGGTGTTGGTTCCTGTTTTCACTATATTTGCATACGAGGGTCTGCCTTCTGGTAAGCAGCTCATATTATTAGCTGTCTCAGCACCTGGTGGGAGCTCTATCCACAATCTTTCACGTATTCTTGGGGTGTTTTACACACGTCGACTGTCCAATTATATCTGGTAAGCAGATTTTGGAAGTCGTTGCATTTTTCACCCGTATAAATAATTTACTTTTACATTTAATTTTTTGATTTCCACCTATTTCTGCATGATTGCATGACACTCACTACATTGTCCTAGCTATTCAGCGTAGGATTTCATATGATCACACGTGATTTAAGGTTAATTGAGTGTCACTTTCTTTTCTGGTTTGGCGTGTTTTTTTAAACAATATTACGCTATATTTTTGTTATATCCTTTTTTGAATTATATCTGTGGATACACGGGACGAGGGCGCCCTTCCTGCTTCACCTGGAGTGTACATCTAAAGGCCCAGGCTGGGTTTAAGCCACTCGCCCTTCTATGTCTTACTTCTGGTAAGCGCAATATATACAGTGTTGCCAACCGTCAGTATTTTTACTGGCAGCCAGTAAAAAACAAGCAATTTCCTCCTGCCAGTAAATGCCAGTAAAAGGAAAAAGTTGCCAGTAAAACAATATGGCTGTGATGTTCGGCTCAGTCCAGAGCCGGCCGAGACCATCTGAGTCCCTGCTACAGTGTGTTCGGGCAGCTCTGGTGGAGGCGGTGCACGAGCGTGTCGTGTGATGTCATGGTGCAAGGGAACCAAGCAGAGCGGCCAGAGCCTCGTGTGCGGGTCTGCAGGAGAGGAGCAGGGCAGGTCGGGAGCAGGACTGTCAGTGCTGTTTAGACTGGAGTGGGCTGAAGAGACCAAGAGTCAACTTCATGTGCCTTCCTATTGTAATTTCTTGCCCTCCTAAATCTTGTCCCTGAGCTACTTACTATATCAAAAATAAAATAAGAAATATGTTTTTTGCCCTAATATCTACCTTAAATCACGTTGCTAATTGCATTTTGTACTTGTTTGTAGCCTAAATACTAAAATTTGCACTTAAATCTGTAATTTTGTAACTTTTGGAAATGCCGGTAAAAACTTGACTGTGCCAGGAAATTTTGGGTGTCGTGTCAGTAAATTTCAATCTGGTAGGTTGGCAACACTGAATATATATTGGAGTGTTCTGCTAACTGTGTCCACCATTACTGTTTCCTTTGGAAGAAGCTTATCATCTACTTATCCTCCTTGTCTGAACTGTAATTGGGACTATTCATTTTCATGTTATATGGGACTTCACAATTGGACTTTTGTGTATATCACTCATAGCGCGGTTTTCTCTTTTTTGACAAACCAAAATACATTATTATTAAATATAGTACTTATCACTTATACAGTTTGTACATAAATTCCTTATTTCTAACACCTTACATATGGTCAATCCACAGCAAATTCTGAGTTTTTTATTCTTTTTCTTACATATATTCTCTAAACATCATAACAAGTATTTAGCCA
This sequence comes from Lithobates septentrionalis, assembly GCA_037952835.1. Lineage (NCBI taxonomy): Eukaryota > Metazoa > Chordata > Amphibia > Anura > Ranidae > Lithobates > Lithobates septentrionalis. The sequence goes on along the minus strand of JBBDGP010001025.1, from coordinate 4,283,419 downwards.
CAAATAATAACAACATATTCGTAAACATACAAAAAACAAACAAACAAACGGGAAAAAAACCCCCAACTCAAGCAAATCAGATAACTGTTCCATATCCTGCCCACCATAGTATTCTGTGTATCTGTACCTATATAAAAAGTTACCTCTGCCGGCTGCTTAAGTCAGTAGTTACTTCTCTACCCACTGATTTAACCCTCTATCTCCATTTTCCATCTGGTACCATATTTACTATCCATAACTACACTTGCCTGCCCTTCTAATGATCAGCAAAAGCCAGTGAGGATGGGGCTAACCGTGGAATCTAAATCCATGGTTTCCACAGTTTGTACAGATAATTGGGTGCCTCTGTTACAATAGATCTGTTGTTCCTTCAAAATATTGTCGCTTACCTGAAGGCGCCATTCCTCAAAAGAAGGTACACTCAGAGATATCCACCTTAGGGCAATTAGCTTTCGTACCATAAACAGTAATCTGCTAACTGGTATCAGAATCTCATGGGGCATAAGTTCATCAAGGTAGCCCAACAGGCAAATTTTAGGGGCCTTATGGATATATGTATTAAACGCTTCATTAATTGTATTCACCACCTCTCGCCAATATCTAGCCAGTTTAGGACAATTTCACATCATATGTATTAAATCAGCAGGTGATTTTTGGCACCGTGGACAGTCCAGGGAATCACGCCTGCCCCACTTAAATAATTTGACCGGTGTTCGTTATACCCTGTATATTATAAATAATTGCATCAAACATTGTGCCGGTGATAATGAAACTAGGGGTACCCTTTCTAATATTATTTGCCATGTATCATCTGAAATATCCCCTATATCTAGCTCCCACTCTCTTCTGCCTGGGCTGACACCCTCATCTCGATATGATCTCGTGAGTTGGCCATATAGAGATGAGATCAAGCCTTTTTTTTCAGTCATCCGTGCTAATAAAGTTATAATTGGCATTGGTTTTATCACTTATATTTCCCCATTAAACTGAGATTGGACCGCATGTCGTAATTGTAAGTATTTAAAAAAACTATGATGGGGTAAATGAAAGGATTCTTGCAAATCCTGAAAGGAGCATAAAACATTATGTGAATACAACTGTGTTGTATATTGGAGCCCCTTAGAGTGCCAGCTTTCGAATGCCTCCAGTTTACCTAGTTCTTTATATTGCAAATTCCCCCAAAGTGGTGAATACTCTGAGGCACCTTCAAATTTCATTATACTCCTCATTTCCTTCCAAACTCTATTCATGAGTGACATCGTTGGGCTCTTATAACTGGGCCAGGAGGTTATAATAAGAACTGTTACTTAGCAGGAGGGCCTGTATAGGGTCCTACCAATTCACAACTCCCCAGCCTGCAAAATGCTGAAGCTGGGAGGCTATGAAGTAAAGTCTGGGCTGAGGTAGCGCCAATCCGCCCCCATCTCTTTCTCTCTGGAGAATTGATAGCCTAATCCTGGGATTTTTTACCTTCCATAGTAACCTTCGAAAAATTGATTCTATTTTTTTGACCCATTTGAGAGGTATCCATATCGGTGAGTTGTGAAAAATATATAATAATTGAGGGGCCCAGATAATTTTTATAAGATTTGCTCGACCCACCACCGATAATGGCAGCTTAGTCTGTGCCATGCTCTTAAGTTGGAATTTAGTAAAAATAGGGGATAAATTGTCTATCAAATAATTTTCTATCTTAGAATGTATCATTATTCCCAAGTATTTAAATGACGAAACAATTTTAACCTGAGTAGCCTCTCTTAACATGGACAAACTAGGGTTATCTAAAGGGAGCAAGACAGATTTATCCCAATTAATGACATATCCAGAAAGCAAACCAAAATTTTGTATAAGTGCCATTAAAGATCTTAAATATTTATCCGTATCCCCAAGAAAGAGCAAAGCGTCGTCTGCATATAGTGAGATTTTTTCATTCCTCATTCCTCGAATAAATCCACAAATAGATTCTGATTGTCGGATGGCTTCAGCCAGGGGTTCGATGGCCATTGCAAATAACAGAGGAGACAGGGAACATCCCTGTCTAGTTCCTCTGTATAGTGAAAAAAATTCAGATACCATACCATTTTTTTGCATACAGGCCCTTGGGGCAGAATATAGCATTTTAATCCACCGTATAAATCTTTCCCTAGGGCCAAACGCACCCATCACATCCCACAGGTATGTCCACTGGACGCTGTCAAAAGCTTTCGCAGCGTCAAGTGACAATATTGCTCTCCTTCCAGTGTTATCAGATGGTAGTTGCATATTTAAGTATAGCCTCCTCAGGTTAATTGCTGTAGATCTTGTAGGGATAAAGACACACTGATCTTGATGAATCAATCCCTGCACGTGTTTAGTCTTGTGGCCAGGACCCTGGCTAGAATCTTAGCGTAACAAGTTCAACAATGATATCGGGCAGTAAGATTCCGGAGCCAAAGGGTCCTTTCCAGTTTTTGGTAATACAATGAAACAGGCATCCTTCATAGAGTCTGGAAGCTTAAATCATTCTAAGGCTTGGTTGAGAACATTCAGTAGTTCTGGAAGCAAAACCTCCCCATGATGTTCATATACTTCTGAAGGTAGGCCATCAGTACCTGGCGCCTTATCGTTTGGGCTTTCTGATACTGCCCTGACCAGTTCCTCTAAGGTCAGGGGAGCATCAAGTTTCTCTTTAGAAATTACAGACAAAGAGAGGAGTTTTAGTGGATCTAGGAATTCTTTAAGTCTTGTCTTGGCATGTTTAATTTTATTTTGATATAGGTTACTATAGAAAGAAACAAAAGATCGTAGGATTTCATTCTGATCTTGAGAAATATCTCCCCCTGCTGTACGAATAGCTGAAATAAATTTGGTATTTTCCTGAGACTTTGCAATTACAGATAGCATTCTACCCATTTTTTCACCCTCCTCAAAACAACGACATCTGGACAAAAAGCCAGAACACGCGGCCTTGTTCGAAGAGACCTGTCAGTATAATGATTGTGCATCTTTCCAAACCCCACAATTAGTGATAGTGGGGTCCTGAATATACTGAGCTTCTTTCTGCTGTGCCTCAGCTGCTAACAGGGATTCCCATTCCCAGCTAGTTTTTTAATAAACACTTATGGGGCGTACACACGGTTGGACTTTTCAGCTACAAAAGTCCGACAGCCTGTCCGACAGACTTTCGACGGACTTTTGGCGGACTTTCGACGGACTTGCGGCGGACTTTCTAACGAACAGACTTGCCTACACACGATCACACAAAAGTCCGTCGAATTCTTACGTGATGACGTACACCGTACTAAAATAAGGAAGTTCATAGCCAGTAGCCAATAGCTGCCCTAGCGTGGGTTTTTGTCCGTCGGACTAGCATACAGACGAGCGGATTTTTCGACCAGACTCGAGTCCGTCGGAAAGATTTGAAGCATGTTTCAAATCTAAAGTCCGTCGGATTTGAGGCTGAAAAAGTCAGTTGAAAGTCCGGAGAAGCCCACACACGATCGGATTACCAGCCAGCTTTAGTCCGTCAGCGTCCGTTGGACTTTTGTAGCTGAAAAGTCCGACCGTGTGTACGCCCCATTATAGTTTTGAGCAAAAGTCCCCTCAAAAAGGCCTTCATGGTATCCCATACCACCTGTGGTGAAGCCAAGTTGTCATTAATATGAAAAAATTCTGCTAGGGTCCGATTAGTTGAATCCCCCTGATGTTTAATTTTAACCACTTTAGCCCCGAACCATTATGCTGCCTAAGGACCAGAGGTCTTTTTCCAATTTGGCACTGCGTCGCTTTAACTGCTAATTGCGCGGTCATGTAATGCTGTACCCAAATGAAATTTGCGTCCTTTTCTTCCCACAAATAGAGCTTTCTTTTGATGGTATTTGATCACCTCTGCGTTTTTTATTTTTTGCGCTATAAACGGAAAAAGACCGAAAATTTTGAAAAAAAAATGATATTTTCTACTTTTTGTTATAAAAAAAATCCAATAAACTCAATTTTAGTCATACATTTAGGGCAAAATGTATTCGGCCGCATGTCTTTGGTAAAAAAATGTCAATAAGCGTATATTTATTGGTTTGCGCAAAAGTTCTAGCGTCTACAAACTAGGGTACATTTTCTGGAATTTACACAGCTTTTAGTTTATGACTGCCTATGTCATTTCTTGAGGTGCTAAAATGGCAGGGCAGTACAAAACGCCCCCAAATGACCCCATTTTGGAAAGTAGACACCCCAAGGAAATTGCTGAGAGGCATGTTGAACCCATTGAATATTTATTTTTTTTGTCCCAAGTGATTGAATAATGACAAAAAAATAAAAAATATTTACAAAAAGTTGTCACTAAATGATATATTGCTCACACAGGCCATGGGCCTATGTGGAATTGCACCCCAAAATACATTCAGCTGCTTCTCCTGAGTATGGGGATACCACATGTGTGGGACTTTTTGGGAGCCTAGCCGCGTACGGGGTCCCGAAATCCAATCACCGCCTTCAGGATTTCTAAGGGTGTAAATTTTTGATTTCACTCTTCACTGCCTATCACAGTTTCGGAGGCCATGGAATGCCCAGGTGGCACAAAACCCCCCCAAATGACCCCATTTTGGAAAGTAGACACCCCAAGCTATTTGCTGAGAGGCATATTGAGTCCATGGAATATTTTATATTTTGACACAAGTTGCGGGAAAGTGACACTTTTTTTTTTTTGCACAAAGTTGTCACTAAATGATATATTGCTCACACAGGCCATGGGCATATGTGGAATTGCACCCCAAAAATACATTTAGCTGCTTCTCCTGAGTATGGGGATACCACATGTGTGGGACTTTTTGGGAGCCTAGCCGCGTACTGGGCCCCGAAACCCAATCACCGCCTTCAGGATTTCTAAGGGTGTAAATTTTTGATTTCACTCTTCACTGCCTATCACAGTTTCGGAGACCATGGAATGCCCAGGTGGCACAAACCCCCCCCAAATGACCCCATTTTGGAAAGTAGACACCCCAAGCTATTTGCTGAGAGGCATGGTGAGTATTTTGCAGCTCTCATTTGTTTTTGAAAATGAAGAAAGACAAGAAAAAACATTTTTTCTTTTCTGTTTTCAATTTTCAAAACTTTGTGACAAAAAGTGAGGTCTGCAAAATACTCGCTATACCTCTCAGCAAATAGCTTGGGGTGTCTACTTTCCAAAATGGGGTCATTTGGGGGGGGTTTGTGCCACCTGGGCATTCCATGGCCTCCGAAACTGTGATAGGCAGTGAAGAGTGAAATCAAAAATTCACGCCCTTAGAAAGCCTGAAGGCGGTGCTTGGTTTTCGGGGTCCCGTACGCGGCTAGGCTTCCAAAAATTCTCACACATGTGGTATCCCCATACTCAGGAGAAGCAGCAGAATGTATTTTGGGGTGTAATTTCACATATTCCCATGGCATGTTTGAGCAATATATCATTTAGTGACAACTTTGTGCAAAAAAAAAAATTGTCTCTTTCCCGCAACTTGTGTCACAATATAAAATATTCCATGGACTCGACATGACTCTCAGCAAATAGCTTGGGGTGTCTACTTTCCAAAATGGGGTCATTTGGGGGGGTTTTGAACTGTCCTGGCATTTTATGCACAACATTTAGAAGCTTATGTCACACATCACCCACTCTTCTAACCACTTGAAGATAAAGCCCTTTCTGACACTTTTTGTTTACATGAAAAAGTTTTTTTTTTTTTGCAAGAAAATTACTTTGAACCCCCAAACATTATATATTTTTTTAAAGCAAATGCCCTACAGATTAAAATGGTGGGTGTTTCATATTTTTTTTTCACACAGTATTTGCGCAGCGATTTTTCAAACGCATTTTTTGGGGAAAAAACACACTTTTTTAAATTTTAATGCACTAAAACACACTATATTGCCCAAATGTTTGATGAAATAAAAAAGATGATATTAGGCCGAGTACATGGATACCAAACATGACATGCTTTACAATTGCGCACAAACGTGCAGTGGCAACAAAATAAATACATTTTTAAAAGCCTTTAACCACCTCAATACAGTGCATTTTTGCCCCCTTCCTGCCCAAGCCATTTTTCAGCTTTCAGCGCTGTCGCATTTGAATGACAATTGCGCGGTCATACAACACTGTACCCAAATGAAATTGTTATCATTTTTTCCCCACAAATAGAGCTTTCTTTTAGTGGTATTTGATCACCTCTGCGGTTTTTATTTTTTGCGCTATAAACAAAAGAAGAGTGACAAGTTTTAAAAAAAACACAATAATTTTTACCTTTTGCGATAATAAATATCTAATTTTTTTTTCTTTAAAACAATTTTTTTCTCAGTTTAGGCTGATATGTATTCTTGTACATATTTTTGGTAAAAAAAAATCGCAATAAGCGTATATAGATTGGTTTGCGCAAAAGCTATAGCATCTACAAAATAGGGGATAGATTTATAACATTTTTATTTATTTTTATTTTTTTACTAGTAATGGCGGCGATCTGCGATTTTTATCGTGACTGCGATATTGCGGCGGACACATCGGACACTTTTGACACATATTTGGGACCATTCACATTTATACAGCGATCCGTGCTATAAAAATGCATTGATTACTGTATAAATGTGACAGGCAGGGAAGGGGTTAACACTAGGTGGTGATCGAGGGGTTAACTGTGTTGCTAGGGAGTGATTCTAACTGTAGGGGGCGGGGACTCACTAGGGGAGGAGACCGATCGGTGTTCCTCTGTACTGGGAACATACCATCGGTCTCCTCTCCTCTGACAGGACCATGGATCTGTGTGTTTACACACACAGATCCACGGTCCTGCTGTGTTAACGGTAATCGCGGGTGCCCGGCGGACATCGCGGCCGCCGGGCACGCTCACCGGGTGCCTAGTGACACAGCGGGGCGCGCGCGTTCGCCGCCGGCGGCGCGCGCGCCCCCCCTGGTGGCCTAGGAAAGCGAGGATGTCATATGACGCCTACCCGCCACGAGAGCTGCGCCGCCTGGCCGTCAATTGACGGCCGGCGGTCAGCAAGCAGTTAAAAGCCTTTACAGGTTACCACTTTAGATTTACAGAGGAGGCCTACTGCAAAAATTACTGCCCTCGATCTGACCTTCGCGGTGATACCTCACATGCATGGTGCAATTGCTGTTTACGTTTGACGACAGACCGCCGCTTGCGTTCGCCTTAGCGTGAGAGCAGGGGGCGACAGGGGTGCTTTTTTTTTTTTTTTTCTTTCTTTATTATTTTTTTGCTTTTTTATCTTATTTTTAAACTGTTCCTTTCATTTTTTTTTTTTTAATCATTTTTATTGTTATCTCGGGGAATGTAAATATCCCCTATGATAGCAATAGGTAGTGACAGGTACTCTTTTTTGAAAAAATTGGGGTCTATTAGACCCTAGATCTCTCCTCTGCCCTCAAAGCATCTGACCACACCAAGATCGGTGTGATTAAATGCTTTCCCAATTTCCCAATGGCGCTGTTTACATCCGGCGAAATCTAAGTCATGAAATGCACGTAGCTTCCGGTTTCTTAGGCCATAGAGATGTTTGGAGCCACTCTGGTCTCTGATCAGCTCTATGGTCAGCTGGCTGAATCACCGGCTGCATTCTCAGGTTCCCTGTTGAGACAGGAGAGCCAGAGAAAAACACGGAAGACATTGGGGGGGGGGCATTCCCTCCCACGGCTTGTAAAAGCAGTCTAGAGGCTAATTAGCCGCTAGGATTGCGTTTACATGAAAGCCGACCGCTGGCTGAAAAGAATGATACCAAGATGATACCTAAACCTGCAGGCATCATTCTGGTATAACCACTCAAAGTCGTGAATGGTGTACCTGAAGACAAAAAAATGGTTAACAATAAAACACAGTAAACAGTAAAGTATAAAAAAATTGCATACCTGAAAAGCAAACATGATAAAACATAATAACAATAAAACGTTGCAGAATAGAATACAGTAAAAAAGAGCAGAACAATAGAGAGAATAGAGAGAGAGAACAATAAAACCACAACTATTTTTTTTTATTTGATATATATTTTTTTTTTTTTACACTTTTTTTGTAACTAACTTTTATAACTGTAACCGGTTCCAGGTTCGGGTCTCTCAAAATGCGATGGCATCTTGGGAGACACTGTGAAAGTGTGCCTAGTCTGTGCAATGCTGTACCCTACGCTTATACTCAACTAGTGCATGGTAGCGTTCAAAACATTCACCAATGCAAAGACCAGGATTGTCAGGACAGGAGGGACAATAATAGCGGGTGTCACGCCTATATCCGCGCTTGCTGCAGACACGACATCTTTTTTGGGGGTTTCGTTGGGTAGGGGTACTCGGGAGGACATAAAGAAAATGCCTCTCATGCAGCTGACTGCATTTGGTTGGGGATGTGAATGGGGGAAGTACGGACGCTGCAGAAGTGGTGGGTTCCCAATTAGGATTGGCAAATGCAGCAGTAAGGGCACTATGGGCATGACGGGCCTGTGTTTGTCTTTTTGGTGGCAGCGGACACTACTTGTGTTTGCCACCTCACCAGCCTGAACTGCACTTATGGGACTCACCACGTCACCAAGTGTTACTGCAGTGCTGGTTTGACTACGACCGGGGTGTACTAGGCCGCTGGTGCTTGCCAGTTCACCAAAACGCTACCAAAAAAAAACTGTTAGCGATCGCAGGGATCAGGCCTGACTCTGCGAACGCTGCAGTTATGCGTTTAGTGTTTTGTAAGTGTCAGTGATCGAACGATACTGCACTTGGGTGGGCTGGGCTGGGCCAGGCGGAGGGGCAAAACGCAGGTGCTAGCAGGTATCTGGGCTGATCCCACTAACACTGCATTTTTGGGAACCCTGAACTGCTGGGGACGCTAGTATAGATCTGATCGGATCAGATATTGATCCAATCAGATACTATACCACTAAGGGAGGCGTATGCTGCGTGCGTGGGTGTTAGCGGTACTGGCGCTAACCTGACGCTGCCTGGGGATGGTGCTTGCCAGTTCACCAAAATGCTACCAAAAAAACTGTTAGCGATCGCAGGGATCAGGCCTGACTCTGCAAACGCTGCAGTTATGCATTTAGTGTTTTGTAAGTGATAGTGATCGATCGATACTGCACTTGGGTGGGCTGGGCTGGGCGGAGGGGCAAAACGCAGGTGCTAGCAGGTTTCTGGGCTGATCCCGCTAACACTGCGTTTTTGGGAACCCTAAACTGCTGGGGACGCTAGTATAGATCTGATCGGATCAGATATTGATCCGTTCAGATACTATACCACTAAGGGAGGCGTATGCTGCGTGCGTGGGTGTTAGCGGTACTGGCACTAATCTGACGCTGCCTGGGGCGACGCATATTACCGCCGGGCGATCAGGGGGCTAAATCTTTATTCGGTAATAAACGGCGGGTGCCCTGACACTATAAAAAATAAACAAACTAACCAGCGTCACCCGTAACAGTTATACGGTGATCAGTGGTGAAAGGGTTAACTAGGGGGCAATCAAGGGGTTAAAACATTTATTAGGTAGTATATGGGGGTCCCTGTCACTATAAAACGCTGACGGCGAACCTAAATATTTACTTCCCTAACTAGCGTCACCAGCGACACTAATACAGCAATCAGAAAAATGATCGCTTAGTGACACTGGTGACGGGGGGTGATCAAGGGGTTAAAGCTTTATTAGGGGGGGTTAGGGGGGTACCCTAGACCTAAAGAGGGCTAACAGTAACTATCCTAACACAGTAACTGTCACAAACTGACACCATGCAGTAATCAGAAAAAAAAAAAACTGCTTGGTGTCATTTTGTGACAGGGGGGGGTGATTGGGGGGTGATTGGGGGGTGATCGGGGGGGGGGGGGCGATCGGGGGGGGGGTCGGGGTGTTTTGTGTGCCTGGCATGTTCTACTGTGTGTGTAGTGTGTTTTCACTCACATTACAGTCTTTTCTCCTCGGCGCCGGAACGGAAAATACCGAGCCGCGGAGAGATGACATCATTTCCTTTGCTGCTGTTTAGCATACAGCAGCAAAGGAATGTTCTCATTGGCCGGCGGCGATCGCGAGGGGGGGGCCACGAACGGATGACCTCCCCCTCACCTCCGATCGCCGGGGGACAAAAGAGGACCGCCTCGGGCACTGGGGGGGGGACAAATCTGCCCTGTGAGTCCAACATTATTTGCCTGCAGGAAAACTGAGCTTTTGAGGAAATTAATATATTTGTTCCTCTTGCATAAGCTGAATATACAGAGTGATATTGATTAGGGTATTTTTTATTCTGTAATAAGCTAACAGTATCCTTAGTTAGATGTGTTTCCTGCAGGCAAACAATCAAAGGATCATACCAGGTCAATTCATCAAACATAGCACGTTTTTTAATAGGATTCTTAATCTCTCTGATATTCCATGACGATATTCCAATCTCAGTAGACATTATTAGCTATGTTTATATGACCTACTGCACATCTTATCCAAGTGCTCGCCATAGAATGATATAAACAAAATATTAACTCATAACCAAGATCAATATTCCATCTTATTGTTCTTATAGGTGAAAAAATATGAAAAAAATCCTGACAAACCCACCATTCAGATAGTAACTTTAGTATACCATAATGTAGCAGGATCACATAGAACAGTATCATATAATTTATTACCAAATAAAAACCAAAACCCCCCACACAAAACAAAAACCAAAAAAAAAAACACGCTCATTCCAGACTTCTGGATGCAAAACACATATGCCCCCTTATTACATTTAAACGGACCCCCCACTCCGTGACAAACTAGTACATTGTGAGTTAATTTAGAAAAAGACCAAAATCAAATATTGTGGCACATATCCATGTAGCCACTGTGGTTATTGAAAATATATGGACAAAAACGCAAGAATATCATCCTGCCCAATGGGGATGACTTTAAACCAAAACACTATGTTAACTGCCGCACGGCAGGGGTAGTATATTTACTGACCTGCGATTGCGGCAGTTTTTACGCGGGGAAGACTAAATTAGAATTCTGCCACAGCATATACAGACATGTGGTTAGTATTGAGAAACGAGATTCCTCTCTCCCCTTGGGTACATGGCAACATCATTCCCAAAGTTAAATTTTTAGCATTGGAGCATATTCTTGCTACATCACGTGGAGGTGACTGTAACAAATCTCTCCTACAGAATGAACTCAAATGGATATTCCATATCAAAGCTACCACAGCACCTGGCCTCAATGAGGCCTTCAACTTCAGGCCCTATCTCGCTGGCTTCGAATCAGGAGTCTGCAAGCTATATCTTTGAAGTACAATACAATAACCTTTTTCATGCAATTTCTAGTTAACTTTCAATTGTGGTCACTAGGGTGCACTATATCTCCTATTTGCATTAGTCTATTTATAGAGTTGTTTTGTTTTTGTTTTTTTGTTTGTCTTTATTCGCTCACTGTTTATATTGAATCAAATGCTGTATATTATTACAGAATGTCTAACTAATTGCTGATTAAATTGTCTAGATCTGGGGGCGTGGCCGAACGGGCTCTAAGATGGACGCGTAATCCCTGGAGCTCCGCTCGCCTCAGGAGATAATTCACAGCCATCAGAGCCCACCAGCACACCTTACCACCCACAAAACTACCATCTGACAGGTGGGGTCCCGCTGCACACGTCGGGGATGCCTAGACGCCGCAAAAACCCACAACAACCGCATAAAATGACGAGCTATTACGCTGCTCGCGGTCCTCAACAAAATGGCGGCGATGCGGCAGACAACAGGACGGAGCTCGATACGAACGGCGGCAGAAACGGACCAGCATCCGCCTCCATACGCTCCTCAAATCCGCCCAGTGTGTCCTCCTCAGGCCCATCCAGCCCTTCCATGAGAAGCCTGGCCAAATCGAAGCCGCGGAGAGACTCTCCCATCAGACAAGGAAGCGCGGCGGGTATAGAGGTAAGCGGGCCTCACAGCGATCCCACACACCAGAGCAGTACTGAAGGAGATCCTATCAGGGAATTTCCCATCGCAGACAGGCCTGTCTCAGATACCTTTTTAAAAGACATGCTCCTGTCACTACGCTCTTCATTACAAGCAGACATGGTCAGGGGGATAACAGAGTGCCAGAGGGAGGTACAAGCCATAGGCCACAGAGTACATCAGGTGGAAAATAAAATGGAGGAATACACCTCAGCATACAATGTGATGGTGGAGGCCCATACAGCCCAGGGGGAGGACTTTACATGGTTAAAGGATAAAATGGCCGACCTAGAGGACAGGTCCAGGAGGAACAACCTCAAACTGAGAGGAATCCCAGAAGATATTCCTCCTAACCAGCTCCTACAATTTGCCCAGACCCTATTCTCCACACTGGTACCAGATGCTTCAGCACATGACCTTCTCGTGGACAGAATACATAGAGTCCCTAAACCGTCCTTTCTCCCTGCTGAAATCCCCAGAGATGTCCTGTTAAGGATGCACTTTTACCACATAAAAGAACCCGGTCTTTTATGTGGTAAAAGTGCATCCTTAACAGGACATCTCCAACTCCAGGCCTCACGCAAACAAGAGAATATCCCTCATCAGTATGTGAACATCAGACTGCTCCCGAATCTTTCCAGGCACACATTACAACGTCGCCGTAACCTGTTAACGGTCACGAAAGCCTTGAGGAACCACAAAATCCTCCATAAATGGAAGTACCCTGCTACGCTCTCTATCACCCATAATGGGGTCACTATCTCAGTATCCACCCTGGAAGAAAGGCTTACTGCCCTAAAGAGATGGAACATCATTGTAGATCAGCCTATACATCAAGCTTACCCGGCAGGGCCCTCATTCATTTAAAATGATTGGCAGGTAGTGTCTTACAAGAGATCCAGCAAGAAACAGGCAGGTGGAAGCTCATAATTGAAACCCAAGTTATCACTGGTTTATCTCCAGGGCTGAGTTTCTGTCTTAGAATCTCTCCCTCACCCCTATAACACCAATAGCAGCTACGTGTGCATGAGGATCAATTGTGAGATCCATTTCTTATGTTACTTATGTTAACTTTCCGTTTGGTTTTCAGTTTTTTTTTATCTCCTTTTCTAAGTGATATACGCAGCTTCACAGAATTAATTACACCTCCGAACCAGCAGAGGATTCGCTACAGCCTGTCATCCCCATCAACAACCACGCAACACTGGATGTTATCTATGGTCTCAGTGAGTACCCCAACCACTCAGCCTCACGATCTAACACACATCTATTAAAATGATGATAACCTGCCTTTAATCAATGCCAAGGGTTTAAATCACCCGGCTAAACGCTTTTCCTTATGGAAGGAAGCTCACAAGCAAAAGGCGGACATCTTTGAACGTCCAAGAAACGCACTTTCAACTAGACAATACTCCCCACTGCGCTCACAAGGATTACCCACACATCTACGTGGCCTGTACGCCGCATCGCAAAACAGGGGGTGTCCTTTTAGCCTTCAAAAATTCCATATCTTTTGAACCCAAAGAAATCATTACTGATGAAGAGGGCAGGTACATCATTGCCACAGGGAACATTAACTCCAATCCCTACACCATCGTAACGTTATACGCTCCAAACTCGCACCAAATAAGATTCATTAAAATAGTGCTCCACAAAGCAAAAGCCTTGAACTATGGCAACCTTCTGATTTGCGGAGACTTTAATGCGACACCGGACCCACTTCTAGATACATCGTCAGGTAAAGGAACTTTGTCCCTCCAATCATTACTACACAAAGAGGAGATATTCGACACATGGAGATGTCTACACGGCAATGAAAGGGACTACACCTTTTTTTCAAGCAGACACTGCTCATACTCCCGCATAGACTTATTCTTAACGGATAAATGGCTTCTACAAAATATTGAAACAACGATAATCCATGATATTAGGTGGTCAGACCACTCCGCTATTTCTGTATCTATTGCGGAGAGGGGAATCTCCTCCTCACCCCCCATCTGGCGCTGCAATACACGCATTCTCCAAGACCCACAATTCCAAACATTACTATCTCAGCACTTAAAATATTTTTTCTTAGACAATGTTGGATCAGTCACTGACCCATACATCTTAATTCCAATGATTTTTATTGGTTTGAAAGAGTCAAACAGTATAAATTGTAAACAGTATAGAATGTAAACATCACACATTGTAAACAGTACAATTCATCTACAGTATAATGTGTATAGCTATTCTGCAACATCACAGTTTTGCCTTATACATCAGGAAATATGTAATGGTATACATAGTTTGGTTATATGTCAGCGGTTGTTGACTATCGTTAATATGATAGTATAGGTTTCAGTTGGATGTTTGGCAATGAACATTCATACTAATTAGCTATTTCGGAAATAAGCTAGTAAAAGAACCAGCATTCCAGTCCATATAAAACTTTGTTGTACTAGTAATAACATTGTTAAGGTAATATAAATAATAATTAAATTAAAACATAAACAGAAAACAGAAAATATGCAGCTTTGCACACTTCATATGAGTATGGGTTGTAAGTAATCAGAACGAAAAGAACTTTAACCGTTATGTGCGTACCATTTTATCCAACTAGACCATTTGGATTGTGACTTCAAGTATTGACCCTGGCCTGCTGCAAACATACGTTCGTAAGTAGCGTGTGTGTTAGTCAGCTCGATGATTTCACTGAAGGTGGGAGGTTTAGCATCCTTCCAATGTCTCAGAATTGTTAACCTAGTGCTAAGTAGTATATGTATAATTATAGTTCTAGTAGCTACCGGTATATTTTCTATGCCTAATGAAAGAACAGCTAGATTTGCTTTCGGGGTGACTATAAATCCTGCTATTGTTGAGATTAATTTAAATACTTTTTGCCATAATGGTCGTATAGTTGGGCATTCCCATAAAATATGATGTAGTGTACCTACTTGTCCGCAGTTTCTCCAGCATAGAGACGAGGTTTGTCGAGCGAATTTAGATATTCGGTATTGACCCATACATCTTATGGAACTCACACAAGGTGTCATGAACAGGTGTGACCAGAACCGTGTGATCTGTGACAGAGGACACCCAAACGTATATACGTGAAAATATAATAATTTATTAAAGAAAGTGAGTAATATAATACAACCAACTCCAATATGACACAGTGCAATAACCAACCACAAACAGAGACCCACAAATAACAACAGACAGATAAGTGCAATAAATGGGAAATACCAGGATCATAAACAATAGCCAGGCCAGGGTCATACACAGCAGATCAGCAGATGGACAGGGGATGTTCCAGAGACATAAACGTAAGCCAGGCCAAGGTCATACACAGGGAGGTCAGCAGATGGGGTATGGAACACAGGACAGGGAGAGGATGGATGGGTCAGACTGCAGGCAGGGATGCAAGGTAACAGGTGGGACAGGATAGGGACCGAGACAGGGAGACAGGATCAGGTTCAGGGCACAGGGCACAGGGCACAGGGCACAGGATCAGATCGCTAGCAGGTCAGGAAGAAATCAAGGCAAACATGTGAATGTTTGCCGGGTATTTATAGGCCTGTGATTGGCCTCAAGTGACACCTGATTGTAGGAGGTACTGTCTGCTCCACACTGCAATGATCCATCTGCTGGTGGACGCCAGTACTGCCGCCCAAAGATGATATACTATTAACAGGGGAAAGCTCTCCCGACAGTTCCAAACTGCCAGGAGACACCTGCTGGTGGACCTCAGTATTGCATGCCAAATAACAGGTATTACCAGCGGATGGAACATTTCCTGACACAAGGCCTTCATGAGAGGCGTTTTAATTCAAACAGGAGCCAGAGAAAAGAGGAGACGGACTCAGCAGCTTAACACTATCTTTTTAGAAATACATGATGCTACCACTCAACACAAAAAAACCTCTACATTACCATTAACTGAAAAATTAAGCTCTCTCAGAGAAGAACTCAGATATATTCTCTCCCAACAATATGACATGCATCTCCGACGCCTTCAACTAAACTATTACGCAAATGCTAATAGAGCAGGCAAATATCTAGCAAATAGATTAAAGGCGGCTCGCACCAAAACGAGAATAGCTTTCCTACAGCATCCTACACTACCACACAAAATTATAAACCCTCAAGCTATAGCTGAACAATTTGCGGATTACTATGGCTCACTATACAACCTGCACACAGATCCCAACACACACCAACCAACAGTGGAACGGATTGAAACATTCCTAAAGAATATTAATCTCTTTCCACACACCAGTTAGAAACCCTGAACGCGCCAATCACAATACGGGAAATAGAACAAATAATACACACTCTTCCTAATGGAAAATCTCCAGGGCCGGATGGATTTTCCAATGAATACTTTAAAACATTTGCCAATACTCTATCACCACATATGTCAACCATAAACAACAAAGCTGCTGAGACCGCAACTCTTCCTCAAGGTATGTTGAAAGCTTACATAGTGACATTACCAAAACCAGGCAAAGAACCCACCACACCAGCAAACTTCAGACCTATTTCTCTCCTAAACTCCGATATAAAAATATACGACAAACTGTTAGCCAAAAGATTAACAGACATAATCCCAAACATTATAAAGCGCGACCAGATGGGTTTTGTGAGGGGGAGACAAACCTCTGATGCAACCAGAAGAATTGTGAATGTGATAAATTTTGCTGAAAGAACTCGAACGCCTTCTCTGCTGTTGTCGATTGACGCAGAGAAGGCGTTCGACAGAGTCCATTGGACTTATATGAAAATGATTCTTACCAAGTTTGGGTTCAGGGGTCCCATACTGCAAGCCATTCTGGCTCTTTATTCATGCCCGTCGGCACAGGTTTATTCCTCTGGGTTCTTATCTAAATCATTCAACATCACCAATGGGACAAGACAGGGGGGCCCCCTATCCCCAACAGTTTTCAACTTAATGATTGAACCCCTAGCTGAAACCATAAGGTCTCACCCCCTGATTACGGGCTTCCGGTTTGGCTCCAGTTCGCACACCATAAACCTCTTTGCTGACAATGTAATTCTCCTCCTGACCAATCCGGCCACATCATTACCGCAAGCTCATGCAATTCTTAGCACATTTGGGGAAGTCTCATACTATAAAGTTAACTTCACCAAATCATTAATATTGGATCTAGGAGTCCCACCCCACAAACGCAAACTGCTTCAGTCACAATTGCCTTATACGTGGAGCTTAGGAGGCATAACATAGCTTGGTATCACACTTACCAATCAAAACCTCCACGCTTGTCAGAGCCAATATGATCCCACTGATGGCCACACTGGAAGCCCAAATCAGGAATATGTCCAATAAGGAAATCTCATGGCTTGGAAGAATTACAGCATATAAGATGATGATATTACCGCAAATACTGTATATGTTTCGCTCCTTACCAATCCACATACCTATTCACTATATCCACAACATGACAAAATTAGGTTGGAAATATATAGGAAATGGTAAAAAAGCTAGATGCTCCAGAAACAACCTCACGTTTCATAAAAAAATAGGAGGGGCAGGCCTAGCAGACTTATATGACTACTACTGGGCAGTCAGACTAGACCAGACCAAACCAAACTATGGTTCAAAACCGAGGACACACCACTATGGGTAGACATTGAAAAGGCATTAGCCCCAACAAAAGATTTAACCTTACTATTGCTAAGCGATGGGTGGTTACCATGGAATCTGTCAACTTTTACTCCCCCTATGCAGATCTCACTGAGAGCATGGAGATTCATACTCGAACAGAAACACAATGATATTCAAGAAATACAATACACCCTACCCCTGACGCTACTAGAGACAAAGATTCCTTTACTAAAGGTAAATCACTTGACAAGCAAAGGTATAACTAACATCTTAGATCTCTATAACGGAACACAATTAAAAATGATTAATCAGGTCATGTTCCAGTATAACCTCCCGAATACCAGGAAACTCTTATACTTGGGGATCACACACTTTCTTACATCCTGCTCTAGACGGACTATCTCCATCCCAAACACAATATGGCAATTTTACTCAAATGCTGATAGTAACACAAAAGGTATATCCTTTTTCTACCATAAAATAAGGGATAAAAGTACATTCCTCAAAACTACAGCAATGAGAAAATGGGAGGATGAATTGGGCACTATCTTTTCACCAGAACAATGGTGACAGTCATTCAAAGAAATACATAAAGCCTCTCACTGTGTTAAGCACTGGGAACTAGCAATTAAACTGGCTAATAGATGGCATTACACCCCATATAGATTGGCGAACTATTTCCCTGGAACATCATCACTTTGTTGGAGAGCATGTGGACACACGGGTTCTTTACTACACATGCTATGGTATTTCCCCACAGTTAAAAGCACATGGAATCAAATATTTCGCCTAATCTCCTCTATAACAGGAATGCTCACACCCCCAGATCCGACCTTAGCAATCTTACACTTAAACATAGATAAATTTCATACAGACTTCAGATCTGTAGTGACTCACATACTGCTAGAGACAAGATCAATGATCCTACGTAACTGGAAATCCACGACAGCCTTGAATATGACAGACATAGTTACAGCTATTAACAGGAACTATACTTTTGAACGTCTCATAGCAATAAACTCATCAAAATGTGCGACCTTCGACAAATCTTGGTCTATATGGCCATATAGGTTATGATTTTAGGGCCTCCAAAACTGTGATAGGTAGTCAGGAAGTGAAATGAGGAAATAACTTCCTTTGAAAGCCTGAAGGTGTCATTGGATTTTGGGTTCCTGTACGCAGCTAAGCTGCCAAAAATTCTCTCACATGTGTGTAGCAAGATCTCCAGCCTCCTTTGGTCTAAAGAGATCCTCTAGGGCCAGGGATAGCTAACATCCTTCTGTATTTAGTGGGTTGTGAGGCATAGTGGTTGCAAAGATGGTGAAAGTCATTGGGTGCCAGACAATTCTTAGATGTAAAAGAGTTTTTTTTCTCTTAACAGTCCTTTTTGTTTTTTTGGGGGAAAGAGGGTTAGGGCCAGGACACCCTTAGATAGTTGAAAATAAATTAGCACTCCGAGACTTCAAAAGGAGGACAGCCTTGCAGGGAAAGGCCTCCAGCAAGAAGCCACATCTGCACGTGCAGGAATGCTGTCTCCTATGGCAACAGTCTTTAACAGTTCCTAAAACAAAACGTAACAGTTCTTTCAGCTTCACTACAACTTCTCCTTGTAGTTCTTCCATACACTGAGTCTCTCACTAGACCCTCTGATTCACTGCCACTGAATCCCTTAAGCTTCTCCAATCTTCACGGTGGTATCTTCCTCAAGCGTCACCCCCCGTTTCTGCTGTGTCCCTAGCTTGGCACTCTAGATACCTCTCAAGTAGGGATGAGCCGAACACCCCCCTGTTCGGTTCGCACCAGAACATGCGAACAGGAAAAAAGTTTGTTCAAACACGCGAACACCGTTAAAGTCTATGGGACACGAACATGAATAATCAAAAGTGCTAATTTTAAAGGCTTATATGCAAGTTATTGTCATAAAAAGTGTTTGGGGACCTGGGTCCTTCCCCAGGGGACATGGATCAATGTCACACGGTGACTTGACGGGACTTCCCTGTGACGTCACGGGGAATGCCACAGGGAAGTCCCGTCATGTCCCGTGTGTCAGAGGGGGGCGGGGTCACCGGGTGGTACTGTTGGCAGATGGCTGTGACAGCTTGCAGCTTAACAGCTGAGTGCGCACTGCACATGCGTGAGTCATGCTGTGCGTCCTGAATGGCCATGCAATCTTCTGGGACCTGTGACATGTCCCAGAAGATTGCAGGGAGGGAAGGGCCGCTTAGGGGGAAAGGAGGAGTCGCCTAGGCACCCCAAGCATAAGTGGGAGCTGGGTACCTGTCAAAACTAGGTAACCGACCCCCCCCCCCCAAAAGAAAATGACATGCCAAATGTGGCATGTCAGGGGGTAAGAAGCACTTAAAGCGGAAGTTCCACTTTTGGGTGGAACTCTGCTTTAAAGTGATTGTAAACTAAATGAAAGGCAAAACATTTTTGTATAGATATAAAAAATATATATAAATACAGTTTTTCCCTTTTTTAATAGGGATTACATTTCCTCTGTTTTCAGCTGTATAAGATTTGGAGGGAGGAGAAGAAGCAGCACACTGAGCTTCCCATTGAATGGCTATGCAGCAGGGGCAGGTCAGGACAAGTCTGATCATTTGAGGAGAGTACTCGGAGTTCCCAGCATAGCTAGAGAACTGACCACAGTGTGTTCTCCTGCTTAGTGTGGTCATTTTGCAATAGGAAAGTATGACGACTGGCAGCAACACCAGGAATTTCACATAAAGGAAGCAGTATGGAGTAAGCAGGATACTTTCTCATACAAGTACATGGTACAGCAGGCACATATCAGGAATATGAAGTGTTTAAGTAACGGGATCAGTTCCTACTCCTGCTGTCAAAAATGATCAATAAATACCTTTCTATGCCTACTTCATTTAAGGTAGAAGGGCCACCCTACTCCCTGCCATCCTTCCTTCAGCCAAGGCTCCCTACAGCAGCTCAAGTGGCCCTTAATTAAAGACACTCTCACTGTCCTCTGTAGCTGCAGGCACAGTGGACTAATTCATCATCACAGTTCCTAACAAACACATTCTGGCCAGGTTGTATTTGGATTCTTAACAACTTAGCAACTATAAGAGTCAATCAGACAATCAGAGTGCCTTTGTTATGAACTTCATGGATGAATTGCTTCACAATGCACTCTGTCTGCTTTATAAAAAGCTAGTCTGTGAGGAATAGAGAGTGCAGTCTGCAATCATTTATCTGTGCAAATTGTTCTGGATCTGTCTAAACAGATATATGCACTTTCTCCACAGTTCTAATTTGATGATTATGGAGTGGTATGACCCCTGGGTGATATGAAAGAATAACAAAATAATAATAAACTGCTTCTTGAGGAAAATCCAAGTGCCCCATTTTATAACAGATGGGCTGAAAAAAAATTCATTTTTGTTACTGGAAGGCATCTTCTAAAAAGTAACAGATATACTTCCTGGGATTTCAAATGATAATTCCTTCCCATCAAAAAGTTATTTATGTGAAGCAGCTGAGATCGTAAATAGACAAATAATGGAGTTCATGTTGATTCCCACAAATGTGATAGCACATGTCTGCATCACCCTAATGTAATTCAGCTGCTTTAAACTGATTTCTATATAATATTTGTTTCTATATAATATTTGTTATCAGCCTCTCTCAATGCGAAAGTGTTCAGACACTAGGGAAAGATCATACATTAATGTAATGTGACAGTGGTTCTCCTGTAGCTGTTGACAGGATGGTAATTCACATCTTAGAATTAAAGTTGAAGTGCAGACAATATTTGTCACAATTCTCGCCCCCTAGTCAATGAATCTTACATTTAATAATATTTCTTTGCAGCTAGCATTTTGGGGGGGGGGGGGGGCTTTAAACCTTGGCCTAATATGGGTGCAGTCCTTGTGGGTTATACCAATGGCATTAATTGGCATTTATTCTGCTCCTTCCAGATCACACCGCGTGGGAAGAGGAGAAACCCCCCAGTGATGAGATTATATGGGCCCAAAATATACATATAACAGAAATGCACATCAAAAAATAGTATAAAAGCAGGATTGCAATTTTTATTCACAACAAATATGTTAAAAAGACACAATAAATAGCTGGTGTAACAACTTAATCATCTCAAGGTGACATATGCAGATACATAATATTCTGTGTATATGTTGTCAACATGGTAGATGAGCTTTTAACTGCTCACCACTGCAGCCCATAGAGAAACTAAACGCGTTTCAGAATATGCATTCTTTCCTCAGGGTTTTTTTTTTTTGACTGCAGAATATGTGTCACCTATGTCCTTTCCAGATGAATAGTACATGTACAACAGCCTAAAGGGTTAACCACTTGCCGACCGCCTCATGCAGATATTCTGCAGCAGAATGGCACGGGCAGGCAGAGTAACATATGGGCAATCGCGTCCCCCGGTGCCCTAGGCGGTCGGCATTAATCCAGGAGCGATCCGTCCTGATGGGGAGGTCACTGATTCATGGCCACCCCCTCGTGATCGCTCCTGGCAAAGGAAAAGTTTCCTCTGCTTCTGTAATGTAATTAGAAGCAGAGGAAGTGATGTCATCTCTCCTCGTGAAGCCTTTTCGTACCGGCTTCTGAGGAGAGAAGACATCTACTGTGAGTCTGCACCAACACTACACTGACACTAGCACACATAGGCATATAAACCCCCCCCCCATCACCCCGATCACCCCCCCTGCACCCCCTGTCACAGTGACGTCAATAGCAGTTTTTATTTTTTTATTGATTACTGCATTGGTGTAGTGCAGTTAGTGGTAGGCCCCTTTAGTTCTAGGGTACCCCCCTAACCCCCGTAATAAAGGTTTAACCCCTTGATGACCCCCCAGTTAACCCCTGTCGCCAGTGTCACTAATCAATCTTTTTTCTGATCACCGTATTAGTGTCACAGGTGATGCTAGTTAGCCAGGTAAGTATTTAGGTTCACCGTCAGCTTTTTATAGCATCAGGCACCCCCATATACTACCTAATAAAGGTTTTAACCCCCTGATTGCCCCCTAGTTAACCCTTTCACCAGTGATCACCGTATAAGTGTTACGGGTGACGCTGGTTAGTTAGTTTGTTTTTTATACCCGCCCTTTAATAAAGGTTTAACCCCCTGATCGCCTGGCGGGTGATATCAGTTAGGTTTTAGGGTCAGATAGGGTCTGCGCCGCCCCAGGCAGCGTCAGATTAGTGCCAGTACTGCTAACACCCTCGCACGCAGCATACACCTCCCTTAGTGGTATAGTATCTGAACGGATCCATATCTGATCTGATCAGATCTATACTAGCGTCCCCAGCAGTTTAGGGTTCCCAAAAACGCAGTGTTAGCGGGATCAGCCCCGATACCTGCTAGCACCTGCGTTTTGCCCCTTCGCCCAGCCCAGCCCACCCAAGTGCAGTATCGATCGATCACTGTCACTTACAAAACACAACACACATAACTGCAGCGTTCGCAGAGTCAGGCCTGATCCCTGCGATCGCTAACAGTTTTTTTTGTAGCGTTTGAATCAGTCGCTAACAGTCAGGAGCTTTTTTACATATGAGTCTCACTAGTGTACCAGTAAATTTAGAGCCCAAAATGGCAAATCGAAGGTACACTAGTGAAGAGGCCTACACATTTCTGAGCATGACAGATAGTGAAGAGGAAGTCACTCATCTGTCAGATTCAGGCTCAGAATACGATCCTGTTGACGACAGCGGCTCCATGACAGATAGCTCTGACGACGGAGTTGTGGTCCCTGCCAAGGTCAGGCGTACCAGACCCCCGATCTTCTTCTGCTGTTGAGGTGCAAGAACCGCAGGGCTCTCATATGGAACAGAGAAGTACTAGTGCCGCTCATCCTTCTGGTGAACTGGCAAGCACCAGCGGCCTAATACACCCTGGTCGTAGTCAAACCAGCATTGCAGTAACACGTGGTGACGTGGCGAGTCCCATAAGTGCAGTTCAAGCTGGTGAGGTGGCAAGCACAAGTAGTGTCCTGCTGCCACCAAGAAGACAAAGACAGGCTCGTCGAGCCCATAGTGCCCTTCCTGCTGCATTCACCAATCCTAATTGGGAACTCACCACTTCTGCAGCACCCGTACTTCCCCCATTCACTGGCCAACCCGGCATTCAGGTGGAAACAGTTGATTTTACATCACTTATTTGCTGTTTTTCGCCAAAGATCTCTATAGATCTATTGTGGACTAAAGTAATTTGTATGCTGGTCAATACATTGCCGTTAATCCCCAGTCCTCCCTTGCCAGAGATTGGAAACCAATTACGGTTTCCGAATTTAACACCTTTCTGGGCCTATCCTTCGACATTGGCATAGTTAAAATGAGTATGGTGCGGTCATTTTGGTCCACTGACCCAATTTACCATATGCCCGTGTTCTCTGCCTCCATGACCAGGACACGATATGAGCAGATCTTGCAGTTCATGCATTTCAACAACAATGAACTCTGTCGTCCTCGTGGAGACCCTGGATACGATCGGCTCTACAAAATTCGGCCCCTCGTAAACCACTTCAACCAACGTTTTGCAGACTTGTTTACTCCCCATCAAGTTGTCTGCATTGATGAGTCCCTGAATAAGTTTTCTGGCCGCTTGTCTTTCAAACAGTATCTTCCCAGCAAGCGTGCCAGATACGGGGTCAAGATGTATAAGATCTGTGACAGGGCCACAGGCTATACATGTAGTTTTATGGTTTATGAGGGAAAAGATAGCCACGTAGAGCCGGAGAACTGCCCAGATTACATAGGGAGCACTGGCAAGATTGTGTGGGACTTGGTGTCACCCTTATTCGGAAAGGGGTACCATTTGTATGTGGACAATTATTACACGAGCGTGCCACATTTTAGTCACTTGTTTGATCATCAGATTGGAGCATGTGGCACCGTGCGACCTAATCGCTGGGGCTTTCCCCAGTGACTTGTAGATTTCCCTCTTAGGCTGGGGGAGAGAGCCTGCTTCAAGTGTAATAATTTGCTCGCTGTGAAGTGTAGGGATAATAAGAATGTTTTCGTTCTTACCTCCCTTTATGCAGACACGATGGTCCAAATTCCTACGGCGACTGGTGTTGTGGAGAAACCCCTCTGTGTCCACGAATCTAACCAAAATATGGGAGGGGTGGACCTCAATGACCAGTTGTTGGCGCCGTACCTAGTTGCCCGTAAGGCCAGACGCTGGTACAAAAAAGTGTCTGTTTATTTATTTCAATTGGCTTTGCTGAACGCTCGTGTGCTATACAGAGCTTCAGGATGGACTGGATCCTTCCTTAAATTCTGTTTCCAGACGGTGCTCCACCTCACCTTCCCAATCCAAATGCAGTAAGCCGGCTGCAGGAGAGGCATTTTCCGTATGTCCTCCCAAGTACCCCTACCCAATGAGCCCCCCAAAGAAGATGTCGTGTCTGCAGCAAGCGCGGATATAAGCATGACACCCGCTATTATTGTCCCTCTTGTCCTGACAATCCTGGTCTTTGCATTGGTGAATGTTTTGAACGCTACCATGCACTAGTTGAGTATTAGTGTAGGGTACAGCACTGCACAGACTAGGACACACTTTTACAGGGTCTCCCAAGATCCCATCGCATTTTGAGAGACCCGAACCTGGAACCATTACAGTTGTTACAGTTACAAAAAAAAAATTATAAAACAAAAAAAAAATAAAACACAAAAAAATATATAAGATAAAAAAAACAAAAATAGTTGTCGTTTTATTGTTCTCTCTCTCTCTATTCTCTCTCTATTATTCTGCTCTTTTTTACTGTATTCTATTCTGCAATGTTTTATTGTTATTATGATCTATCATGTTTGCTTTTCAGGTATGTCATTTTTTTATACTTTACTGTTTACTGTGTTTTATTGTTAACCATTTTTTTGTTTTCAAGTACGCCATTCAGCCGCAGCGCGGATTTATTTATCTTGACAGCAACAGCGTTTGCTCCCACGATACATAAAGCCGTGACTCCAGCGCTGTAGGAGGTGATTTCACCACCATAGTTAAAAAAAAGAGCATATATGCTGAAGCATGGGGGCAGCAGGGGTGGAGGAGCGATTTGCTCCTAACTTTTGCGGGCGGATGCCCCCATGCTTCGCCATATATATATTTTTAGGCACAGATTGCGTTAAAAAATGTTTTATTGTTTACTATGTTTTTTTTGTATTTGCTTTGCAGGTATGGTATGTCTTATGCCCCGTACACACGGTCGGATTTTCCAATGGAAAATGTCCGATCGGAGCGTGTTGTCGGAAATTCCGACTGTGTGTGGGCTCCATCGGACATTTTCCATCGGATTTTCCGACACACAAAGTTTGAGAGCAGGCTATAAAATTTTCCGACAACAAAATCCGTTGTCGGAAATTCCGATCGCGTGTACACAAATCCGACGGACAAAGTGCCACGCATGTTCAGAATAAATAAAGAGATGAAAGCTATTGGCCACTGCCCCGTTTATAGTCCCGACGTACGTGTTTTACGTCACCGCATTTATAACGATCGGATTTTCCGACAACTTTGTGTGACCGTGTGTATGCAAGACAAGTTTGAGCCAACATCCGTCGGAAAAAATCCTAGGATTTTGTTGTTGGAATGTCCGAACAAAGTCCGACCATGTGTACGGGGCATTACTGTTAAACTGTAATGTTACTTTGTTTTATTGTTAACCATCATTTGCTTAGCAGGTACGCCATTTAGTTGCATCGCGGATTTATTTATCTTGACAGCAACAGTGTTTGCTCCCACGATACATAAAGCCGTGACTTCAGCGCTGTCGGAGGTGATTTCACCACCACAGTTAAAAACAAAATGGCGCATGTATGGCCATCATTAGAAGTGGGTGGATGAAGAGAGGTATTCTAATGGTGGGCATACCCACCGATGAATCTCTTTTTTCGTTCAGCCCACAGATTACAATATATGCCCAACAAGGACCAGCAATGTACTGGTATGTTGCTGGACTTTGAGTGGTTATACTAGAATGATGCCTGCGGGTTTAGGTATCATCTTGGTATCATTCTTTTCAGCCAACAGTCTGCTTTCATGTAAAAGCAATCCTAGTGGCTAATTAGCCTCTAGATTGCTTTTACAAGCAGTGGTAGGGAATGCCCCCCCTTCCCACCATCTTCCATGGTTTTCTCTGGCTCTCTTTTCCCAACAGAGAACCTGAGAATGCAGCCGGTGGTTCCGCCAGCTGACCATAGAGCTGATCAGAGATCAGAATGGCTCCAATCATCTCTATGGCCTAAGAAACCAGAAGCTACGAGCATTTCATGACTTAGATTTCGCCGGATGTAAATAGCGCCATTGGGAAATTGGGAAAGCATTTTATCACACCGATCTTGGTGTGGTCAGATGCTTTGAGGGCAGAGGTGAGACCTAGGGTCTAATAGACCCCAATTTTTCAAAAAGAGTACCTGTCACTACCTATTGCTATCATAGGGGATATTTACATTCCCTGAGATAACAATAAAAAATGATTAAAAAAAAACAAATGAAAGGAACAGGTTTAAAACTAAGAAAAAAAAGTAAAAAAAAATAAATAAAAAAAAGCACCCCTGACCCCCCCCCCTTGCTCTTGCGCAAAAGCGAACACAAGCGTCGGTCTGGCGTCAAGTGTAAACAGCAATTGCACCATACATGTGAGGTATCACTGCGAAGATCAGATTGAGGGGAGCAATTTTAGCAGTAGACCTCCTCTGTAAATCTAAAGTGGTAACCTGTAAAGACTTTTAAATGCTTTTAAAAATGTATGTAGTTTGTCGCCACTGCACGTTTGTGCGCAATTTTAAAGCATGCAGTGTTTGGTATCCATGTACTCGGCATAAGATCATCTTTTTTATTTCATCAAACATTTGGGCAATATAGTGTGTTTTAGTGCAATAAAATTTAAAAAAGTGTGTTTTTTCCCCAAAAAGCATTTGAAAAATCGCTGCGCAAATACTGTGTGAAAAAAAATGAAACACCCACCATTTTAATCTGTAGGACCTTTGCTTTAAAAAAAATATATAATGTTTGGGGGTTTAAAAGCATTTTCTTGCAAAAAAAATATTCCATGGACTCAGCAAATAGCTTGGGGTGTCTACTTTCCAAAATGGGGTCATTTGGGGGGGGGGGGTTGCCATCTTGGCATTTTATGGCCTTCAAAACTGTGATAGGAGGAGTGAAATAAAAAAATTTCCCCCCATTAGAAATCCGATAGGCCATGCTTGGTTTTCGGGGCCCCGTACGCGGCAAGGCTCCCAAAAAGTCCCACACATGTGGTATCCCCGTACTCAGGAGAAGCAGCAGAATGTATTTTGGGGTGTAATTCTACATATGCCCATGGCATGTGTGAGCAATATATCATTTAGTGACAACTTTGAGCAAAAAAAAAAAGGTTTGTCATTTTACCGCAACTTGTGGCAAAATATAAAGTATTCCATGGACTCAACATGCCTCTCAGCAAATAGCTTGGGGTGTCTACTTTCCAAAATGGGGTAATTTGGGGGGGCTTTTGTGCCATGTTGGCATTTTATGGCCTATAAAGCTGTGATAGGTAGTGAGGAGTGAAATCAAAAATGTACGCCCTTAGAAATCCTGAAGGCGGTGCTTGATTTTCGGGGCCCCGTACGCGGCTAGGCTTCCAAAAAGTCCCACACATGTGGTATCCCCATACTCAGGAGAAGCAGCAAAATGTATTTTGGGGTGCAATTCCACATATAACCATGGCATGCGTGAGCAATATATCATTTAGTGATAACTTTTTGCAAAAAGATTTTTTTTTGTCATTATTCAATCACTTGGGACAAAAAAAATTAATTCAATGGGCTCAACATGCCTCTCAGCAATTTCCTTGGGGTGTCTACTTTCCCAAATGGGGTCATTTTAGGGGGGGGGGTTGTACTGCCCTGCCATTTTAGCACCTCACGAAATGAGATAGGCAGTCATAAACTAAAAGCTGTGTAAATTCCAGAAAATGTACCCTAGTTTGTAGACACTATAACTTTTGCGCAAACCAATAAATATACGCTTATTGACAATTTTTTTACCAAAGACATGTGGCTGAATACATTTTGGCCTATATGTATAAATAAAATTTAGTTTATTGGATTTTTCTTATAACAAAAATTAGAAAATATAATTTTTTTTCAAAATTTTCGGTCTTTTTCCGTTTACATCACAAAAAATAAAAATCTTAGAGGCAATCAAATACCTCTATTTGTGGGAAAAAAGGATGCAAATTTTGTTTGGGTACAACATTGCATGACCGCGCAATTACCAGTTAAAGCAGCGCAGTGCCAAATTGTAAAAAGTCCTCTGGTCTTTAGGAAACCAAAACGTCCGGGGCTTAAGTGGTTAAAAACCAACAGTGGCATCAATCATATCAGCAAGTGGACAAACATATCCTGGCATCGGTACTAGCTCTGCAGCTCGTTTTTTAAAACACCGGTGGGCATGTAGCCTTAATTTTACATTGTATTTTTTTAAATGTAACTGCCTACTCCCAAACTGTCATTTGAAGGAAAACACATAGTATTATTCTACACAATTTTTTTATGATTTATAAAAAGAAAACATAATGAAATTAAACATGCTATCTGCCAATAGAACTTAACCAAAAAGTGCATTCTATGCATCCAAAAATATAGAAAATATACCAAATCAAATCATTATTCAAACAAAAAAATTATGTCAAAGCAATAACTCCAAGGCCAATAATAAATAACACGTTATCTCCTCCGATTCTGCAACATGTCTGGTTGACGAACGACCGTTCAGAAACGAACTGAAAAGCACTAAATGAAAAGCACTAAATGAAAAGCACAAATCAACACTCCCCAAACTTCTACTAACACGAAATTAGCAGAAGGAGCCCAAAGGGTGGCGCTAAAGAGCTGAAAAACCACGTAGTACGTCACTACATTCGTAATTATTGGCCAGCAATTGTGTGCCATGTGTATGCAAGACAAGTTTGGGCCAATGCCCTTCAGACAAAATTCCACGGGTTTGTTGACCAACAATCCGATCGTGTGTACGAGGCTTTAGACTTACCATGGATCGCCTGATTGCATTATGTCAAGCCTCCTCATGCTAAACTAAAAAGACATAAAACACATTCCTATATCCTTATATATAAAAAAACATAAACCCCATTCCTCAATCACTATAGAAAAATGTATGTATATACATTTAATGTATAAGCTGAAAACAGGGAAAAAAAATTAAATGTATTTATAAAGTAAAAATAACAAGGTAATGCTAATGCAAATATAAATGTATGAAAAAATCGAATTAAATTAAATTTAAGTGAAAATAAAAGTAAGAAGGAATACTAATAATGATAAATAAAAAAAGGAATCTGTAAATGCATGTGTGCCCCCACACATTCACACATTCTTATATATATGCTCGCATGTTCACAAGCAATTTCAGCATCCACGCACATGGATGCACATGCATGCGCACAATTCTAAAAAAGGAAAGGGAAAAAGACACTAGCTAGGTGGGATGTTGGAAATACATTTTCTTTCCACATTTTCTCAAAAAGGACTCGGCCCCATGCTCCAGGGGGCCCATGAGGCCCCCCTGTACAGCTGAATAGGAGGTGCAGCATACAGCGGGATCGATCCCTGCCTCCTGCAACCGCTGAATTCCCGCTTCCCCTCCCGCAGGCATTCAGCCCTGTCGCCCCTCCTGTCCAGCTTCCCTCTGCTGCTCCTGGACCCCTCTCTTCCAGCTCCACACTGACCTGCTCGGGAACACACCTTGACATCACGGCACACCAAGCAACCTGCTCCCAAGAGTGAGACATCCCTGAGCTGTTGGGATCCGGGTCACCGAGCGGGTGAGAGCTGTGAAGGGGGGATAAGCCACCCTAGCGTTCTGCACTAGCGGGTTGCTTGCTGCAGGGCTCTGAGCTGAGAGAGTATCTCTCATAGGGCTCAGAGCCTGCACTGACAGTCATCCCCCCTCGTATGGACAGGACAGGACAGGAGAAAACCAATCTGCTACTTCTCCTCCTGCCCCTCTCCTCCTGTGTGCACACCATTAACTGTGAATCTAAGAAGCTGAGTTTGATCATTAAGCTACTTAGCTTAACACTTTCCACAGTGCACACAGGAGGAGAGGGGCGGGAGGAGAAGGAGCAGATCGGCTCTCTCCTGTCCTATCCGTATGAGGGAGGAGGGAGTGGGAACTGTCAATGCAGGTTTTGAGCTGTATGAGAGAGATGCTCTCAGCTCAGAGTCTTGCTAATGGGTAATGATAGGCTGCATTGATGAGACCTGATAAGTGGCACTGATGGGCACGGATAGGGGGCGTTGATGAGTACAGATAAGTGGCAATGATAGGCAGCACTTATGGGCACTGATAGGTGGCATTGATAAGCACTGATATGTGGCACTGATAGACAGGAGTGATGGGCATTGATTGGCAGCATTGATGAGCACTGATAGGTGGAATTGACGAGCACTGATAGGTGGCACTGATGATTAGCCACTGTGGTTATCCCTTTACCGTGATCTGCGATCAGCTGTGTCACAGACCGTGCTGGATGCGCACCCCAGGTGGCACGCTGGAGGCAGGGTTTGGATAAAAGGGGGGGTTAGGGGGGCCTTCATGGTTTCTTGATGAAATGTCGAAATACTGATGTAGTTATGCCAAACGTATTTTAAAAGGAATTCCTCTTTATACTCTCATAGTACGTCACTACGCTCGTCTGTTCGCCCGTTCGCCGAATTGCGAACGATATGGGCCATTCGCGCCAAATTCGTGTGGCGCGTCACGGCCCATAATTCACTGCGGCATCGCAGTGCATTGCTGGCTGATGATTGGCCAAGCATGCACTATGACCCGCATGCTTGGCCATTCACAGCGCCGTCTGAACAGAGAGCCGTAATTGGCCAAAGCCAAGGAGGCTTTGGCCAATTATGGCTCAGGGGATTTAGTACACGCCCCACACTATATAAGGCCGCCTGCACGGCGGCCCTGTGTAGTGTGTGTTCCGGCGTTCATTGAGAGAGAGAGAGAGAGACAGATAGTGACATTTGATTTGAGTTAGATAGATTAGGCAGAACAGTCAGTCAGTTAGCTGCACTTACAGTGTATTGTGTATATATATGCATCCCAGGTGTTGCATATATATATATATATATACACTGTATTCAGTTTAGCTAGATCCGTTCCTGTTATCTTCCTACTGACAGGCAGGCTTGTCTTGTTACAGTATTTACAGCTACCTGAAGAAAATTACTGGTGTTCTTTTGATCCTATTAGTACCACAGTCAGGCAGCTAGACTATTTACAGTTAGTGCAGTGCGTCCTGCTCACAGTGTTCAGCTAGATCCGTTCCTGTTATCTTCCTACTGACAGGCAGGCTTGTCTTGTTACAGTATATACAGCTACCTGAAGAAAATTACTGGTGTTCTTTTGATCCTATTAGTACCACTGTCAGGCAGCTAGACTATTTACAGTTAGTGCAGTGCGTCCTGCTCCCAGTGTTCAGCTAAAGCTACAAGTTCGTGCTGTGCGTCCTGCTCACGGTGTTCAGCTAAAACTACAAGTTAGCGCTGTGCGTCCTGCTCAAAGTGTTCAGCTAAAACTATAAGTTAGTGCTGTGCGTCCTGCTCACGGTGTTCAGCTAAAACTACAAGTTAGTGCTGTGCGTCCTGCTCAAAGTGTTCAGCTAAACCTACAAGTTGGTGTAGTGAGACCTCTGCACAGTGTTCATCTAAAGCTACAAGTTAGTGCAGTGCGTCCTGCTCACAGTGTTCAGCTAAAACTACAAGTTAGTGCTGTGTGTCCTGCTCACAGTGTTCAGCTAAAACTACAAGTTGGTGTAGTGAGACCTCTGCACAGTGTTCATCTCAAGCTACAAGTTAGTGCAGTGCGTCCTGCTCACAGTGTTTAGCTAAAACTATAAGTTAGTGCTGTGCGTCCTGCTCACGGTGTTCAGCTAAAACTACAAGTTAGTGCTGTGCGTCCTGCTCAAAGTGTTCAGCTAAACCTACAAGTTGGTGTAGTGAGACCTCTGCACAGTGTTCATCTAAAGCTACAAGTTAGTGCAGTGCGTCCTGCTCACAGTGTTCAGCTAAAACTACAAGTTAGTGCTGTGTGTCCTGCTCACAGTGTTCAGCTAAAACTACAAGTTGGTGTAGTGAGACCTCTGCACAGTGTTCATCTCAAGCTACAAGTTAGTGCAGTGTGTCCTGCTCACAGTGTCTAGCTAAAACTATAAGTTAGTGCTGTGCGTCCTGCTCACAGTGTTCAGCTAAAACTACAAGTTAGTGCTGTGCGTCCTGCTCACAGTGTTCAGCTAAACCTACAAGTTGGTGTAGTGAGACCTCTGCACAGTGTTCATCTAAAGCTACAAGTTAGTGCAGTGCGTCCTGCTCACAGTGTTCATCTAAAACTACAAGTTAGTGCTGTGCGTCCTGCTCACAGTGTTCAGCTAAAACTACAAGTTGGTGTAGTGAGACCTCTGCACAGTGTTCATCTCAAGCTACAAGTTAGTGCAGTGCGTCCTGCTCACAGTGTTTAGCTAAAACTATAAGTTAGTGCTGTGCGTCCTGCTCACAGTGTTCAGCTAAAACTACAAGTTAGTGCTGTGCGTCCTGCTCACAGTGTTCAGCTAAACCTACAAGTTGGTGTAGTGAGACCTCTGCACAGTGTTCATCTAAAGCTACAAGTTAGTGCAGTGCGTCCTGCTCACAGTGTTCATCTAAAACTACAAGTTAGTGCTGTGCGTCCTGCTCAAAGTGTTCAGCTAAACCTACAAGTTGGTGTAGTGAGACCTCTGCACAGTGTTCATCTAAAGCTACAAGTTAGTGCAGTGTGTCCTGCTCACAGTGTTCAGCTAAAACTACAAGTTAGTGTGGCGCATCCACCTCACAGTGTTCAGCTAAACCTACAAGTTATTTTTTTGCGAGCTCTGCACAGTGTTCACCTAAAGCTACCTGTAGAAGGTTGGTGGTGTTTTCCTGATCCTATCACTAACGCAGGCAGCTAAAAAAGCTACAAGTTAGTTTTTTGCGAGCTCTGCACAGTGTTCAGCTAAAGCTACCTGTAGAAGGTTGGTGGTGTTCTCATACTACAGGCAGGCAGTTGATTTTGCTAGCTGCAGTATCAGTACATATACTGTATATATATATATATCCCAGCTTAGTGCAGCTACAGGCCATTAGTATGTCTGGAAGGCCAAGAAGGAGAGGCAGACAGTCACAAGCCAATAAGAAAGGGCAAGCAGGCTCTGTGTCTAGTGCTGGTCGTGGAGACGGTGCATCCTCATCAGCACGTGGCCGTGGGACACGCTTGGCCTTTTATTTGGCAGCTGGCCGTGTTGAGCCGCAACATGCGGAAGACTTGGTCGAGTGGATGACCAAGCCGTCCTCATCCTCCTCATCCTCTCTCACCCATGCCCAGGGTACTTTGTCTGGCAAAGCAGCGGCCTCTTCCCTCGGCTCAATGTCATCAGTGACTCCTTCCCTAGCCCCACCATGTCCTCCTGAGGAGTCCCTCGAACTGTTTGACCACAGTGTTGGGTACATGCTCCAGGAGGATGCCCAGCGTTTGGAAGGCTCTGATGATGATACTGAGCTCGATGAAGGCAGTAACATGAGCACGGACAGAGGGGGTGCCCAAGAAGGACAGCAATCTGGCAGTCATGCTCCCCCTGCTGCAGCATACTGCCAGGTTTGCTCCAGTGATGAGGAGGGAGGGGATGATGAGGTCACTGACTCAACGTGGGTGCCTGATAGGGGAGAGGAGGAGGAGGAGAAGGCGGCACATCACCGAGGCAGGATGCCCACCAGGGGACAGCCTAAGGGCAGCACATTGACTGCATCACACCCCAAAGCTCCACATGTGCAGGGCGCTGCAGTCTCTGCGCGTTATTCAAAAAGTTCTTTGGTGTGGGCCTTTTTTGAGACGAGTGCATCAGATCGCACCGCTGCTATTTGCAACATATGTCTCAAGCGTATCTCGCGTGGCCAAAACATCTCCCGCTTGGGTACCACATGCTTGACCAGACATATGTTGACCTGCCATGCAGTTCGTTGGCAAGCGTATCTAAAAGACCCACACCAAAGAACAAAGAGGACCTCTCCTTGCTCCTCATCAGCTGAGATTTCCAACCCCACTAGACCTTCAGTCCTCTCTGAGACCTGCACTGAGAGGAATGAAGGTGTAGAATTAGGTGTGTCACAGCCAAGTACTTGTGGGCAATCTGCTTTTGGTACACCGACGTCAGATTGTACCAGGCAAATTTCCCTGCCCCAGCTGCTGCACCGCCGAAAGAAGTTTGCTCCCAGCCATCCACATGCCCAGCGGTTGAATGCTAGCTTGGCAAAATTGCTAGCACTTCAACTGTTGCCTTTTCAGTTGGTAGACTCTGCCCCCTTCTGTGAGTTTGTGGAATGTGCGGTTCCTCAGTGGCAGGTACCCAAACCCCACTTTTTCTCACGGAAGGCGATTCCGGCTCTCTACCGGCATGTGGAAGGCAATGTCCATGCCTCGCTGGACAGGGCGGGCAGCGGTAAGGTGTATATTACCGCTGACTCATGGTCCAGCAGGCATGGACAGGGACGTTACCTAAGTTTCACGGCGCATTGGGTGACTCTGCTGGCAGCTGGGAAGGATGCAGGACAAGTTGCAGTAGTGTTGGAGGTTGTTCCGCCACCACGCCTCCAAAATGCTAATGATTGTGACACACCTCTCTCCTCCACCCCCTCATCTTCTTCTTCCTCCATGGCCTCTTCCTGTGCTTTGTCCTCGGAACCAGCGGTGCTCCGTAGCCGTTCAAGGGGCAACGCAAGTACGCAGGCCAAAAGATGCCATGCGGTGCTTGAGTGCTTGAGCTGGTGTGCTTGGGGGACAGGAGCCACACTGGGGCAGAGGTTCTGTCAGCTCTGCAGGGGCAGGTTCAGAGGTGGTTGACGCCACGCCAACTTAAGGCAGGAATGGTGGTTTGCGACAATGGCACCAACCTCCTCTCTACCCTCCCACAGGGACAAATGACCCATGTGCCCTGTTTGGCTCATGTCCTTAACTTGGTGGTGCAGCGGTTCTTGGACAGGTACCCGGGCTTACAGGATGTCCTGAGGCAGGCCAGGAAAGTCTGTGTGCATTTCCGCCGGTCATATAATGGCAGTGCTCGGCTGACGGACCTCCAAAAGCAGTTTAACCTGCCCAAGAACCACCTAATCCGTGACATGCCCACCAGGTGGAACTCAACGTTGGCCATGCTGCAGCGGCTGCACACGCAGCAGAGGGCCATCAATGAGTACCTGTGCGACTATGGCACCAGGACAGGGTCAGGGGAGCTTGGTTTTTTTTCCCCACGCCAGTGGGCCATGATCAGGGATGCATGCACTGTCCTGTCACCATTTGAGGAGGCCACGAGGATGGTGAGCAGTGACAGTGCATGCATCAGTGACACTGTCCCCCTTGTCCACCTGTTGGAGCACACGCTGCGTGGAATAATGGACAGGGCGCGTGAGGCAGAACAGAGGCAGGAAGAGGAGGACTTCCTTAGCTCTCAAGGCCCCCTTTATCCAGACAGTGTTCCTGCGTGCCCGCCGATCACACAGGAAGAGGATGAGGAGGAGGAGGAGGAGGAGGAGGAGGAAGATTGTGTCAGTATGGAGGTGGAGCCTGGCACTCAGCATCAGCAGCAGTCTTTAAGGGATCAGTCCCAAGAAACACATGGACTTGTACGTGGCTGGGAGGAGGTGGCTGCGGACCATGTCGTCCTTAGTGACCCAGAGGACTCCGGACCGAATGCCTCAGCAAACCTACGCTGCATGGCCTCCCTGATCCTGCAAAGCCTGCGTAAGGATCCTCGTATTCATGGTATCAAGGAGAAGGACCTATACTGGCTGGCAACCCTCCTTGATCCACGTTACAAGGGTAAGGTTGCGGACCTTATCTTGCCATCGCAGAGGGAGCAGAGGATGAAACATCTTCGGGAGGCCTTGCAGAAAGGTCTGTGCAATGCGTTCCCAGAGACTGGGAGGTTACAAACTCCTGTTTCTGGACAACGTGTTGCTGAGGCTTCGGTCAGTCAAAGAAGGAGCGGTGGAGAAGGTGGCCGTCTGACCGATGCGTTCAGACAATTTTTTGGTCCGCAGCCCCAAGGTATGATCGGTTCCAGCAACCATCGCCAGCGTCTGTTTTACATGGTGCAGGAATACCTAGGGGCAAGATCAGACTTGGACACCTTTCCCACCGAAAATCCTCTGGGTTACTGGGTCTTGAGGATGGATCACTGGCCAGAGCTTGCACAGTATGCAATTGAGCTACTGGCCTGTCCTGCATCCAGCGTTCTTTCGGAACGCACATTCAGTGCTGCTGGAGGCGTGGTAACCGATCACAGGGTGCGTCTGTCCACCGACTCGGTCGATCGACTGACCTTCATAAAAATGAATCAGTCTTGGATCACCACCAGCTACCAAGCACCTGATGCTGATGTAACCAAATAATTTTTTTTGAAATCTCAGATCCCTTCAAAGACTGCCTATGCTGATGCTGAGTGACTATCCCTGAGTAATTATCCTCTTCCTCCTCAATCATCACGCTGATAGCTTGTAAGAACATTTTTGGTTCTGGGCGCCACCACCAGTGCCTAAGGCCCAATTTTTCTGCCCCTGTTTAACAGGGGCGTGTAATTACAATTTTTGATGCAATACTTTGCAGCAGGGCTCGTTCCTGCGTTCCAACTAGAGTGTCTGTGAGGGGTTGCAGTGTTGTGGCACCAGCACCAGTGCCTAAGGCCCAATTTTTCTGCCCCTGTTTAACAGGGGCGTGTAATTACAATTTTTGATGCAATAATTTACAGCAGGGCTCGTTCCTGCGTTCCAACTAGAGTGTCTGTGAGGGGTTGCAGTGTTGTGGCACCAGCACCACCACCACCACCACCAAAGGCCCAATTTTTCTGCCCCTGTTCAACAGGGGCATGTAATTACAATTCTTGATCTAATATTTCACAGCAGGGCCCATTTCTGCACCCACCAAGAGCGAGTGAGGACTTACAGTGTTGTGGCACCAGCACCACCACCACCACCACCAAAGGCCCAGTTTTTCTGCCCCTGTTCAACAGGGACATGTAATTACAATTCTTGATCTAATATTTTACAGCAGGGCCCTGTGAAGGCTTACAGTGTTGTGGCCACAACAACACCTAAGGCCCAAATTTCTGCTGAGTATATAGGGCAGGCCCCTACTTTCAAACATCTAACTTACAAACGACTCCTACTTGCAAACGGAAGGAGACAACAGGAAGTGAGATGAAATCTACCCCTAGGAAGGGAAATTCTCTCCTGTAAGAGTTAATATGGGAAAAACATTTCTCCTTTCCACTGATGCTTTCCAATCCTTGTTCCACAAAAAACCCCAAATTCTCAAAAAGCATTTGTCATTGGGACAAAAAGTGAGGTGAA
The DNA here is from genome assembly GCA_037952835.1 of Lithobates septentrionalis. Taxonomy (NCBI): domain Eukaryota; kingdom Metazoa; phylum Chordata; class Amphibia; order Anura; family Ranidae; genus Lithobates; species Lithobates septentrionalis. Next base: position 4,245,503 of record JBBDGP010001025.1, on the reverse strand, counting down.
ATCTTCTAAAGAGGAGGAAAGACAGCAAAACAAATGTCACAGGGGTGATAACCCTTCCCTATGTTTTCCAAAAAGCTTAAAAAAGATTTTTTGGCTGGAGCTAAACACGTTAAAAATGCACCCGTTCAAAATGACAAACAAATTCTACTTAACAACAAACCTACAGTCCCTGTCTTGTTTGCACCGCCTGTATACTGCTGTTCAGAGTATATAGGTCCTGGTGGCCCCACACCTTTCCTTCTTTTAATTTGGGTGCGGAGTTCCCCTTAATATCCATACAAGACCCAAAGGGCCTGGTAATGGACTGGGGGGTACCCATGGTGTGTGTCTCACTGATTTTCATCCATATTGCCAGGACCGGACATTACATTAAACCCGCAAGCACTTTTAAATGAGATTTTTTCCTTTAAAAATGACATTTGGTGCAGGGGCTGTTCTAAACACGGGAAACACGGGCCACTTTACAGGCATACTATAGACACCCCCCAGGTACGATATTTAAAGGAATATTTCACTTTTTTTTTTTTACTTTAAGCATCATTAAAATCACTGCTCCCGAAAAAACGTCCGTTTTTAAACGTTTTTTTTGCATTGATACATGTCCCCTGGGTAGGACCCGGGTCCCCAAACCCTTTTTAGGACAATACCATGCAAATTAGCCTTTAAAATGAGCACTTTTGATTTCGAACGTTCGAGTCCCATAGACGTCAATGGGGTTCTAACGTTCATGCGAACTTTCGGTCCGGGGGGTGTTCGGCTCATCCCTAATGGTGACCAATTATGTCATATGCTTTTGTTGCAGGAGATCCAGGAGAATAATCCGGATGATTTTCGGAATTATCTCTGGATGACGGACCCCTACTTTTACCAACTCTTGGCATTGTTGACCCCCTATATTAAGAAGCAGGACACATACATGAGTTTTTATTTTATTTTTTGGTTGAATAATGATTTGATTTGGTATATTTTCTATATTTTTGGATGCATAGAATGCACTTTTTGGTTAATTTCTATTGGAAGATAGCATGTCTAATTTTATTTGTTTTCTTTTTTTAATGCACAATTATAAAATGTGTAGAATAATACTTGGCTATGTGTTTTACTTCATATGACAGTTTGGGAGTAGGCAGTTACATTTTAAAAAATACAATGTAAAATTGACAAGGAACACCAACATAGTTGTATCTTTGATCTTAAAAACTATATGGTATATGGATAATGGTGTTGTGGTAACTTGCCCCCCCCCCCCCAAAAAAAAAAAAAAAAAAGCATAATAATATTATTCTTGATATCACTAGAAAATAAAAGCCTTTTAACCTGTTGCCGCCCGCCCACCGTCATATGAAGGCGGAGAGGTGCGACTCTCGTTCTGGGCCGACGTCATATGACGGCCAGTCACAAATGGGTATTCCCCTCCTAAGACCGTGCATGCAAACGATCAAGAGCGTGCAGCGCATCATGTCGGTGGCGGCGTGTTCCCAGGAACACTGCTCGTCACCGACAAGGGTAAACAGCCAATGGCTGGCGGCTGTTTACCACGTGATCGGCTGTTCTCTCCTCCCACACCGTTTCCAGTGTGAGGAGAGAAGAGCCAGGAGCAGTCAGGTACTGACCTGTGCATTGTAGTGTACTGCACCAACACCACACAGTAAAGAGAACCTGTCACATCGCCCCCCCCAATACAGCTGTCACCCAACAGTAACCACATAAGTGCCCATCAGTGCTTATAAAAGTGCACCTGTCACCTATCAGTGCTCATAAAGTGCACCTGTCATCATAAGAGACTGACATAAGCGGTGCACCAATCACCCATCAGTGACCATCGCCAGTGACCATCATCAGTGACCCATCCGTGACCCTCATCTGTCACCTATCAGTCCCATAAAGTGCACCAGTCACCATCAGAGACTGCCATCAGTGACTGTCACCCGTCACCTGTCACCCATCAGTGACCATCACCTGTCACCCATCAGTGACCGTCACCCGTCATCTGTTGCCCATTAGTGACCGTCACCTGTCACCCATCAGTGACCGTCACCTGTCACCCGTCACACAGTCCATCAGAAAAATGTCCAAAAGATTATATACAAGTGAGGAGGTGTTCCAGATCCTCTCCATGACTGATGAGAGCAGCGGGGAGTTCTCATCAGATTCAAATGCCAATTCCGATTGTGAATCAAATTCAGCATTTGAACCAATCGATAGTAGTGGATCGGCAAATGAATCAGAGGAAGAATAGATCCCTCCTAAAAGGGCACAGCGCTCTGGAAACAAGGCAGCCACCAGCAATATACCCCAGGATCAAATTCCCAGGCCCAGTACCAGCGCTGCCACCAGCGATAGACTCCAAAACCAAAAGCCCACTACCAGCACTGCCGCCAGCGAAAGACCACAAGAAATGCCCAGGCCCAGTACCAGCACTGCCACAGTATCAGGCCCAAATGCCAGCACACGAACTTCAAATCCCCCAGCTACCAGCACTAGAGTGCCACGTCCTCCCAGAGCCAGGGCCGCTGCAAATCTTGCCAATCTGACATGGCTGCCTTCCAACTCAGGATCAGCAAGAATTCCCCCTTTCACCGCACAGCCAGGTGTGCAGGGCAATACCCCAATTTTTACTGAAATCGATTGATTTTATTTATTTTTGCCCGACACTTTGCTGCAATTCATTGTGGACCAGACCAATGTATATGCCCAGCAGCATATAGCCAACAACCCCCAATCATCATACGCCCATCCGTTTGAGTGGAAGGAAATTTACTCTGGAGGAGTTCAAAGTGTTTAAGGTCCTCACCATAAACATGGGGCTTGCAAAAAAAAATGAAGGACATGCCTATTGGTTTACCAACCCCATCCACCACATGCCCATTTATTCTACCGTAATGTCCAGGTCCAGATACGAGATGATAATGCACTTTCTTCATTTCAGCGGCAACACCCAGTGCCCTCCCCACAATCATCCAAATTACGATAAATTATATAAAATTCGCCCACTCATCATTTTCTTTTCCCAACGATTTGCAGAACTCTGTGTCCCCGAACAGCATATATGTGGTACCCTTTTCAGGCCGGCTAGGAATAAAGTGATACCTTCCTAGCAAAAGGGCCAAATACGGAGTGAAATTTTATAAGCTTTGCAAGAGATGGGATATCTGTATGCATTCTGCATATACAAAGGAAGAGATTCCCAGCTCCAGCCCTCTGAGTGCCCGGCCTACATGGGCACAACTGATAAAATTGTACGGGACCTGGCATACCCACTGCTGAAGAAAGGTTACCACATATACCTGGATAGCTTCTACACCAGCCTGCCCCTTTTCAAACACCTATACCTAGCAGAAACCCTGGCCTGTGGAACCTCCAGAAAGAATAGGAAGGGCTTCCCACAAGCCATAGTGAATAAGAAATTGTGAAGGGGAGAAAGAGCAATTTTCAGATGCAACGAAGTGCTGGCCTTGAAGTGGAAGGATACCAGGAATATGTACATGATGTCCACCATTCATGATGACACTACAATTGAAGTTCAGAGAAGACAAGGTCCCATTGAAAAGCTGACATGTGTACAAGATTACAATCTCTACATGGGGGGGGGGGGGGGTTGGATTTCAATGACCAAATGCTTCAGCACCATTTATCAATAAGGAGGTTCCATTTCTGATACAAGAAAGTAGCTATTTTATTCATTTGGCCATTTATAATGCACCAAAATCCAAAATAACACCAAATCCACAGAAAGCCCTGCCCACTTCCTAAAATTCATCGAAGAAGTTGTCACGTCCCTCATCTATCATCAAAGATCCCCCCAGAAAACCTTCGCTCTGATGCTGTTAGCCGACTTCATGAACGCCACTTCCCGGACAACATTCCACCATCCGAAGCAGGCCGAAGAAGCCAAAAAAAGATGTCGAGTGTAACGAGCCCCTGCTCGCTCGGTTCCACTCTCCCGACACTCCTCTGCAGCTATACAATCAGATTGCAGATCACAACATCTGATGGTTCGGTCACCCGATGCTCCGGGACTAGAACTACAGCTATGTGCCGTTCTAATCCAGTTGTGTAGCTCAGAACAAACACCAGGCAGGCTGTATGTAAGTTCAACCAGGAATCTCCTTTATTGAAAAATACAGGCTCTTTTATACACTAAAAGTGGAGGTGCATACCTCCGGCTCATATTACTCTAACAATACACCTGTAACCTAATTAACCTAATTAACATGGGCTAATTAACTAATCCCTTTAGACAGCCCAGATGACTCAAACAGAAGCTCAGAAAACCCAATCAACATTATCACAATAGCAGAGTTAAATAACACAAACAACAATGGGGATCTAATGACTCTTAGATCCCATACTAGAGACTAGGGATGAACTTCGTGTTCGAGTCGAACCCATGTTCGACTCGAACATCGGCTGTTTGACCGTCCATCGAATTGCGAACGTTATGGGCCGTTCGCGCCAAATTCGTGTGGCGCGTCACGGCCCATAATTCACTGCGGCATCGCAGTGCATTGCTGGCTGATGATTGGCCAAGCATGCACTATGACCCGCATGCTTGGCCAATCACAGCGCCGTCAGTAGAGAGAGCTGTAATTGGCCAAAGCCAGGGTGGCTTTGGCCAATTATGGCTCAGGGGATTTAGTACACGCCCCACACTATATAAGGCCGCCTGCACGGCGGCCCTGTGTAGTGTGTTCCGGTGTGCTGATAGAGAGAGAGACAGACAGTGTCATTTGATTTGAGAGCTAGATTAGGCTAGATCTGTTCCTGCTCTTTACATTTAGTGCAGTGCGTCCTGCTCACAGTGTTCAGCTAGATCTGTTCCTGCTCTTTACATTTAGTGCAGTGCGTCCTGCTCACAGTGTTCAGCTAGATCCGTTCCTGCTCTTTACATTTAGTGCAGTGCGTCCTGCTCACAGTGTTCAGCTAGATCTGTTCCTGCTATTTACATTTAGTGCAGTCAGTGCTTCCTGCTCACAGTGTTCAGCTAGATCCGTTCCTGCTATTTACATTTAGTGCAGTCAGTGCGTCCTGCTCACAGTGTTCAGCTAGATCCGTTCCTGGTATTTACATTTAGTGCAGTGCGTCCTGCTCACAGTGTTCAGCTAGATCCGTTCCTGCTATTTACATTTAGTGCAGTGCGTCCTGCTCACAGTGTTCAGCTAGATCCGTTCCTGCTATTTACATTTAGTGCAGTGCGTCCTGCTCACAGTGTTCAGCTAGATCCGTTCCTGCTATTTACATTTAGTGCAGTCAGTGCGTCCTGCTCACAGTGTTCAGCTAGATCCGTTCCTGCTATTTACATTTAGTGCAGTCAGTGTGTCCTGCTCACAGTGTTCAGCTAGATCCGTTCCTGCTATTTACATTTAGTGCAGTCAGTGCGTCCTGCTCACAGTGTTCAGCTAGATCCGTTCCTGCTATTTACATTTAGTGCAGTGCGTCCTGCTCACAGTGTTCAGCTAGATCCGTTCCTGCTATTTACATTTAGTGCAGTGCGTCCTGCTCACAGTGTTCAGCTAGATCCGTTCCTGCTATTTACATTTAGTGCAGTGCGTCCTGCTCACAGTGTTCAGCTAGATCCGTTCCTGCTATTTACATTTAGTGCAGTGCGTCCTGCTCACAGTGTTCAGCTAGATCCGTTCCTGCTATTTACATTTAGTGCAGTCAGTGCGTCCTGCTCACAGTGTTCAGCTAGATCCGTTCCTGCTATTTACATTTAGTGCAGTGCGTCCTGCTCACAGTGTTCAGCTAGATCCGTTCCTGCTATTTACATTTAGTGCAGTGCGTCCTGCTCACAGTGTTCAGCTAGATCCGTTCCTGCTATTTACATTTAGTGCAGTCAGTGCGTCCTGCTCACAGTGTTCAGCTAGATCCGTTCCTGCTATTTACATTTAGTGCAGTGCGTCCTGCTCACAGTGTTCAGCTAGATCCGTTCCTGCTATTTACATTTAGTGCAGTGCGTCCTGCTCACAGTGTTCAGCTAGATCCGTTCCTGCTATTTACATTTAGTGCAGTGCGTCCTGCTCACAGTGTTCAGCTAGATCCGTTCCTGCTATTTACATTTAGTGCAGTGCGTCCTGCTCACAGTGTTCAGCTAGATCTGTTCCTGCTATTTACATTTAGTGCAGTCAGTGCGTCCTGCTCACAGTGTTCAGCTAGATCCGTTCCTGCTATTTACATTTAGTGCAGTGCGTCCTGCTCACAGTGTTCAGCTAGATCTGTTCCTGCTATTTACATTTAGTGCAGTCAGTGCGTCCTGCTCACAGTGTTCAGCTAGATCCGTTCCTGCTATTTACATTTAGTGCAGTACGTCCTGCTCACAGTGTTCAGCTAGATCTGTTCCTGCTATTTACATTTAGTGCAGTGCGTCCTGCTCACAGTGTTCAGCTAGATCCGTTCCTGCTATTTACATTTAGTGCAGTCAGTGCGTCCTGCTCACAGTGTTCAGCTAGATCCGTTCCTGCTATTTACATTTAGTGCAGTGCGTCCTGCTCACAGTGTTCAGCTAGATCCGTTCCTGTTATCTTCCTACTGACAGGCAGGCTTGTCTGGTTACAGTATATAAAGCTACCTGAAGAAAATTACAGGTGTTCTATCCCAGCTTAGTGCAGCTACAGGCCATTAGTATGTCTGGAAGGCCAAGAAGGAGAGGCAGACAGTCACAAGCCAATAAGAGAGGGCAAGCAGGCTCTGTGTCTAGTGCTGGTCGTGGAGACGGTGCATCCTCATCAGCACGTGGCCATGGGACACGCTTGGCCTTTTTTTCGGCAGCTGGCCGTGTTGAGCCGCAACATGCGGAAAACTTGGTCGAGTGGATGACTAAGCCGTCCTCATCCTCCTCATCCTCTCTCACCCATGCCCAGGGTGCTTTGTCTGGCAAAGCAGCGGCCTCTTCCCTCAGCTCAATGTCATCAGTGACTCCTTCCCTAGCTCCACCATGTCCTCATGAGGATTCCCTCGAACTGTTTGACCACAGTGTTGGGTACATGCTCCAGGAGGATGCCCAGCGTTTGGAAGGCTCTGATGATGATACTGAGCTCGATGAAGGCAGTAACATGAGCACGGACAGAGGGGGTGCCCAAGAAGGACAGCAATCTGGCAGTCATGCTCCCCCTGCTGCAGCATACTGCCAGGTTTGCTCCAGTGATGAGGAGGGAGGGGATGATGAGGTCACTGACTCAACGTGGGTGTCTGATAGGAGAGAGGAGGAGGAGGAGGAGGAGGAGGCGGCACATCACCAACGAGGCAGGATGCCCTCCAGGGGCCAGCCTAAGGGCAGCACATTGACTGCATCACACCCCAAAGCTCCACATGTGCAGGGCGCTGCAGTCTCTGCGCGTTATTCAAAAAGTTCTTTGGTGTGGGCCTTTTTTGAGACGAGTGCATCAGATCGCACCGCTGCTATTTGCAACATATGTCTCAAGCGTATCTCGCGTGGCCAAAACATCTCCCGCTTGGGTACCACATGCTTGACCAGACATATGTTGACCTGCCATGCAGTTCGTTGGCAAGCATATCTAAAAGACCCACACCAAAGAACAAAGAGGATCTCTCCTTGCTCCTCATCAGCTGAGATTTCCAACCCCACTAGACCTTCAGTCCTCTCTGAGACCTGCAGTGAGAGGAATGAAGGTGTAGAATTAGGTGTGTCACAGCCAAGTACTTGTGGGCAATCTGCTTTTGGTACACCGACGCCAGATTGTACCAGGCAAATTTCCCTGCCCCAGCTGCTGCACCGCCGAAAGAAGTTTGCTCCCAGCCATCCACATGCCCAGCGGTTGAATGCTAGCTTGGCAAAATTGCTAGCACTTCAACTGCTGCCTTTTCAGTTGGTAGACTCTGCCCCCTTCCGTGAGTTTGTGGAATGTGCGGTTCCTCAGTGGCAGGTACCCAAACGCCACTTTTTCTCACGGAAGGCGATTCCAGCTCTCTACCGGCATGTGGAAGGCAATGTCCATGCCTCGCTGGACAGGGCGGTCAGCGGTAAGGTGCATATTACCGCTGACTCATGGTCCAGCAGGCATGGACAGGGACGTTACTTAAGTTTCACGGCGCATTGGGTGACTCTGCTGGCAGCTGGGAAGGATGCAGGACAAGGTGCAGTAGTGTTGGAGGTTGTTCCGCCACCACGCCTCCAAAATGCTGATTGTGACACACCTCTCTCCTCCACCCCCTCCTCTTCTTCTTCCTCCATGGCCTCTTCCTCGGAACCAGCGGTGCTCCGTAGGCGTTCAAGGGGCTACGCAAGTACGCAGGCCAAAAGATGCCATGCGGTGCTTGAGCTGGTGTGCTTGGGGGACAGGAGCCACACTGGGGCAGAGGTTCTGTCAGCTCTGCAGGGGCAGGTTCAGAGGTGGTTGACGCCACGCCATCTTAAGGCAGGAATGGTGGTTTGCGACAATGGCACCAACCTCCTCTCTGCCCTCCGACAGGGACAACTGACCCATGTGCCCTGTTTGGCTCACGTCCTTAACTTGGTGGTGCAGCGGTTCTTGGGCAGGTACCCGGGCTTACAGGATGTCCTGAGGCAGGCCAGGAAAGTCTGTGTGCATTTCCGCCGGTCATATAATGCCAGTGCTCGGCTGACGGACCTCCAAAAGGAGTTTAACCTGCCCAAGAACCGCCTAATCTGTGACATGCCCACCAGGTGGAACTCGACATTGGCCATGCTGCAGCGGCTGCACACGCAGCAGAGGGCCATAAATGAGTACCTGTGCGACTATGGCACCAGGACAGGGTCAGGGGACCTTGGTTTTTTTTCCCCACGCCAGTGGGCCATGATCAGGGATGCATGCACTGTCCTGTCACCATTCGAGGAGGCCACGAGGATGGTGAGCACTGACAGTGCATGCATCAGTGACACTGTCCCCCTTGTCCACCTGTTGGAGCACACGCTGCGTGGAATAATGGACAGGGCACTTGAGGCAGAACAGAGGCAGGAAGAGGAGGACTTCCTTAGCTCTCAAGGCCCCCTTTATCCAGACAGTGTTCCTGCGTGCCCGCCGATCACACAGGAAGAGGACGAGGAGGAGGAGGAGGAGGAGGAGGAAGATTGTGTCAGTATGGAGGTGGAGCCTGGCACTCAGCATCAGCAGTCTTTAAGGGATCAGTCCCAAGGAACACATGGACTTGTACGTGGCTGGGAGGAGGTGGCTGCGGACGTTGTTGTCCTTAGTGACCCAGAGGACTCCGGACCGAATGCCTCAGCAAACCTACGCTGCATGGCCTCCCTGATCCTGCAAAGCCTGCGTAAGGATCCTCGTATTCGTGGTATCAAGGAGAAGGACCAATACTGGCTGGCAACCCTCCTTGATCCACGTTACAAGGGTAAGGTTGCGGACCTTATCTTGCCATCGCAGAGGGAGCAGAGGATGAAACATCTTCGGGAGGCCTTGCAGAAAGGTCTGTGCAACGCGTTCCCAGAGACTGGGAGGTTACAAACTCCTGTTTCTGGACAACGTGTTGCTGAGGCTTCGGTCAGTCAAAGAAGGAGCGGTGGAGAAGGTGGCCGTCTGACCGATGCGTTCAGACAATTTTTTGGTCCGCAGCCCCAAGGTATGATCGGTTCCAGCAACCATCGCCAGCGTCTGTTTTACATGGTGCAGGAATACCTAGGGGCAAGATCAGACTTGGACACCTTTCCCACCGAAAATCCTCTGGGTTACTGGGTCTTGAGGATGGATCACTGGCCAGAGCTTGCACAGTATGCAATTGAGCTACTGGCCTGTCCTGCATCCAGCGTTCTTTCGGAACGCACATTCAGTGCTGCTGGAGGCGTGGTAACCGATCACAGGGTGCGTCTGTCCACTGACTCGGTCGATCGGCTGACCTTCATAAAAATGAATCAGTCTTGGATCACCACCAGCTACCAAGCACCTGATGCTGATGTAACTGAATAATTTTTTTCAGATCCCTTCAAAGACTGCCTATGCTGATGCTGAGTGACTATCCCTGAGTAATTATCCTCTTCCTCCTCAATCATCACGCTGATAGCTTGTAAGAACATTTTTGGTTCTGGGCGCCACCACCAGTGCCTAAGGCACAATTTTTCAGCCCCTGTATAACAGGGGCGTGTAATTACAATTTTTGATGTAATACTTTGCAGCACGGCTCGTTCCTGCATTCCAACTAGAGTGTCTGTGAGGGGTTGCAGTGTTGTGGCACCAGCACCAGTGCCTAAGGCCCAATTTTTCTGCCCCTGTCTAACAGGGGCGTGTAATTACAATTTTTGATGCAATACTTTGCAGCAGGGCTCGTTCCTGCGTTCCAACTAGAGTGTCTGTGAGGGGTTGCAGTGTTGTGGCACCAGCACCAGTGCCTAAGGCCCAATTTTTCTGCCCCTGTCTAACAGGGGCGTGTAATTACAATTTTTGATGCAATACTTTGCAGCAGGGCTCGTTCCTGCGTTCCAACTAGAGTGTCTGTGAGGGGTTGCAGTGTTGTGGCACCAGCACCAGTGCCTAAGGCCCAATTTTTCTGCCCCTGTCTAACAGGGGCGTGTAATTACAATTTTTGATGCAATACTTTGCAGCAGTGCTCGTTCCTGCGTTCCAACTAGAGTGTCTGTGAGGGGTTGCAGTGTTGTGGCACCAGCACCAGTGCCTAAGGCCTAATTTTTCAGCTCCTGTTCAACAGGGGCATGTAATTACAATTCTTGATCTAATATTTCACAGCAGGGCCCTGTGAGGGCTTACAGTGTTTTGGCCACAGCAACACCTAAGGCCCAAATTTCTGCTGAGTATATAGGGCAGGACCCTACTTTCAAACATCTAACTTACAAACGACTCCTACTTGCAAACGGAAGGAGACAACAGGAAGTGAGATGAAATCTACCCCTAGGAAGGGAAATTCTCTCATGTAAGAGTTAATATGGGAAAACAATTTCTCCTTTCCACTGATGCTTTCCAATCCTTGTTCCACAAAAAAACCCAAATTTTCAAAAAACATTTTTCATTGGGACAAAAAAGTGAGGTGAAATCTTCTGAAGAGGAGGAAAGACGCAAAACAAATGTCACAGGGGTGATAACCCTTCCCTATGTTTTCCAAAAAGCTTAGAAAAGATTTTTTGGCTGGAGCTAAACACGTTAAAAATGTTCAAAATTACAAACAGATTCTACTTAACAACAAACCTACAGTCCCTGTCTTGTTTGCACCGCCTGTATACTGCTGTTCAGAGTATATAGGGACCTTTCCTTATTTTAATTTGGGTGCGGGGTTCCCCTTAATATCCATACAAGACCCAAAGGGCCTGGTAATGGACTGGGGGGTACCCATGCCGTTTGTCTCACTGATTTTCATCCATATTGGCAGGACCCGACATGACATTAAACCCGCAAGCAGTTTTAAATGAGATTTTTTCCTTTAAAAATGACATTTGGTGCAGGGACTGTTCTAAACATGGGAAACACGCGTCACTTTACAGGCATACTATAGACACCCCCCAGGTACGATATTTAAAGGAATATTTCACTTTTTTTTTTTTACTTTAAGCATCATTAAAATCACTGCTCCCGAAAAAACGGCCGTTTTTAAAAGTTTTTTTTGCATTGATACATGTCCCCTGGGGTAGGACCCGGGTCCCCACACCCTTTTTAGGACAATACCATGCAAATTAGCCTTTAAAATGAGCACTTTTGATTTCGAACGTTCGAGTCCCATAGACGTCAATGGGGTTCTAACGTTCGTGCGAACTTGCGGTCCGTTCGCGGGTTCTGGTGCGAACCGAACCGGGGGGTGTTCGGCTCATCCCTACTAGAGACTTATTTACAATACACATTCTAACAGGCAACAGACAGACAGGTGGCTGGAATTTACATCAGCATCTCCTAACAGTATCTGTCCCTGCATTATGAATCAGCCACTATTTCTAATATGGCAAATCCAGGGTCCCCAGAGTCTGTGTGTCCTGGGGGACCAGGACCCGAATCCACAGTAGTACCACTTCAAGGGTCCCCAGGCATACAGCTCACAAAGAGCACCGTTCCCCCAAATGCCAGGGCCCACGATCGACCGGTAAGAGGCTAGCATTCAGTCCCCTCCAAAAGTCTCTCTCCCGGCTAGGTCTGTCAGATCGAGTATGCAGCAAAAGAGGATTTCGAAGAGATAGCAGCTACCATTGTCCCCATTTTCCCCCCGAACCCGGCCTTTGCATTGGTGAATGCTTCAGACTATATCAAACATCCCTAAAATATTAGCCCATATTCTTAACCATTTCCCCATTTTCATCATCTGTGCTGACCATTTCCCATGCTTCCTCAAATAACCATGCCACTGCCTTCCACGTGAACTGACCATGGCCTGTTTTTAGACTATGCCTCTGCCAACTGTTTGGACTGCTTTCACGTGAACTGACCCTGGCCTGTTTTATCAACTACGATTCTGCCTACCGCTTGGACTGCTTGCATGTGAACTGACCCTGGCCTGCTTTATGGACTATGCTTTTGCCTAACGCTTGGACTGTTGCCCTGCTACAGTAGTACACAGGGGTCTCACATGTGAGGGGCTCCAGAAATGTTTTTCCGGATGGAGAAAACTATTTTTTTTGTTTTGTAATTTCTGGATTAGGGTCTGAAGTCCGGAGGATTCATAGAGATTTGGGTGGGTGAAGCCTCTACCCCTGTGCGACTGTGCACAGGTCTTACCTGATTGCGGCCCTCAGCCTGCTGCTGACTTACTGCCATCATGCCTCTGCCTGTCGCATAAACTGACCACACCTCTGCCTGCTACCTGGACTATGGAAATAATTAGCTGTAGCAAGAGGCAGTATGTTTATGAAGGGCTGGAGAGCGATACAATAATGAGTGCAGGCAGGTAACGGTGTACCAGGACCAATATTATGGCTGTGCTGGCTCTCTGCCTGGACAATTTGTATGGACAAATGCTTTGGCTGTGCTGATGATATCCTTGTGCTGACTACAGACAATATTCCTGCCTGCTGCCTGGATAATTACTATTGTTGTTGCTAAGCACATCCCTGCCTGCTGCCTGCTGCCTGGACCAATTCTCTCCTCTAGGGACACTACTAAAACCACAGGTAATACTTTTTTTTTACCCTTTCCTCAATATAATTTATTTTGGGTGTAATTTTTGGTATGTAAATGCTATGTGTAAGAAATATTTAGGGTCTTCAAAAATGATAGGTTGTCAGGAAATTAGATGTGTAATTTATGCTTCTAGAACGCCTGAAGGTGCTACTTCAATGGTGGGCCTCTGTATGTGCTCAGGCTGTGTAAAAGTCTCGCACATGCGATATTGACATACTCTGAAGAAGTAGCAGAATGTATTTTGGGGTGTCATTTTTGCTATGTACATGCTATGTGTTGGAAATATCTTAAAAATGGACAACTTTGTGGAAAAAATATGCTTTTTAATTTTTTTCCACATTTTCCGAAAACTTCTGGAAAAAAATGAAGATCAAGACTCGTTATGCCTCATAGATTATATGCTGGGGTGTCTGCTTTCCAAAATGGGGTCATTTTGTGGGTATTTGTACTTTCCTGGCTTGTTAGTGTCTCAAGAAATGAGTCTTCAGTACATCAGGTGTGATCAGGTGTGATCAATTTTCAATGATTGGCACCATAGCTTGTAGACTCTATAACTTTCACAAAGACCAAATAATATACACTAATTAGGGTTATTTTTACCGAAGATATATAACTGTATAAATTTTGACCACAATTTATGAAGAAAAATTACTAATTTGCAAAATTTTATGACAGAAACAAAGAAAAGGGCATTTTGTCACCAAATTTTCAGTGTTTTTTTTTTTTTATAGCACAAAAAATAAAATACCCACTAGTGATTAAGAAAGCTCTATTTGTGTGAAAGAAAGGACGCAAATTTCATTTGGTCACAGTGTTGCATGAAGTAATTGTCATTCAAAGTGTGAGAGCGCTGAAAGCTGAAAGTTGGTTTGGGCAGAAAGGGGGTGAAAGTGCCCTGTAGACAAGTGGTTAAAATACATTTGCCATAACTACATTAGTATCCCCAGCAAAGCAGCTTCATTATGATCCCATTAAATAAAGAAGAGAATGTGCGCTGCATTTCAAGATTTCATAATTTGTCACGTCACGAATGTTAATTCTCCATTACGATCACTAGTTTACAAGACTGACCGCTTCTAGCTCGTCTTTGCTTCTGAGCATGCGTGTTTGTAACATGAGGCAAAAAGGAAGTTCTGGACAGCCGCACTCCGGAATATAGCCTTAATTAGTGAAAAGTCCAACAGATGCAAGCCACAGCAAAAAATGGGACAAACGAGCTGACGTGTTTCACACTTATTGGTGCTTAGTCATAGCTACATACATACGTGGTGTTTTTTTCTGTATCTGCCTGGAGTTCAGCTTTAAGATTCTCACTAAATTTGATTCTTTACATTTTTTACTACCACGGGGAGGCTTTCGTGGTTAATTTATTCCAACTAGATCACTTATATTTATAGACACATTGCTGAAGGCTTGGATTTGATTGTCATAAAGTGCTTAATATCTGTCTGCACGATGCTTCCCATTCAATCAAGGCCCATCACTAACTGACACATTCCAGTTTGATTGATTGATTTAGTATTTTAATGTCAAAGTAAATTAACATGAATCAAGCAATGTTTAAGATAAGAATATATCCGAGAGTCATATTAGAGATGATAAAACTTTTATTTAAATTGGACACACAGAAAATAAATAATTTTTTAAGGTATCTACTTTAACCACTTCAATACCGGGCCTATTCTGGCACCCCTTTCATGATTTTTTTTGCTAGAAAATTACTCAGAACCCCCAAACATTATATATGTTATTTTTAGCAGAGACCCTATGGAATAAAATAGCAACTTTTTATGTCACGGGAGGGGAGACGTCCCCTCCCACCGCCTGTAAGAACAATCAAGTGGCTAGACAGCCGCTATGAATGTTTTTACGGTGAAGGGAATCGTCGACAGAAAAAAAAAAGATACCTGAATGATGACTGTAGCTGCATTCATCATTCAGATATCTCCACTAAGGCTGGGTTCACACCTATGCAAAATTAATGCGGCTTACACCGCATCCAATTTGCAGGACATTTTAAAATCTGTTAATTTGAATGAGGCTGGTTCACATATGTGCGTTGCATTCGCACGATGCATTGTCCAAAAAACGTGTGCATTTTCTGGGCATTGCGGTGTGTATTGCAGGTACATAATCTTCTATGGGAACACATCTGATTCGCAAGTTGCGTTCCGTTGGGAACAGGAATTCTCTCCCCCTCCTCACTACACCTCCCCCCTCTCAGCTGATCCGCAGATACAACGGAGAGGAGTTGCTGAACAGCTGCTTTTTCTCTTTGCAGAGAAAAGGCAGCTGGAATTCGCACCACACATGTATGAATCCAGCCTCAAAGTCCAGGACATCATTTGACGGACTTTGGGTGGAAGTGGTTAAAAAACTAAATGAATTATCCTTACCAGTCCAGCAGGTGATGACAATCTTTGCTCTCTATATATAGGAGATTAATTAACTTCCTTTCAGGGTGGATTTTTAAGCCATGTTCTTTTTTTAATACAAAGCACATATTTATCCAGGATGAAATAAAGGCATGTGTCCTGGAAAGTGAACCTTTGGCTAGGATATGGACATTATATGTATTTACAGTATATAGTTTTAACAAGCAGTAAATAAGCATCCTCAAAGCCTGCAGCAGTAGCACTGGGGTCAAGTTGCACTCTCTGCAGCTCAGCTCACCCTGCTACCCCTCCCAGCAGTGGCTTTTCAGCCTTTTAGGCTTCAAAACTCTAATGTAAACACAAAGCAGAGCAGAGTAAGATATAAGAAAAAGCCTAGGGCAATAAGGCTGATAGGGGTAACACACAGTGTACCACACAGCATGCTGTTGGCTAATAATTTTGATAGCAGGATTGAGCTACTAAAACACTCCTGTTTCAAATGGTTAAATTTTTCCATAGTAAGAGATTAATCAACCATGTAGCTCAAGCCGTGTAGTTGTTACACTTGTAACCATCACTTTAGCAGGACAGCTTGACCTGTGCTCACTCCTGCTAGCGTTTGTGCCAGAATTTCTTTTCCAAAGGAACAAGATCCATTATCCTCACAAAAGTTAAAATATTGATATCCTCCTTTTAACTTTGCCCTGAAAGACTCAGACTCCTACTTAAGTCTCCTAAGTAAAGCTCTAACAAACATTTTCACCTAGACACATAAAACAAGAGGTTTTTTTTTTTTGCCAAATTTTACTGCCACCTGTGAGTCCCCAACAATGGGCAGTGGCATCCAAGGTATGGCAGATATGGCAAATGCCATGGGCATGGGTGCCATATGAAGGGGGCGCTTGTGAGTGGCTGGGTAGTAAGTAGGGTGCCCACAGTGTCCCGAAATGAAATGAGAACACACAGCCAGTCAGCCACCCTAAAAGCTGACTGCCATAACTAGTTGCTAGGGTGCCAGTGATGTCACAAGAGTCTCAGAGTGAGTTCCAGAAAAGTGAGGCATGTACCTAGTGCTATACTCAGACTCCACCCACCTCCTCTCCTTCTTTGGCCATGGTGCCCAGACAGAGTGACTTGCAGCCAGGGGACTTGTTCACTCTGTGTGACTGACTGTGTCTTCTCCAGTCTCCACCCACCTACTGCTCCGGCCCAGCGGTGTTCTGGAGTTCTGACTAGGCTCCTCCTTGCTGGCTCGGATCCACAGCTGCCCCTGTCCTGCCCACAGCGCAGCAGCAGTGCCCGGCGACTTCTCCTCCTCTTGCCCGCAGTCCGACTGCCTGAGGGGCCCCCCGGCCCGGACCAGTGGACCACAACAGGTGCTCAGACTTACCAGTTCAGATTAGAAGGTGAGGAAATGGAATAGGATTAGGAGATAGTGACACAAGTGGGGGACCGTAATACACGAGGTGGACAAGTGGGGGACCGTAATACACGAGGCTGACAAGTGGGGGACAGTAATACACGAGGCTGACAAGTGGGGGACAGTAATAAATGAAGCTGGCAAGTGGGAGACAGTAATAAATAAAGCTGACAAATGGGGGGGTCAGGGGACGGTATTACTGTCCCCCTGACCCCCACTTTTTAGCCTCATGTATTACTGTCCCCCACTTGTCAGCTTCATGTATTACTGTCACAGTAATACATGAAGCTGACATGAAGCTGACAAGTGGGGGCTATGAAGGTGACACAGGGGAACAACAACTGAGGGAACAGTAATGAAGAAGAAGGTGACACAAATGGGGGACATTAATCAAGGAGAAGGTGACACACGTTGGTGCAGTAATGAAGGAGAAGTGAGGGGATATGACGGTAACATAGGGGAACAACTGAGGGAATAGTAATGAAGGTGACACAAGGAACTGACGGGACGTTAAAGAGGAAGTAAGCCCTGATGGGTTTTACTTCCTCTTTTGCTCCCTGCAAATGAAAAGTGTAATGGGCTAGTATGCATCACATACTAGTCCATTATGTCACACTTACCTGCAAACGAATCCATCGCTTTCCCCTGTGCAGACTGCGTCCATCTTCGCCCCTCTTCCTTCTGGGGGCCGCGGACTCCGGCTCTGTGACTGGCCAGAGCTGCGTGATGTCACTCCCGTGCGCAGAAGCCGTCAGTCACGGCACACGCTGGGGGAAGAAACGGCACGGTGGTCCGTTTCTTCACAGCGCATGCGCCACTGACGACATCGGCACACTACAAGTGAAATATCTCCTAAACGGCGCACGTTTAGGAGATATTTCCACTACCTATAGATAAGCCTTATTCTAGGCTTACCTATAGGTAAAACTCACACAAAAGGGTATACAACCACTTTAATAAAGGTGACACAAATGGAACTGAGAGGACATTGATAAAGGAGACAGAGAGAATTGAGGAGACACTAATAAAGGAGACACACAGAGAACTGAGGGGACACTAAACAGGGTGAATTTGATTTAAATCAAGTTGATTTAAATTCAGATTCAAATACCAAGCCTGCCAATGTTGACCTTCTTTTGAAAGTGCTACGGTGTTTACCCGAAAATAAGCCTGGGTCTTATATTCATTTTGCAACAAAAGACACAGTAGGACTTATTTTTGGGGTAGGTCTTACCATGCAATGTGCTGTCTTCTCTCCCTCTCTCTCTCCCTGCCTGACAGGAATCCCCAGTGTGAACTGAATTAAAATGCTTGTAAAATCCTATAATCCACTCTATTACAGTAGTATATAAAGTACAATGTGTGTGTTTCTGTAATAGAATTGTGTCAAATACCTCCCCGATTTTATATTACAGAAACGCACACATTGTACATTATATACTACTGTAATAGAGTGGATTATAGGTTTTTACAAGCATTTTAAACTAGGGCATATTTTCGGGGTAGGG
Organism: Lithobates septentrionalis; assembly: GCA_037952835.1. NCBI lineage: Eukaryota > Metazoa > Chordata > Amphibia > Anura > Ranidae > Lithobates > Lithobates septentrionalis. Next base: position 4,227,160 of record JBBDGP010001025.1, on the reverse strand, counting down.
CTTATATTGCAGCCCTCCTGGAAAATAACGCTAGGTCGTATTTTTGGGGTAGGTCTTATTTTCGGGGAAACACGGTAGTAGCCTGGCTGTCAGGTTAAGCTTGATTATCTAAGGTTATCTGAAAGATGAATGTAATGAAACGTCCCACACTCCGCTTGAGTGCTTTCATCATACACCGTTTCCTTCCTGTCTCAATATAGATATCAGATATTCCAACCGCTGACAACCACAAACAAGGCAATACTCGTTTGGTTGCTCATCATGAACTCTTTATTAGAACAAGAATGCAGTCTTATATACGTTTGAAGAGGAGGTTCCCTCCCTCCTGCTCATATTACTCTAACAATACACATGTAACCAGAAACATAAATTAACATGAGCTAATTAACTAGTCCCTTAAAGCAGCCAAGGTGACTCCATGCCCACCTGGCCATTGTTGTGATTAACTAATTATTTAATCCTAAATGTCGGTGCGTCAACCAAAATCGGTAGACAGACACGTAGGATAAATAAGAGGCGCTCAAAACAACTAAATATTGAAAACTGACAATATACAATAGTGGTGATACCCTATATTAGTATTCTCTACACCTTAGTGCAATAAACTAATTAAAGTGAAACATAAAGCATATACCAACAACTGAATGTTGAAAACAGACAATATACAATAGTGGTGATACCCTCTATTAATATTCTTTACACCTTAGTGCAATAAACTAATTAAAGTGAACCATAAAACATATACCAAGTACCAGTGAATTAATATATGTATATATGTGACAAAAAAGTGAAACAAATGTGTATATACATTTCACTCAATGCTGTTAAATACAGTATCAACACTCCACATCAAAGTCCATAAATTTAAAGACAGCCTACAAACGAGCTGTATATGATAACATAAAAATGGTGACGGAGTATAAATCAAGTGTCCCAAACAAAATCTTCTCAGTGATTGATGACCACTAATGAGTGTCTCCGTGTGTCTTCCACCTCACCACCGTGTCAGTGAATCACACCCTCCAGACATACACTCACCGATTTATATTGCGAGCATTCTCATGCAAGGCAGAAAACGCTTTTTTTACCACACTCCAGGGCAAATAAATCATTCGATGTCCATGGTGATGATTATTCAATGGATCCACATAAAAGAAAATAAATGCTCCAATAGTGTGAACCAGCAAACACAATTTATTAAAACCACTGCAATCTTCACATAATGCACTCACATTCTCAAATGATAAAAACCAGCAGAAATCATGCAATTCACAGCAATCTTCAACTCTGTGGATAAACCTTATAACCAGCGGTCACGGCGGACCCGAGGTGTGCAGTTGCTGGGCTATAATCTCACCCCTCCCTCGGTAAACCTCCGCTCCTCCGTGTACTCGAATTCCTAACCTCCTGTGTGGCTGACAGCGCTCGCGTCACGTCTCACAGCCACGCCCCCGACATGTTTCAACATAGGTAGACTTATTCATGGGATTGGCTGTATCCGCTGCCACTCAACCCTTATATTTGCTCCAAGACCACTGCCCATTCGGCCGCGTACTGCGCATGCGCACACCTCGCGTCCCCGTTCAATGGATTCGCTGCTGTTTAATGAAGCATAATATACTTGGGATCGGGCATGAAAATAAAATATATAGAATATAATAAAACTGACAGACCCTAATATACCTTCCTAACTGATATGCTAATGTAGGTAGGCTGTAGTTCACTGGATATATCTGGACTCCGATTTCAATCATCCCTAGTGATTGCAGCACTCATCCCCAGAGTTTGGCCACTACACATCCAGGGAGATATTATATATCCATACAGCAAACACCAACCTCACTACAAGGTGCATCACCTAAAACACTTTCTTCATGGTGTGAACCTCCCTCATTTAATAATCGTAATTCAAACAAATATAAACTACTTAAAACTGTATATATAAAACACAATCAGGATCCATCAATTCCTGAACTCCTGCTTGTTACATTAAATAAAACTGTTGCTGTTCATAATTAAATGCATACCACAGTACTTCATATAAAATTGAGTGAATACATTAGAAATAGAAATAAAAATTGAAATCTAAAGCTAATATAAATGGATACCTATCTCCCAAATATATAAAAAATATATAAAAAAATATATAAAAAATATATATATAAAAAATTGATCGAGTTGTCTGTAACGACCCAAACCCCCCCCCCAGGTGAGTATTGAGCAATGTTCCGCAACATCTCCATTGTGAACATTCACTACACAGTATTTTGCAAGGGTTATATCACAATCATGTTCCCCTCTCTCCCCTCCTCTTTGGAGCTAATTCTTCTCCAGAATCCTGGTGTGTGTCCACATAATGGTAGTCAATCCAAGCTTATGACTAACTCCCAACTACTCCCCTACTACCCTCCAGGTTAAGGGGCCCACTCAGATATCTTGCAATGCATTTCTATGTGGGGAAATATATGCAAAATCTCACCCTCTACAAAATCCACAGAGATCCAAAAGTAATAAAATCCACAGAGATCCTAAAACAATAATATACAGAGCTAAGGGACCCTATTCTAAAAATTATTGATAAAACAGTTCAGATCTAATTCTATGTTTAACCCCCTAGGGGTTAAACTTTTCAATAAATAGATCCATCTGGTTTCCCGTTGGGATAAATCCCTGACTCTGTTGGACCCTCTCCAGGATGGATGAACAATGTCAATCCCACAGAATTGTAATACTGAGGGATCCTGCTGATGTTTTTCTTTAAAATGTAGGGAGACACTGTGGTACTTATAACCATTTCTAATATTGGTTAGATGTTCTGAGATCCTGATCCTCAGAAGTCTCTTCGTCCTCCCTACATACAGCAGGCCACATGGACACCACATTAGGTAGACAACATGTGATGAGTTACACGTGCTGAATTCCTTAATTTCAAAGGATTCTCCATCCCTGTTGGTTACACTTGTCACTCCTCTATGACTGACTCTTACAGTCCTGCAACAAATGCATCTTCTACAACTGTAGAAGCCTCTGAAATCAAATCTCAACAAGTTCCGTCCTGGTGGAACCAAAATGTTCTTAACCACATGGTCACCGAAACTCGGGGCTCTCCTATATATGAATATTGGCTGGTTCGGTAGCACCTCCCCCAAATGCCTATCCTTACACAGAATATGCCAGTATTTTCTGAAAATGCCTTCAATATCCTTATACTGGCAATGAAATCCTGAAATAAATCCAAATTGATGTTTATTATCATTAGGTGTGCTTTCAGATTTCTTCAGGCATTGTTCCCTGGGTACTAATGCAACCTCCTGGGTGATCTTATTTAGTTCATCCTCCCCATAACCTCTTTGTAAAAAAAAGATATCTGAGTGGGCCCCTTAACCTGGAAGGTAGTAGGGGAGTAGTTGGGAGTTAGTCATAAGCTTGGATTGACTACCATTATGTGGGCACACACCAGGATTCTGGAGAGGAATTAGCTCCAAAGAGGAGGGGAGAGAGGGGAACATGATTGTGATATAACCCTTGCAAAATACTGTGTAGTGAATGTTCACAATGGAGATGTTGCGGAACATTGCTCAATACTCACCTGGGGGGGGTTTGGGTCGTTACAGACAACTCGATCAATTTTTTATATATATATTTTTTATATTTTTTTTTATATATATTTTTTTATATATTTTTTATATATTTGGGAGATAGGTATCCATTTATATTAGCTTTAGATTTCAATTTTTATTTCAATTTCTAATGTATTCACTCAATTTTATATGAAGTACTGTGGTATGCATTTAATTATGAACAGCAACAGTTTTATTTAATGTAACAAGCAGGAGTTCAGGAATTGATGGATCCTGATTGTGTTTTATATATACAGTTTTAAGTAGTTTATATTTGTTTGAATTACGATTATTAAATGAGGGAGGTTCACACCATGAAGAAAGTGTTTTAGGTGATGCACCTTGTAGTGAGGTTGGTGTTTGCTGTATGGATATATAATATCTCCCTGGATGTGTAGTGGCCAAACTCTGGGGATGAGTGCTGCAATCACTAGGGATGATTGAAATCGCAGTCCCGATATATCCAGTGAACTACAGCCTACCTACATTAGCATATCAGTTAGGAAGGTATATTAGGGTCTGTCAGTTTTATTATATTCTATATATTTTATTTTCATGCCTGATCCCAAGTATATTATGCTTCATTAAACAGCAGCGAATCCATTGAACGGGGACGCGAGGTGTGCGCATGCGCAGTACGCGGCCGAAATGGGCTGTGGTCTTGGAGCAAATATAAGGGTTGAGTGGCAGCGGACACAGCCAATCCCATGAATAAGTCTACCTATGACGAAACATGTCGGGGGCGTGGCTGTGAGACGTGACGCGAGCGCTGTCAGCCACACAGGAGGTTAGGAATTCGAGTACACGGAGGAGCGGAGGTTTACCGAGGGAGGGGTGAGATTATAGCCCAGCAACTGCACACCTCGGGTCTGCCGTGACCGCTGGTTATAAGGTTTATCCACAGAGTTGAAGATTGCTGTGAATTGCATGATTTCTGCTGGTTTTTATCTTTTGAGAATGTGAGTGCATTATGTGAAGATTGCAGTGGTTTTAATAAATTGTGTTTGCTTGTTCACACTATTGGAGCATTTATTTTCTTTTATGTGGATCCATTGAATAATCATCACCATGGACATCGAATGATTTATTTGCCCTGGAGTGTGGTAAAAAAAGCGTTTTCTGCCTTGCATGAGAATGCTGGCAATATAAATCGGTGAGTGTATGTCTGGAGGGTGTGATTCACTGACACGGTGGTGAGGTGGAAGACACACGGAGACACTCATTAGTGGTCATCAATCACTGAGAAGATTTTGTTTGCGACACTTGATTTTTACTCCGTCACCATTTTTATGTTATCATATACAGCTCGTTTGTAGTCTTTAAATTTATGGACTTTGATGTGGAGTGTTGATATTTAACAGCATTGAGTGAAATGTATATACACATTTGTTTCACTTTTTTGTCACATATATACATATATTAATTCACTGGTACTTGGTATTTGTTTTATGGTTCACTTTAATTAGTTTATTGCGCTAAGGTGTAAAGAATATTAATAGAGGGTATCACCACTATTGTATATTGTCTGTTTTCAACATTCAGTTGTTGGTATATGCTTTACGGTCGGTTCACACTGGGGCGACTTGGGATCCGACTTGTACGCCCTCAAGTCGCCCCAAGTCGCCCCAGAAATAGTTTCAATGGGAGTGAACGCTAGCGTCTTAATAGACACTACTGAAGTCGCTCCGACTTCAGAGCGTACTCCCTGTACTACTTTGATCCGACTTGGTAGGCGACCTGTACCATAGAAATCAATGGAAGTCGCCTCCAAGTCGGATCTCTCTGTAAAGTCGAGAGACTTTGCAGGGAAAACCCCTCCCTCCCCCCTCCCTCCCAGAGAGCTGATTGCCCCGTGATTGGCCACAGCCGAAGTCGCCTGTGATGGAGGCGACTTCAAGTCACCTTGTAATTTGCTAAAGTAGCGCTGAAGTCGCGCTGAAGTCGCGTCGAAGCCGCGTTGAAGTCGCCGTGCAAAGTCGCGCTGAAGTCGTGTTGCCCCAGTGTGAACCGACCCTAATGGTTCACTTTAATTAGTTTATTGCACTAAGGTGTAGAGAATACTAATAGAGGGTATCACCACTATTGTATATTGTCAGTTTTCAATATTTAGTTGTTTTGAGCGCCTCTTATTTATCCTACGTGTCTGTCTACCGATTTTGGGTGACTCACCGACATTTAGGATTAAATAATTAGTTGATGCACATTTATTTTTAAAGGGGCAGCTCAGCATCACTCATTATTATTATTATCACATTTTGTGTTTTGGAGTTTTATATATATTTTTTGCACCAATCAGTAATTTTTTGAGGTGTAATTAGGGTTTTAGTGGCGCGGTGGAGGTGTTTTCTGTTTGAAGGGCGGTTATCATCCAGGATACCTATACAACAATTTATCTGATATTCTCACCACTCGCAGCCATGGATGCATTCAATTTCTTAACGAATAGACAACTTATCCCCGAATCGGTCTTTTCCAATGATCAACCAATGACTGAATGTGAGGAAGACTTTTCGGTTTTATTAAAAACACTTGATGGTTTGCTGGAAAAGCAAATCAAAACATGGTGGGATGTGTTCACATTTGAGCACTATTGTAGAGAGAACCTCATCTTTAGAAGCTTAAGATGGGAGGTGCCTCCCCAGGATGGTCTTAATGACCAGCCATATATGAACGAATGGCTGGAATTTTTTAACAAAGCAGGAAGAGAGTTACAGGGACTAGTTCTTAAAAGGAAACAAATAAAATTGAGGATGCTGAATGAAAAAATCAGAGATCTACAGGAAAAACTAGAACCCATTAAGGATACTAATCAAATGAATGATTTTAATAGTAATATAAAGAAAAAATTAGAGAAAATTGATCGAGAAACCCAAAAAAAGAAGGTAAAAAAGTATAACAGAGATTCGAATGATTTTAAAACTAATAAAATCTATGCATGGCAAGCATCATTAGAGAATAACATTGCTGGCCCAGGTGCCAACACCAATGCGGCAGGGGGTACTAGTAATCCTCCGCCGAAACCGGAAATTAAGAAGAAAATAGGGAACAAAGGTAAAGGTGGAAATGATGCTATGGACCCTAGATCCAATGAGAGAGGACGAAGTGTTGGGGACGATCAGTATGGAAGGGAGTATTATCATTCTTCCAGACCCCCATCACGAGGAAGAGGAGGAAAGGGATATTACCAATCCTCTAGACCTCCATCACGAGGGAGAGGGGGATATCCACGAGGATATTTCAATGATCGCCCATCCTCTAGGGATTATAGGGGTAATACACCACAGGAATATAGGCAGTGGCAGCAATATCCCCCATCATATCAGTACTCTGATGGTTATGGTGAGATCCCCCTCTATAATAGATTCTCACCGCTGGAGAGGGAAGATCGATCTGGCTATGTTCCTTTTTTAGGGCAACGGGGGAGGGGAGGGGGAACACCGAGGAGGAACCCCAGGGATCCCCACCAGAGAGGGGGAAGGAGGCAGGTACCCCCCCTAGGTTACAACAGGGAGAACATGCCCCCCCAAGGAGAAGGAGGGGGTGCAGGGCAGGAAGATCCAAGAAATCCAAGGAAACGACCGAGAGATGCATAAATACAGGGATATACAACCTAAGCAGTGTTGAGCTCAATCATAAAGAGCTCAACATTTTGAACTTAGGTTTAAAATGTGCCCCAAAAAAGGAAATGAATAAATTTGATGTCTATATTGACGCACCTAAATTCATTAGAACTATGAATATCAAGAAGTATTTCCTAAGTCATCCGGTGGAATCCTCTGTAAAATCTAGGGTACCACCGAATAAGGTAGATACGGGATTAAAAAATAAATCTATTTTCAATCCCCAGAATCCAAGCAACCACTTTATAGAGGTTTTTAAGAGCTTGGTACTGAGTGATATTGAGAGGCTTGTCCCACGTAAGGGGGTCAACCCTTATTACATTAGGGAAGGGATCAGATCCCTAGAAGAAAAGAAGGATCTGATAGTGCGACCCGCTGATAAAAGGGGGGGGGGGTGGTACTGCTAGATAAATCATTTTATCTGAACCAGCTTTTGGAACTAGTAGGAGATAGAACTACCTATAGAATACTATCAGCTGATCCGACGGATGCGTACAAAGCACAGTTATCAGCTTTAGTGGAATGGGGCTTTAGGACAGATGCATTAAATGCCAAAGAAAAGAGGTATCTAATCCCCAGTGCTTGCAGAATCCCAGTTATATACACCTTACCAAAGGTACACAAAAATACGCAGTGCTCACCACCTAGGCCGATTGTTAATGGGATTGGCTCTGTAACAGCGAGATTGGGGGAATTTTTAGATAAGTTCCTCCAACCGAGTGTTAAGGCCACCAGAGCGTACTTGAAAGACACAAGTGACCTTTTGACATTGCTTAATGATGTGCAATTGGAAACCTCATCAATAGTGTATTTGGTAACGGCTGATGTGGCCTCCCTATACACGATTATACAACACGAGGATGCGTCTCTGGCCCTTAATTGGGCATTGAGCAAAAGAGATGACATTCCAGCTGTACAGAAAAGATTTTTGGGACAGGCACTGGAATTTTGCATGTCCCACAATTATTTTTGGTGTGATGGTCATTTCTACTCTCAACAAGTTGGCGTGGCGATGGGAGCGAAATATGCTCCCAGCCTCGCCAACTTGTTTATGGCTGAGTGGGAAGATAGAAAAATGTTCAGCCAGAGAAACCTCAACTGTTATTTTATTGACGGTTCATTGATGACCTCCTGTTCATTTGGGAGGGGACAGAGGAATCAGCGATTGAATTTTTGCAAGAGCTCAATAATAATTCAAATAATATTAGATTGGAGCATCAGATTAGTAATAACTCGGTTAATTTCCTGGATGTAACTATTGAGAGAGAAGGGGATTCATTAGGAACAAAAGTGTACTTTAAGCCAACAGATCGAAACAGTTTCTTATCAATAAGAAGTGTCCATCATCCGGCATGGATAAGAAACATCCCGAAGGGGCAGATATTACGTGTACGCCGAAACTGCACAGAGTTGGATGATTTTTATGAACAAGCAGGGGTCCTAAAAAATAAATTTTTACAAAGAGGTTATGGGGAGGATGAACTAAATAAGATCACCCAGGAGGTCGCATTAGTACCCAGGGAACAATGCCTGAAGAAATCTGAGAGCACACCTAATGATAATAAACATCAATTTGGATTTATTTCAGGATTTCATTGCCAGTATAAGGATATTGAAGGCATTTTCAGAAAATACTGGCATATTCTGTGTAAGGATAGGCATTTGGGGGAGGTGCTACCGAACCAGCCAATATTCATATATAGGAGAGCCCCGAGTTTCGGTGACCATGTGGTTAAGAACATTTTGGATCCACCAGGACGGAACTTGTTGAGATTTGATTTCAGAGGCTTCTACAGTTGTAGAAGATGCATTTGTTGCAGGACTGTAAGAGTCAGTCATAGAGGAGTGACAAGTGTAACCAACAGGGATGGGGAATCCTTTGAAATTAAGAAATTCAGCACGTGTAACTCATCACATGTTGTCTACCTAATGTGGTGTCCGTGTGGCCTGCTGTATGTAGGGAGGACGAAGAGACTTCTGAGGATCAGGATCTCAGAACATCTAACCAATATTAGAAATGGTTATAAGTACCACAGTGTCTCCCTACATTTTAAAGAAAAACATCAGCAGGATCCCTCAGTATTACAATTCTGTGGGATTGACATTGTTCATACATCCTGGAGAGGGTCCAACAGAGTCAGGGATTTATCCCAACGGGAAACCAGATGGATTTATTTATTGAAAAGTTTAACCCCTAGGGGGTTAAACATAGAATTAGATCTGAACTGTTTTATCAATAATTTTTAGAATAGGGTCCCTTAGCTCTGTATATTATTGTTTTAGGATCTCTGTGGATTTTATTACTTTTGGATTCTGTGGATTTTGTAGAGGGTGAGATTTTGCATATATTTCCCCACATAGAAATGCACTGCAAGATATCTGAGCGGGCCCCTTAACCTGGAGGGTAGTAGGGGAGTAGTTGGGAGTTAGTCATAAGCTTGGATTGACTACCATTATGTGGACACACACCAGGATTCTGGAGAAGAATTAGCTCCAAAGAGGAGGGGAGAGAGGGGAACATGATTGTGATATAACCCTTGCAAAATACTGTGTAGTGAATGTTCACAATGGAGATGTTGCGGAACATTGCTCAATACTCACCTGGGGGGGGGGTTGGGTCGTTGCAGACAACTCGATCAATTTTTTATATATATATTTTTTATATATATATTTTTTATATATTTTTTATATATATATTTTTATATATTTTTTATATATTTGGGAGATAGGTATCCATTTATATTAGCTTTAGATTTCAATTTTTATTTCTATTTCTAATGTATTCACTCAATTTTATATGAAGTACTGTGGTATGCATTTAATTATGAACAGCAACAGTTTTATTTAATGTAACAAGCAGGAGTTCAGGAATTGATGGATCCTGATTGTGTTTTATATATACAGTTTTAAGTAGTTTATATTTGTTTGAATTACGATTATTAAATGAGGGAGGTTCACACCATGAAGAAAGTGTTTTAGGTGATGCACCTTGTAGTGAGGTTGGTGTTTGCTGTATGGATATATAATATCTCCCTGGATGTGTAGTGGCCAAACTCTGGGGATGAGTGCTGCAATCACTAGGGATGATTGAAATCGCAGTCCCGATATATCCAGTGAACTACAGCCTACCTACATTAGCATATCAGTTAGGAAGGTATATTAGGGTCTGTCAGTTTTATTATATTCTATATATTTTATTTTCATGCCCGATCCCAAGTATATTATGCTTCATTAAACAGCAGCGAATCCATTGAACGGGGACGCGAGGTGTGCGCATGCGCAGTACGCGGCCGAATGGGCGGCGGTCTTGGAGCAAATATAAGGGTTGAGTGGCAGCGGACACAGCCAATCCCATGAATAAGTCTACCTATGACGAAACATGTCGGGGGCGTGGCTGTGAGACGTGACGCGAGCGCTGTCAGCCACACAGGAGGTTAGGAATTTGAGTACACGGAGGAGCGGAGGTTTACAGAGGGAGGGGTGAGATTATAGCCCAGCAACTGCACACCTCGGGTCCGCCGTGACCGCTGGTTATAAGGTTTATCCACAGAGTTGAAGATTGCTGTGAATTGCATGATTTCTGCTGGTTTTTATCTTTTGAGAATGTGAGTGCATTATGTGAAGATTGCAGTGGTTTTAATAAATTGTGTTTGCTGGTTCACACTATTGGAGCATTTATTTTCTTTTATGTGGATCCATTGAATAATCATCACCATTGACATCGAATGATTTATTTGCCCTGGAGTGTGGTAAAAAAAGCGTTTTCTGCCTTGCATGAGAATGCTGGCAATATAAATCGGTGAGTGTATGTCTGGAGAGTGTGATTCACTGACACGGTGGTGAGGTGGAAGACACACGGAGACACTCATTAGTGGTCATCAATCACTGAGAAGATTTTGTTTGGGACACTTGATTTTTACTCTGTCACCATTTTTATGTTATCATATACAGCTCGTTTGTAGGCTGTCTTTAAATCTATGGACTTTGATGTGGAGTGTTGATATTTAACAGCATTGAGTGAAATGTATATACACATTTGTTTCACTTTTTTGTCACATATATACATATATTAATTCACTGGTACTTGGTATATGTTTTATGGTTCACTTTAATTAGTTTATTGCACTAAGGTGTAAAGAATATTAATAGAGGGTATCACCACTATTGTATATTGTCAGTTTTCAACATTCAGTTGTTGGTATACGCTTTATGGTTCACTTTAATTAGTTTATTGCACTATGGTGAAGAGAATACTAATAGAGGGTATCACCACTATTGTATATTGTCAGTTTTCAATATTTAGTTGTTTTGAGCGCCTCTTATTTATCCTACGTGTCTGTCTACCGATTTTGGGTGACGCACCGACATTTAGGATTAAATAATTAGTTGATGCACATTTATTTTTAAAGGGGCAGCTCGGCATCACTCATTATTATTATTATCACATTTTGTGTTTTGGAGTTCTATATATATTTTTTGCACCAATCAGTAATTTTTTGAGGTGTAATTAGGGTTTTAGTGGCGCGGTGGAGGTGTTTTCTGTTTGAAGGGCGGTTATCATCCAGGATACCTATACAACATTGTTGTGATTAATCAGGATTTCACTACAGGTCAGACTTGTTGTCACACACTGCTTCACACAGTAGATTATACATAATCATAAGTATAAACACAGGACACCTTTCACAATAGCAGGAGCTCCAGTAGGAATCGACCCATCTCCTACATTGTACAAAGGCCAATGTGATCAGCTCTTTCAATTAATCCAATCCAAGCCACATTTTCTCAGTCACTCTGTGCCCCTAATGGACACAGGGTGACATAGACATAGGAGGTGCTTGGGGAGCTAAAACAAGGATTTCCCAACCTCTCCAAGGGATTCTGTTCCATGGGCCCTCCCATCACGGATGGGTTTCAAATGTTTTGACAGGGGCACAGTTTCAGTGCTTGCCATAGGCTCCATTTTCACTAGATACGCCTCTGATAATGGGGCATATGTAGCAATTTGCAAACTAACAGCAGGCTAACTCAGGTTAACTAAGTGATAAAGGAGATGATGAGAATCTAATGCCCCGTCGGATTTGTGTACACACGATCGGAATTTCCGACAACAGATTTTGTTGTCGGAAAATTTTATATCCTGCTCTCAAACTTTGTGTGTCGGAAAATCCGATGGAAAATGTCCAATGGAGCCCACACACGGTCGGAATTTCAGACAACACGCTCCGATCGGACATTTTCCATCGAAAAATCCGACCGTGTGTACGGGGCATAAGAGTACCAGTAGGTACAAACGTGGAAAAATAATCAATATGAAATAGTTACCTTTCCAGGTGGGCACATAAGCACAGAGATGTGTAGCAAGCAGGCTTGAATAGTACTCCTGTTGCAAACAACTGTCAGCATAAAGCAATGCCCGGCTGCTGCTCAGACACCAGTCACATGTAGGAAATCAACATGATTCTAGCATGCGGGCGGTGGTTGATTGGCAGATGATCATTGCTGTATACCGACTGCTGTTCTTAGCGTCTTGAATTACCAAGTAAAGGTAGATTGTGGGCTAAATTCACAAAGTGGTATCGAGGACTTTAAAAAAACAGTAAAATACTACTCAGCATTTTTCAAAAAAGTTTCTTGACATGTACAACAAACGCTACCAAAATACCTCATCAGTTATTTTATGAAGTCTTACAGTATTTTAGTAGTGAAAACATGTGGCAATTTATCACCTGGCAGTAGCCAGTGTGTTTATTTACGTTAGTAAATATGCGTTGATAAGGAGCGGGCGGCTACTGGCATCCTTAACAAGCAGTAAACAAAACGACTTATTGCTACTACATGTTACTGCCTTTCAATGAAAATAAATAAAAAACTATTGAAAGAAAAACAAGCAGTAAACAACATGGTTGTTAAGGAGCATGCAGCAGCCGTGTCCTTAACAAATGATGAGTCATCAGCTGTCAGAGGGGTTCCCCGCTGACAGCTGAATGTAAAAAAAAATTGCCAGCAATGTAAAATTAAAAAAAAAAAAATGCCATGGGATCCGCCAAAAAATCCATACCAGACCCTTATCCAAGCATGCAGCCTGGCAGGTCAGGAAAGGGAGGGGACGAGCGAGTGTCCCCTCTCCTGAACCATACCAGGCCACATGCCCTCAACCCCCCCCATACCAGGCCAAATGCCCCCCCAAAGCTCCTTGTTCCCATGTTGATGAAACAAGGGCCTCTTCCCCACAACCCTGGCTGGTGGTTGTGGTGGTCTGTGGGCAGGGGGCCTATCGGAATCTGGAAGCTCCCAGATCCTGGCCCTCCTTATATGAATCCAACTCCACCATCTGACAGTTCTCAAATAACTAAGGTGGGAGCCACCTGATGACCTCACTGGGTGACCTTACCCCCTTGTGGCATCATCAACCCAGCATGCCCCTGCCGATGACATCACAAGGGGTTTCGGTCAACTGGCAACATCATCGGGTAGCCCCCTCTTAGTTATATGGGAACTGTCAGATGGCAGGAACCTTCAGCGAAAGCAGATCTTTATTTTTTTATTATTTTTCTGGGTCGGCGGTGGATGTCGCGATTGACGATGGATCTTCACCAGGGGGACAATTTTTTTATTTTTGTTTTTTAAACAAAGGACTTGTCAAAAACGTCCTACTTTACACTACACTTTTTTTGCTGAAGGAGTAGGGGGTACTATGCATCCCATACTCATTTACATGGGGGGGGGGGGTTAGGATCTGGGGGCCAGGTTTCTAACCAATACCTTTTTGAACATTTCCTGGACTCCATATTTTGTGAAGGGCTATAGTATCTCACAAAAATGAGTACACCCCTCACATTTTTGTAAATATTTTATTATATCTTTTATGTGACAACACTGAAGAAATTATACATTGCTACAATGTAAAGTAGTGAGTGTACAGCTTGTATAACAATGTAAATTTGCTGTCCCCTCAAAACAACTCAACACATAATGTCTAAACTGCTGGCAACAAAAGCGAGTACACCCCTAAGTCAAAATGTCCAAATTGGGTCCAAAGTTTCAATATTTTGTGAGACCATCATTATTTTCCAGCACTGCTTTAACCCTCTTGGGCATGGAGTTCACTAGAGCTTCACAAGTTGCCACTGGAGTCCTCTTCCACTCCTCCATGATGAAATCATTGAGCTGGTGGATATTAGAGACCTTGCGCTCCTCCACCTTCCATTTGAGGATGCCCCACAGATGCTCAATAGGGTTTAGGTTTGGAGACATGCTTGGGCAGTCCATCAACTTTACCCTAAGCTTCTTTAGCAAGGCAGTGCTCGTCTTTCAGGTGTGTTTGGGGTTGTTATCATGTTGGAATACTGCCCTGAGGCCCAGTCTCTGAAAGGAGGGGATCCTGCTCTGCTTCAGTATGTCACAGTACATGTTGGCATTCATGGTTCCCTCAATGAACTGTAGCTCCCCAGTGCCGGCAGCACTCATGCAACTCCAGACTATGACACTCCCGCCACTATGCTTGACTGTAGGCAAGACACACTTGTCTTTGTACTCCTCACCCTACACACGTTTGATACCATCTGAACCAAATAAGTTTATCTTAATCTCATCAGACCAGTTCCAGTAGTCCATGTCTTTAGTTTGTTTGTCTTTAGCAAACTGTTTGCGGGTTTTCTTGTGCATCATATTTAGAAAAGGCTTCCTTCTGGGACAACAGCCATGCAGACCAATTTGATGCAGTGTGCGGCGTATGGTCTGAGCACTGACATGCTGATCCCCCACCCCTTCAACCTCTGCAGCAATGCTGGCAGCACTCATATGTCTATTTCCCCGAAGACAACCTCTGGATATGATGCTGAGCACGTGCACTCAACTTCTTTGGTTGACTATGGCGAGACCTGTTCTGAGGGGAACCTGTCCTGTTAAACCACTGTATGGTCTTGGCCACTGTTCTGCAGCTCAGTTTCGGGGGTCTTGGTAATCTTCTTATAGCCTAGACCACCTGCTCCCCATTCACACCTGAGACCTTGTAACACTGTGTGTTGAGTTATTTTGAGGGGACAGCAAATTTACACTGTTATACAAGCTGTACACTCACTACTTTATATTGTAGCAAAGTGTAATTTCTTCAGTCTTGTCACATGAAAAGATATAATAAAATATTAACAAAAATGTGAGATACTGTAAAATTCAAGCCTGTTTGTAACGATACATATTCCCATGTGTTTCAAGCCACCTGCAACGCTGAGCATCTAAGAGTACCAGTAGGTCCAAATGTGGAAAATGAAAATTCTCCACGTTTGGACCTACTGGTACTCTTAGATGTGCCCATTATTTTTGCCTCTTTTCAGTGTATATTCCCTTTTAGGGGTCATTGGTTGGCTTCTTGAAGTGTGCCAATTAAACACAAAACTTTTTGCTTGTATATCCAGGCTCTTTCTCTTTGTGATTCTCTCTCCACGCACACAACGCAGACTGCCAAGCAACACTCCAACAGCACTCTTCACTGACACGATCGATGCAGTTAGTCATCAGCTCCCCAGAACTCTTTGCAGGTCTAGCAGCACAGTGCCTGAGCTCTGTCTATTACTGTGTATGCTCGTGGTCAAAAGGAGGATTCTTCATCACATCCTCTGGTCCCACATAGATAAAAGCTCCTCAGAATCAGAGTGCCTTTAGGCTCAACAGTTGGGTGACTTCTGAAGGCAATTGGTTCCATTAGATTTTAGTTAAGGGTATCAGAGTAAAGGGGGCTGAATACTGTATCAAGGTTTGTAGAGCCTTGTGAATCTGTTATAGGATTTTGATTCGGAGATGTGCTCAATGAGGGTTTCTGAAATAAGACTGGGGTTTTTATCATGGTGCATCATAGATTTTTAATCCAAGTCTGATGTTTGCCATATGTTGGTTTAGTCTCTCCCAGAAGGTTTGGATCATTCTCCCTATGTTCCGGAGTTAAAAAATATACTTAAAGACATTAATCACAAACTGTGAGGCACAAGTGAACAGTAATCTTAAGCTGGGTACACATGGGCCAAATGTCGGGAGACAACAGATGGGCCAAAAAAAAAAAAAACAGCAGACATTCAGCCTGCGTGTATGTCGGTCTGTCCAACAGAAGCCAGCCATTCTACCAGCTTCTGACGGACGTCCATGCTGGAAAACCAGCATCTGACGGACTCCGCACTCTTTGCCATTGGCAGTGTTTTAGCTGCCAGAACACAACAGCTCAGTGGGGGAGATCATTGAACTAACCTCACATGGTTAGTACAGCGACTCCGACCAGGGTTGAATGAAAAAAAAAACTAATAGTGTGTACCCGGCTTTACAGTATGTTCCATTTTGTGCCACTGCTATTTGGAACTGTTGTGCAACTATACGTCCCATGAGACATTGTAAAACTCTGACATTCACAGACATGACTAGGCATGATGCAAATTGTAGTTCCTGAACAACTGGAGGGACATAGTTTGGAGACCCCTGCACTAGACACTTTGATGTGCACATTGAAAACATCTTACTGAACCTGAGTCTTATTTTTTCTTGGGAGCAGCCATTGTTCCTGAAGTTGAGATTTTACTCAGTGCTAAAGTGTTCTATAGAGTGGGTGCTCTACTATAGGTGATTCTTGCATATGTAGCATCCTCTAGGTAGGTAGGTGCTAGAATGAGAATTTTTGATTAGGATTAGCTAAATTTAGGCAGGCCTGGCTAGTCGCCAGGCCTGTTTGTTTTCATTTTATCTGAGCTGGGAGTGGTTCAGAGTAGGAGCTGGTGACTCACAGGCTGCATCACTGAGACCTCATTCTTCTTTCCAGAAGAGTCTGGAAAGAGAGGAGGAGAGGAGAGGAGAGGTGAAGCTGCCTAGGGTATTCTGAGGAGCCCTGACCAATCCCCAACCTGGATCCTTAAATACCCAGGGTCAGCCCAGCTGGGGAGGAGTTGTCGGGTGGAAGAGCTGGAGTGGAGAGTGTGGAGTCTGTCGGGGCTTTTGGGGGAGCTCCCCAGTCTGGGGGGGAGGTGACCTTGGGCCTGGGCTCGGGTGCAGTCGGGACCAACTTCAAGAACACGTGAAGATGTCCTGGACCGGAGGCACAAGAGAGGACAGTGGCAGAGAGCACTGCTGAGAGACTCCAGGGAGGACAACTGGCCGCAGCCGGGAGGGTTGGTGAGTGAGACACAGTCAGGAGGACTGGGGAGGCATGCTTGAAGTGACTGGGAGCTTGCAGTCTGAGATGGGTGCAGAACCAGAAGAGTGTGCTGTGGGAAGTTGGGCAGTGGAGAGAGGCAGCTGCAGCCATGAGGGCTGACAGGGCCTGAAGATGGGTTACTGGGCTCAGTAGTCACGTGTAGGACAGCTAGCACCAGAGACTTCTATTTTGCTATACTATAGGGGCCAGCGGTCCCTGCCTGCAAAGAGCAATTGATAAAGGCCTGGCTGAGCCAGTGTCAGGCCTAACCACTTTGTGCTAGCTCTGCCTGGAAGATTAGAGAGGAAGCGATGTGCTGGAGGAGAAAGACCTGAAGATTAGAGAGGAAGCAATGTGCACGAGGAGAAATGGAGTGTATACACTGGAGTGTATATAATCGTCCCAAGGAATTTTTGTCAAATCTGATTGGCACCCCATATTTCCCTAACACCATCCATCTTTAATCCCCTCAATAAAACAAAAAAAAAAAAGTTCTGACTGTTCCATGTCTCTGAGTGACTGAGAAGTGAATGCTGGGCTGGGCAAGGTGACGGGTGAACCACAGCATTCAGCAGCTCCTAAGGGGGCACCGCTACACATGGTTGAGTAAATCATCTTTTAGTAATGGATCCATCTTTAAAATGTGCCATTGCTTGTCTAGAATGTTCCTGATCATCAAATTGACTATTATACAGAGTTATGAAGTTGGTAGTAGTGATGGATTTTTGCTGGTAGGGAGCAAACAGGTTTCTTAGGAAAAACGTCTTGCCTTTCAAAAAGCTTTACCTACCAAAGTTGTTGGATAATTTTTGACCATGAAACGGTCTTTAAAGATCTCTGTTTGAGTGTGGAAATCAATCACAGAGGTGAAATTCCTTTCTAATCTTCTGAACTGCCCAAAAGGAACATTCTGCAGCCAGGGTTTATAATGACAACTTTTAAAATCCAAATAACTGTTGCTATCTTTTTTATAAAAACAATTCTTAGTTACCCTTGTTGAATCCATGTCCTTCTGATATAATGGATTCTGGCTGACAACTTGTCTACTATTGCTCTTGCATCTGTGCTTTTATGAATGACACCAAATATACCCCTGTTGGTCAAAAGATTGTATTTGTCCAATGTTAGTGGTGCACATAACTCCCTAACTTGGCCCCATATTTTTTAAGAGAATACTTCAAAGCTTGTATATCAAAGGAACACCATGCTAATAAAAAGGAAAAAAAAGAAAAGAAAAAAAGACATATGATATCTAATATGAGAAAAGGCTGAAGATTAAGCAAAAATAAAATGTATTTATCCTTTTATATTCAAATCAAGTTATTTCTCTTAAAATAATGTACAATTTAGATCTTTTTGTACAGCAGTATTATTGCTTATTATTATTATTAATATTATTATTACATATCTGTATGGATGTCACACCACTTCCTCAAACTCAACTTGTCCAAAACCGAGCTTATAATATTTCCTCCCTCACATGCCTCTTCCCCTGACTTCTCTGTCAAGAGCAATGGCAAAACCATCCACCCGTCCCCACATGTCAGGATGCTAGGTGTTATCCTGGACTCTGAACTCTCCTTTCGGCCCCACATCCAATCACTTTCCAAAGCTTGCCACCTCAACCTCCGCAACATCTCTAAACTACGTTCCTTTCTAACCAATGAAACCACAAAGCTCCTGATTCACTCCCTGGTTATCTCTCGCCTCGACTACTGCAACTCCCTCCTCATTGGCTTACCTTTAAATAGACTATCCCCCCTTCAGTCCATCATGAATGCTGCTGCCAGACTCATCCCCCTTACAAACCGCTCAGTGTCTGCTACCCCTCTCTGCCAATCCCTCCATTGGCTATCACTGACCCAACAAATTAAATTCAAAATACTAACAATAAGTTACAAAGCCATCCACAACTCTGCCCCCAGCTACATCACTAACCTAGTCTCAAAATACCAACCTAATCGCCATCTACGTTCCTCCCAAGACCTCCTGCTCTCTAGGTCCCTCATCACCTCCTCCCATATCCGCCTCCAGGACTTCTCCCGAGTCTCGCCCATCCTCTGGAATTCCTTACCCCAATCCGTCAGACTGTCTTCAAATGTATCCACCTTTAGGCGATTCCTGAAAACTTTCCTCTTCAGAGAAGCCTATCCTGCCTCCATCTAACAACTGCACTATTTTCTCCATTAGCTCATCCCCCACAGCTATTACCCTTTTGTATAACTTGACCCTCCCTCCTAGATTGTAAGCTCTAATGAGCAGGGCCCTCTGATTCCTCCTGTATTGAATTGAATTGTATTGTAATTGTACTGTCAGCCATAATGTTGTAAAGTGCTGCGTAAACTGTCGGCGTTATATAAATCCTGTATAATAATAATAATAATAATTGCAAATTAGTGTTTAACAGACAATCTATTGAGTTCATTACAATATCAAAAATAGATGTTATAATTATTTTTCCCTATATATTATATATCATTTTAATTTTACTCAGGAATTTAGGAATGTGCATGTGTGCAGATATTTACATCCATATGTCTATAAGCTGGGTACACATGGGCCAAATGTCGGGAGACAACAGATGGGCCAAAAAAAAAAAAAACAGCAGACATTCAGCCTGCGTGTATGTCGGTCTGTCCAACAGAAGCCAGCCATTCTACCAGCTTCTGACGGACGTCCATGCTGGAAAACCAGCATCTGACGGACTCCGCACTCTTTGCCATTGGCAGTGTTTTAGCTGCCAGAACACAACAGCTCAGTGGGGGAGATCATTGAACTAACCTCACATGGTTAGTACAGCGACTCCGACCAGGGTTGAATGAAAAAAAAAACTAATAGTGTGTACCCGGCTTTACAGTATGTTCCATTTTGTGCCACTGCTATTTGGAACTGTTGTGCAACTATACGTCCCATGAGACATTGTAAAACTCTGACATTCACAGACATGACTAGGCATGATGCAAATTGTAGTTCCTGAACAACTGGAGGGACATAGTTTGGAGACCCCTGCACTAGACACTTTGATGTGCACATTGAAAACATCTTACTGAACCTGAGTCTTATTTTTTCTTGGGAGCAGCCATTGTTCCTGAAGTTGAGATTTTACTCAGTGCTAAAGTGTTCTATAGAGTGGGTGCTCTACTATAGGTGATTCTTGCATATGTAGCATCCTCTAGGTAGGTAGGTGCTAGAATGAGAATTTTTGATTAGGATTAGCTAAATTTAGGCAGGCCTGGCTAGTCGCCAGGCCTGTTTGTTTTCATTTTATCTGAGCTGGGAGTGGTTCAGAGTAGGAGCTGGTGACTCACAGGCTGCATCACTGAGACCTCATTCTTCTTTCCAGAAGAGTCTGGAAAGAGAGGAGGAGAGGAGAGGAGAGGTGAAGCTGCCTAGGGTATTCTGAGGAGCCCTGACCAATCCCCAACCTGGATCCTTAAATACCCAGGGTCAGCCCAGCTGGGGAGGAGTTGTCGGGTGGAAGAGCTGGAGTGGAGAGTGTGGAGTCTGTCGGGGCTTTTGGGGGAGCTCCCCAGTCTGGGGGGGAGGTGACCTTGGGCCTGGGCTCGGGTGCAGTCGGGACCAACTTCAAGAACACGTGAAGATGTCCTGGACCGGAGGCACAAGAGAGGACAGTGGCAGAGAGCACTGCTGAGAGACTCCAGGGAGGACAACTGGCCGCAGCCGGGAGGGTTGGTGAGTGAGACACAGTCAGGAGGACTGGGGAGGCATGCTTGAAGTGACTGGGAGCTTGCAGTCTGAGATGGGTGCAGAACCAGAAGAGTGTGCTGTGGGAAGTTGGGCAGTGGAGAGAGGCAGCTGCAGCCATGAGGGCTGACAGGGCCTGAAGATGGGTTACTGGGCTCAGTAGTCACGTGTAGGACAGCTAGCACCAGAGACTTCTATTTTGCTATACTATAGGGGCCAGCGGTCCCTGCCTGCAAAGAGCAATTGATAAAGGCCTGGCTGAGCCAGTGTCAGGCCTAACCACTTTGTGCTAGCTCTGCCTGGAAGATTAGAGAGGAAGCGATGTGCTGGAGGAGAAAGACCTGAAGATTAGAGAGGAAGCAATGTGCACGAGGAGAAATGGAGTGTATACACTGGAGTGTATATAATCGTCCCAAGGAATTTTTGTCAAATCTGATTGGCACCCCATATTTCCCTAACACCATCCATCTTTAATCCCCTCAATAAAACAAAAAAAAAAAAGTTCTGACTGTTCCATGTCTCTGAGTGACTGAGAAGTGAATGCTGGGCTGGGCAAGGTGACGGGTGAACCACAGCATTCAGCAGCTCCTAAGGGGGCACCGCTACACATGGTTGAGTAAATCATCTTTTAGTAATGGATCCATCTTTAAAATGTGCCATTGCTTGTCTAGAATGTTCCTGATCATCAAATTGACTATTATACAGAGTTATGAAGTTGGTAGTAGTGATGGATTTTTGCTGGTAGGGAGCAAACAGGTTTCTTAGGAAAAACGTCTTGCCTTTCAAAAAGCTTTACCTACCAAAGTTGTTGGATAATTTTTGACCATGAAACGGTCTTTAAAGATCTCTGTTTGAGTGTGGAAATCAATCACAGAGGTGAAATTCCTTTCTAATCTTCTGAACTGCCCAAAAGGAACATTCTGCAGCCAGGGTTTATAATGACAACTTTTAAAATCCAAATAACTGTTGCTATCTTTTTTATAAAAACAATTCTTAGTTACCCTTGTTGAATCCATGTCCTTCTGATATAATGGATTCTGGCTGACAACTTGTCTACTATTGCTCTTGCATCTGTGCTTTTATGAATGACACCAAATATACCCCTGTTGGTCAAAAGATTGTATTTGTCCAATGTTAGTGGTGCACATAACTCCCTAACTTGGCCCCATATTTTTTAAGAGAATACTTCAAAGCTTGTATATCAAAGGAACACCATGCTAATAAAAAGGAAAAAAAAGAAAAGAAAAAAAGACATATGATATCTAATATGAGAAAAGGCTGAAGATTAAGCAAAAATAAAATGTATTTATCCTTTTATATTCAAATCAAGTTATTTCTCTTAAAATAATGTACAATTTAGATCTTTTTGTACAGCAGTATTATTGCTTATTATTATTATTAATATTATTATTACATATCTGTATGGATGTCACACCACTTCCTCAAACTCAACTTGTCCAAAACCGAGCTTATAATATTTCCTCCCTCACATGCCTCTTCCCCTGACTTCTCTGTCAAGAGCAATGGCAAAACCATCCACCCGTCCCCACATGTCAGGATGCTAGGTGTTATCCTGGACTCTGAACTCTCCTTTCGGCCCCACATCCAATCACTTTCCAAAGCTTGCCACCTCAACCTCCGCAACATCTCTAAACTACGTTCCTTTCTAACCAATGAAACCACAAAGCTCCTGATTCACTCCCTGGTTATCTCTCGCCTCGACTACTGCAACTCCCTCCTCATTGGCTTACCTTTAAATAGACTATCCCCCCTTCAGTCCATCATGAATGCTGCTGCCAGACTCATCCCCCTTACAAACCGCTCAGTGTCTGCTACCCCTCTCTGCCAATCCCTCCATTGGCTATCACTGACCCAACAAATTAAATTCAAAATACTAACAATAAGTTACAAAGCCATCCACAACTCTGCCCCCAGCTACATCACTAACCTAGTCTCAAAATACCAACCTAATCGCCATCTACGTTCCTCCCAAGACCTCCTGCTCTCTAGGTCCCTCATCACCTCCTCCCATATCCGCCTCCAGGACTTCTCCCGAGTCTCGCCCATCCTCTGGAATTCCTTACCCCAATCCGTCAGACTGTCTTCAAATGTATCCACCTTTAGGCGATTCCTGAAAACTTTCCTCTTCAGAGAAGCCTATCCTGCCTCCATCTAACAACTGCACTATTTTCTCCATTAGCTCATCCCCCACAGCTATTACCCTTTTGTATAACTTGACCCTCCCTCCTAGATTGTAAGCTCTAATGAGCAGGGCCCTCTGATTCCTCCTGTATTGAATTGAATTGTATTGTAATTGTACTGTCAGCCATAATGTTGTAAAGTGCTGCGTAAACTGTCGGCGTTATATAAATCCTGTATAATAATAATAATAATAATTGCAAATTAGTGTTTAACAGACAATCTATTGAGTTCATTACAATATCAAAAATAGATGTTATAATTATTTTTCCCTATATATTATATATCATTTTAATTTTACTCAGGAATTTAGGAATGTGCATGTGTGCAGATATTTACATCCAGCATGTGCTTCAGGTTTGTAGGCCTGCCGAAAAGCTTGAGCACAATTTCTGGAAGTTTCACAATTAAAGGTCATATGGTCAATACAATTTTTAAAGAGCTCAAATCAACTGCTAAATGAACAGGAGAGACAGACCCATTATAGCATTTATGTTCTGGGACTAAAACATTGTTAAAACTTAATAGAGATTGGCAGCATTCCCATTTTGCTACTGCGAACCAGCAGTAAAAACAAGGGAGGGAGAGGGGATGTTAATAACACACCCTAGAGAAGTTATGGTGAAACGGGGCACCCCAGATGTTTTGGAACTACATTTCCCATGATGCTTATGCACTCTGCAGTGTAGTTGAGCATCATAGGAAATGCAATTCCAAAACATCTGGGGTGCCAAATTTCTGCCCTAGAGCAACAAGGATAAGCGAATAAGTAAGTGAAAACTATAGAGTTCTTACTCTGCTCTAGGAGCATGTTTTAGCCAAGGGTCTGTACTTTGCTGGGGCAAAGTGTACCAGTTGTGAATTTCACAGCTGCAGAATATTTTTATATCTATAACAACCACATATTGGGAGAAGAGACAATACAACTTTACCCAAGAGTCTTTGATGTCCTATGCAGCACCACATTTTACCTTTACCCCACTTGAGAGGAGGGCTTTTATATTACTTAGTAGAGATCCAAGCATTATCATCATGACAGGGGACAAGGGGGATGCACTGTTGTAATAAATACATCTCCTTATCATGCTAAAGTGACCATTCTGCTTAGTTATGCCAATAATCACAAATCACTATAGAGGAGTCACTAAAGAGTGCAAGGGTATTTTTTCCCAAGAGTTCTGCTTTAGGTTAGAGGCAAATGAGGCAATTATGTCTCATGATGTCACATTACTTTTCACTTACAGTATATTAAAACTGTAGAGGCTATTGAGATTGTAAAGATCGTCTGAAATGCTATAGGACTCTTGACAGCTGAACAAAACAAGCCAGTCCTTGCTGGACATTTTTCTTACCAGCACTTATTTATGATAACTTCTAGAGACAGAAATATGGTTGTGCGTTGGGATCACCAGTGTCTCTTATTGTAGCCAAATTGTACATGAAGGGGGTAGAGGGAAGAGCTTTGAACTCATCCAGGGGAACAAACACCAAGTCAATGGTTCAGATATGAGGATGATATTTTGGTCAAAATAAAAACATCAGAAGTAAAGTTCAGAAAGCACATAAACTCAGTGGATAAAAACATCAAGTTTACACAGTAAGATGCACAGAAAAACAAATTATCCTTTTGAACTGGTTGTTGCATATCAGGGCTAGAAAAGGGTTTGTCCACAAACTTTTACACCTCCCACCTGATTTTTGGAGAGTCAATATCTGTTTTGACACTTGCGATGTTAACTGGATTGATAAAACTGAGCTACTAGTGTGGCTATAAATGCTGGCGTAGCGAGGAAGCCTAAAACTGTAAAACTGGTAAATTGTCAAACAAATGTTCTTGCAAACATTTGTACAAACACTTGTAGGAAAATTCACACTGTACATTCGATGATTTGACAAATGTCTATCGAAAGTATTTGAAAATTTTGTTTGCTTTAAAGGGTGATTCCACTTTTGTTGAAAATAAAATTAGCAAATAAAAAAATATATATCGCTACACAAGCCAATATGTAATTTAATTTTATTAAACATTTCCTTTCCAATTCAATTTGCAGTACTGTAAATTTCTGTAAACTTCAATGCAATTTAGCAACCTGGAGGCATTCTGTACACTTGAATCTGCCCATGTCCGCACTGAGGAAGAGTGTCCACAATGGACATTCTTTCCTTAGTGCACTCCCTCCCCTGCCCCTGTGCTTGCCACACACACAGGTACATTGCTGAGGAGTTTTTTCCCCAATAAGGAACTGAGAGACTACTACTACCGCTTTACTTTTGATTGACTACACAAGGCAGCGGGCGGATCCATAGCTCAGTGGATGCAAAAAGGGAGACAAAGTGCCACTCATCTGAGTGCAGTAAGTAAAAATAGGCACATGGTTTATTAAATGTCCATAGCTCCGATTCAGTCCCATAGCAGCTTTCAAATCCACACACTGCCATGCACTGTGAATCACACCTACACACTTGCCACCCAATATTTGGTTAATGATATCACCCGTATCCCTGTATTTTCATTCTTAGCTTTTAGGTGGGGAATTTATTGGCCAATAGCTAAATGGGGCCAGGGATGCAGTGTGTGAAGCTGTCACATTCAGGATAGCTTCCCAGCAAAGTCGCTGCCTGCCTTTTTCTACAGGAGCTCTGAGTTGATCTTTTTTTTTATTTTTTATTGAAATGTATAGGTACAAAACATAGCCTTTGGGGATTCCCTGGCTAACAAATACATAAAACAAGAAAACTACTGGATAACACATCCTATCATAGAACTTAAAAAATAAATAAAAACATTCCATACAATTGTTCTCTTATAGAGTCAATTGAAGGGTGAATAAGTTATAAGGAGATTTATGTTCCCTCTCAACCATCAGGATAATGTATCAGATGAACATTAGTTCATACTTTGATTAGTACCTGAACAAAGGTAACGTGAGTAACTGCAGAGGAGGAAATCCGTACATATCGTAGGCTAAACTTTATCAGGAGTGAATGGATTCAGTCCATGTACTCCTGATCATTGGCTGTATATTCTGAGTCTGTCTACAAGTGCCAGATCTTCTCAAATTTTTTAGGGCAACCCCAAGACAAATAAGTAACTTTGTATAGGGTTACCATATTGATTAGACACTTCCAGAAGGACAAATTAGGGGCCGTTTCTGATTTCCACTTGAGCACTATCGCCTTCCTGGCATAAAATAAGACCCAATAGAGTGTGCATCACCCCATTAACGGCCAAAGAGTCAACTAACCCCAGGAGGCAAACGCCAACCTTTATAGTGACATACATGGTAGACAGAGTAGATCAGAGTTCATCTTATAATTACCACCAATTTCCTAATCTGAGAACTGGTGGTAATTCTTTAGGAATGTGTTGCTGCCATAGAGACAGGTTCTTAAAGTGGTAGTAATGTCTTGAGAACAAAATTTTAATAAATGATCCCCCTGAAGGTTTAAATCATAACCACTTCAGCTCTCACACCTGTTTGCCCCCTATGGACCAGGGCATATTTTCACATTTCTGCTATGTGTCTATTCATGAGGCTATAACTTTGTAATTACTTATGACACAGAATTCATACATATATAATTTTTGGGGGGACAAACAGGGCTTCCTTGTGATCTTAAGGTCTTCTGGGAATTTTATTAATTTATTTGCATTTTAAGGGGGTAAACGAGTAAAAATGTGATAAATATTAAACTTTTTTAAGTTTGATAAGCAAAATTTTGAACACACCTACCACTACTGTGGGGAAAACGTATATATTTTATTCTGCAGCTTGTTTTATTTACTGCAACACTAAAATGTAATTTTTGGTATAAAGCATGTGAAAGTTATTTACAAAAAAAACAATTTTTAAAAAAAAAAACTGTTAAACAGGGCTTATACAAGGTGATTTATTGAAATTAATCGGTTATAGTGTAAAATGAAGGTTACATAAGGGCATTTATAGGTTAATTAAGGGTTAATATTCTCTGTACTCGCAATAAACTCTTATCTGTGTTAGCTGTAACCCTCTCATCTCACTAATAGCTATCTGTCAGGGAACTGAGGAGATAAAACAGCTACTGTTACTTTTGCTAAAATATACAGTACACTGAATGGTCACTGTGATTGGCTGTCACAGTGATCATTCAATGAGAAATGCTTCTGACTGGCTCCTGATCATAGCATCAGCAGCTCCTCTTTCCACCAGTGGCGCCTGTCCATTAAGTGCGCATGGGCACCGCCCCCTCTATCACGCTACCCCCTATATGAGTAATGGATAGATTCATGCATAGCATGAATCTATCCATGGCTGCCACGGCCACCCCCTATTCATGCCTCCGGCCCCTTTCAGGATGCATGAATTACAGCGGCGGGGGTGTTTTTTTTTTAAGTACCTGATTAGAGCCATAGGCTCTAATAGGCTTCAAAAAAGGGTGGACTCGGAGTGCAGAGCATTGCGCTCGGAGCCCACCCAGGTGTGTTAGAAAAGCAAATGAATATTCGCATTTTAACACTTAACCGCCTCTCCACCATACTGTCACCTGATTGGCTGAAAGGACAGGCAATCCTATTGGACGCCTAGCAAGAGGAGAGAAGAGAAGCATGGCGTCAGGATGGAGGACATAGGAGCTGCTCCCTGACTTACAGCTCGCCACCAAGATGGGGTAAGTGCCAGTCAGGCAACGAGCGAGCGTACAGACAGGAAGAGAGTTCTGGTTAAATGCCGCTGGGGGGTCACAGTGGCTGCATTTGATGCATTTGATGGGCACAGTGGCTGCATTTTATGGGCACAGTGGCTGCAATTGATGGGCACAGTGGCTGCATTTGATGGGCACAGTGGCTGCATTTGATGGGCACAGTGGCTGTATTTGATGGGCACAGTGGCTGCATTTGATGGCACAGCGACTGCATTTGATGACACATTGCAGCCACTGTGCCCATCAAATTCAGCCCCTGTGCCCATCAAATGCAGCCACTGTGCCATAAAATGCAGCCACTGTGCCCATCAAATGCAGTCATTTTATGGCACAGTGGCTGCATTTGATGGCACAGCGACTGCATTTGATGGCACATTGCAGCCACTGTGCCCATCAAATTCAGCCCCTGTGCCCATCAAATGCAGCCACTGTGCCATAAAATGCAGCCACTGTGCCCATCAAATGCAGTCATTTTATGGCACAGTGGCTGCATTTGATGGGCACAGGGGCTGAATTTGATGGGCACAGTGGCTGCATTTGATGGGCACAGTGGCTGCATTTGATGGCACAGTGTTTGAATTTGATGGGCACAGTCGTGTCAGAGAGTCCCCCTGGGCAGACGCGCTGCTGGTGTGCGCCGGGGTGCGTTGGGGTGCGTGCGTGTGCGTGGGGGCGCACGTCGGCGTGCACGCACGCCCGGCGTTTGGCGCCAATCTGCCTATTTAGGTTGCCTGCACAGGGGGCTCAGTGCTGTATGATCTTCTGCTCCCTGTATCCCTGCACCTGCTTCCTGTTTTGAACCTGATCTCCTGACCACCGGCTTGCCCTTTGATTATCCTTGCCTTCTGCCTGCCACTGATCCCGGACTGTCCTGACTACGAATCTGCCTGCTCCACTGTACCGCGTTGCCCGCCTGTTGCCAACCCTGCTTGTGACCCGACCTGTCTGTTCCACTCCTGCTCTGCACCTGCTGCCTGTGCTTCAGTTGTCTGGTGATCTCCAGAACCACCTTTACCGGGCTCCTCCTGCGGCTAACCCGCCAGGCTCTCATACCATTCTGTGCTCCCGTGCCTCCTGTCCATACTACCAGGGGCCGGGAACCAGATTCGTAAGGGAGGCCTTCCCCTGCTACATCGGGCTCATCGGTCTGGTACGTGGAAGTCTGACAGTATCGGTCTGGTACAGCCATGTCCGAGCCCGAGCAGGGAACCTCCCCCATGGAGGAACTGTGTAGACACCTGGCGGGTCTCACACAAGCCGTGAAGAGCCTCCTGGAAGGCTATACAAGGTTGGAAGAACGAGTCCAAGTCCTGTCTGCTCCAACCCATCCTCAAGCCGCTTCATCTGCCTGAGTGTCATCTGCACCCTCAGTAGTAATGCTGCCTCCTGAGCCTAGGGTACCTATACCCGAAAGATTTTCTGGGGACCGTAGTAAATACCGGCTTTTCGCAATGCCTGCAAACTATACTTCGCTCTGCAGCCCTGCACCTTTTTTTTGGAGGCAACCAAGGTGGTCTTCGTAATTTCCCTCTTATCCGGTGAACCACAGACCTGGGCTCACCGCCTCCTGGAGCAAAAATCTGGAGCCCTAGATAACCTTGATGCTTTTTTTATTACCATGTCCCAGTTGTATGAGGACCCCCAAGTGACAGCGACTGCTGAAGCCGCTTTGCACGCTCTTCAACAGGGGCGTAGAGCCGCAGAGGACTATGTGGTGGAATTTAGGCGGTGGAGCTCCGACACTGGTTGGAATGACGCGGCTTTGCGTTATCAATTCCGCATGGGATTGTCTGATCCTTTGAAGGATGAGCTGGCACGGGTCGGTGTACCCCAAACCTTGGATGAGCTCATCAATCTGTCTGTTCAGATCGACCGACGCCTCCGAGAGCGTCGCTCCGAGAGATCCACCAGTCAATTTCGCCCTACCTGGATGCTCCCCAAGGTCCTGAGTTCTCCCTGCTCTCTCGGACAGACTTTTCCTGCACCAGCCACACCGGTTCTTGATACCTCCGAACCAATGCAGCTCGGTCTGCTCTGTCCCTCTCTTAATCCAGAAGAACGCCAGCTCTGAAGAGTCAACAACCTCTGCATGTACTGCGGGGAGTCCGGACACTACGTGAGGTCTTGCCCTAACAAGACACGTAAGTCTTTGCCAATCTCTTCAATATGTGCATCTGCTTTTCCTAACCCTGCTACTCACCTTGCTCTCTCAAACATCTTACAGCTTCCAGGAAGGAATATTCCAGTTACGGTCATAATTGACTCAGGAGCCTGCAGCTGTTTCATTGACCTAACCTTCGCTGCAAACCATCACATTCCTCTCCAGTCTAAAAATTGGGGACTTGCTGTACATCTCGCTGATGGCTCCTCTCTTCGTTCCGGTCCCGTCCCTTTGTTGGCCACCATGGGCTCCAACCACCAAAAACTCCTGCGCTTGGATGCCATCTCTTCTCCTCTCTTTCCCATCATACTGGGGATGCCGTGGTTGCAGGCCAATAACCCCATCATTGACTGGTCCAGCGGGGAAGTCAAGTTCCTCTCCAAATATTGCCAGCAGCACTGTCTACACACGAGTCCTGTTGAATCTACCAAACTACTTTGCTTGGACACCGACTCCGAATTACAGCAGGTGATCCCTGCACCCTATCAGGACTTTCTTGACGTATTTAGTAAAAAGGGAGCAGAGACTCTACCTCCTCATAGGCCTTACGATTGCCCAATTGAGCTGTTACCTGGAACGGAAGTTCCCTTTGGGAGGATTTTTCCATTAACAGAGCAGGAGTTGGATACTCTAAAAATATACATCGACGAGAACCTGAAGAAAGGTTTTATCCGCCCATCCACCTCTCCGGCTGGGGCTGGTATATTCTTCGTGGAGAAGAAGGATCATTCCTTACGTCCTTTTATTGATTACCGGGAACTAAACAAGATAACTATCAAAAACCGTTATCCTCTACCTTTAGTGCCTGAACTCTTCCAAAGACTGGGATCCGCAGTAATTTTTACTAAATTAGATCTCCGTGGTGCCTACAATTTAATTCGTATTCGGGAAGCAGACGAGTGGAAAACAGCTTTCCGCACCAGATTCGGGCATTTTAAATACCTTGTTATGCCCTTTGGCCTGTGCAACGCACCCGCAACGTTTTAACATTTTGTCAATGACATTTTCCGTGATTTCCTGGACTTATACGTTATTGTTTATCTAGACGATATCCTGATCTTCTCCTCCTCAGTCCCCGATCATCGCAGGCACGTCCGAAATGTTTTAGCTCGGCTCAGGCAGCATGGACTTTACGCTAAACCGGAAAAATGCCAATTCGAACTTCAAAGCATCCAGTTTCTAGGCTTAATCATCTCTATCGAAGGTATTAAAATGGACCCTCAAAAGGTATCTGCCATTCTGGAGTGGCCCGCTCCCTCCGATAAGAAAGGAGTTCAAAGGTTCATTGTCTTCTCCAACTTTTATAGAAAGTTAATTAGGGGCTTCTCTGCAATAATTGCCCCCATCACCGAATTAACTAAGCAAGGGAATCGTTTCCATTGGTCTCCTAAGGCACAATCTGCCTTCGAAAAACTCAAGGAGCTATTCACCTCCGCTTCTATCTTAAAACACCCAGATCCTGCTTTGCCATTCGTCCTCGAAGTGGATGCTTCAGAGATTGCAGTCGGAGCTGTTCTGTCCCAACGGCAAGGCCCCAAGGCCCCAAGGCCCTTCTCTACCCGGTTGAGAAATTATGATGTTGGAGATTGGGAGCTTCTGGCCATCAAGGCCACTTTGGAGCAGTGGCGTTACTTACTGGAGGGTGCAGCACATCCCATTCTGGTCTATACGGACCACAAGAACCTGGAGTACCTCCCAACGGCCAAGAGACTGAAACCACGGCAAGCAAGGTAGGCTCTATTTTTCTCAAGATTTCAGTTCCATATAACGTACAGACCAGGTTCCAAAAATATCAATCCGGACGCACTTTCCCGTATGTTCCTTGATTCCGGCAAACCTGTGCATCCGGACACTATTCTTCCATCCGGAAATTTTCTTCTACTCCAAGGGGATCTGCTATCCCGAATAAAACAAGCCTCCTTGAATTGGACCCCGACTTCCGGAGATGAGGTGAGGGCCCAAGACGGCTTATTTTGGCACAAGGGTAAAATCGTGGTCCCTGAGGATCTGAGGGTGGCAGTGTTAGAGCTCTGCCATGATCATAAGATGGCTGGGCATTTCGGTGTGCTAAAGACGGCAGAATTGGTTCAGCGCACATTCTGGTGGCCTCAGTTGGCGAATGACTGTAAGAGCTATGTAGAATCCTGTACTATCTGTGCACGGAGCAAGAATAGCTGGATAAGAGCCTGGGGTTTGCTAAGACCGTTACCCGTCCCAGAAAGACCTTGGAAGATGATCTCGATGGATTTCATCGTGGAGCTTCCCCAGGCAGAAGGCTTTTCTACCATTTTCGTCGTCGTAGACAGGCTATCCAAAATGGCTCATTTTCTACCTATGAAAGGCACGCCCTCGGCTATGGAGACAGCAAGGGTCTTCATCAAGAAAATTGTTAGGCTGCACGGAGTCCCATCAAATATCATATCTGATCGCGGTGTTCAGTTCACCTCCCGGTTTTGGAAGGCTCTCTGTGGTTCTCTAGAAATTGAGTTGGCACTCTCCTCTGCTTACCATCCCCAGACTAATGGACAGATGGAGAGAACTAATCAGACTTTGGAGCAGTACCTCCATTGTTTTTCGTCTTTCTCACAGGACGACTGGGTTTCTCTTCTGCCAATTGCTGAATTCTCGTACAATAACTCTTTACATTCGGCCATTAAGCAAACGCCCTTCTTTGCCAATTACGGCTTCCACCCGTCCTTCCTGCCCAGGTCTTTACCCGAATGTGCTATCCCTGTGGTCTCTGAAACCATGGACTTCTTCTTTACCAACAACAAACTCTTGCAGGAAACCATGGCTAAGAACCAAGAGTATAATAAGAAAATCTTTGACAAGAAGAAGCGGGGAGAACTTATCCTGGAACCTGGCAACCAGGTTTGGTTGTCCACAACCAATCTACGAATGGCCTGCCCTTCAAGGAAATTGGGCCCTAAATTTATGGGTCCGTTCTCAGTCAAAAAGAAAATCAACAACGTAGCCTACGAACTGAATTTACCTGGCACCCTGAAGATTCACCCGGTCTTTCATATATCGTTGTTGAAACCTGTTATACCTAACACCTTTGCTGGCCGAAGTACTGACCCACCGGAGCCCATAATTATTGATAATGAAGAAGAGTTCGAAGTGGAGGCTATTTTGGATTGCAGGAAAAGGCACAATCAGTTGCAATACTTAATCAAGTGGAGGGGGTACGGACCAGAAGACAATTCCTGGAAGCCAGAAAGCAATCTACATGCCGAAGAGCTTCTGAGGACTTTCAGAAGTACCCACGCCACCAAATTGGCTCAGTTGGACATCCGGAGGCTGCCCTTGAGGGGGAGCACTGTCAGAGAGTCCCCCTGGGCAGACGCGCTGCTGGTGTGCGTCGGGGTGTGTTCGGGCGCGTCGGTGCGCGCCGCCTCGGGTGCTGGCGTGCGGGCTCGTGTGTGCGGGGTGCGCGCCCGGCGTTTGGCGCCAATCTGCCTATTTAGGTTGCCTGCACAGGGGGCTCGGTGCTGTCCGATCTTCAGCTCCCTGTATTCCTGCACCTGCTTCCTGCTTCCTGTTTTGAACCTGATCTCCTGACCACCGGCTTGCCCTTTGATTATCCTTGCCTTCTGCCTGCCACTGATCCCAGACTGTCCTGACTACGAATCTGCCTGCTCCACTGTACCGCGTTTCCCGCCTGTTGCCAACCCTGCTTGTGACCTGACCTGTCTGTTCCACTCCTGCTCTGCACCTGCTGCCTGTGCTTCAGTTGTCTGGTGATCTCCAGAACCACCTTTACCGGGATTCTCCTGCGGCTAACCCGCCAGGCTCTCATACCATTCTGTGCTCCCGTGCCTCCTGTCCATACTACCAGGGGTCGGGAACCAGATACGTAAGGGAGGCCTTCCCCTGCTACATCGGGCTCATCGGTCTGGTACATGGAAGTCTGACAAGTGGCTGCATTTGATGGCACAGTGGCTGCATTCTCTATGCACTGCACTGCACTGCACTTCTGAACCCTGCATTCTCTACACACCACACTCCTGAACCCTGCACTCTGTACAAACCGCACTCCTGAACCCTACACTCTGTACATACCGCACTCCTGAACCCTGCACTCTGTACATACCGCACTCCTCAATCCAGCATTCTGTAAATACAAGTACATACACCCCAGATGATATCCGATTGAGACGAAACGTGTCATACCTACTGTCCTGTCTATGCCATTACAGCTCGATTTTTGGTATATCATACATCATTCCTCCATGCTTTGATGCTTACTGAAATGTGAGTGGTCTACCTTTTTTTTAATACATTTCGATCTATGGTTTTACACGAGTCTTCTATTCTTCCTCCTTGGATTCATATTTTAATGGAGTACTGATGAGTAGGGATGAGCTTCGTGTTCGAGTCGAACCCATGTTCGACTCGAACATCGTCTGTCGCCCCTTTGCCGAATTGTGAACGATATGGGCCGTTCGCGCCAAATTCATGTGGCGCATCATGGCTCATAATTTACTGCGGCATCGCAGTGCATTGCTGGCTGATGGTTGGCTAAGCATGCACTATGACCCGCATGCTTGGCCAATCACAGCACTGTCTGTAGAGAGAGCTGTAATTGGCTAAAGCCAGGCTGGCTTTGGCCAATTATGGCTCAGGGGGTTTAGTACACGCCCCACACTATATAAGGCCGCCTGCACGGCGGTCCTGTGTAGTGTGTGTTCCGGCGTTGAGAGACAGACAGAGAGACAGTGTCATTTGATTTAAGTTAGATAGATTAGGCAGGACAGTCAGTCAGTTAGCTGCACTTACAGTGTATTGTGTATATATATGCATCCCAGGTGTTGTATATATACACTGTATTCAGTTTAGCTAGATCCATTCGTGTTATTATCTTCCTACTGACAGGCAGGCTTGTGTTGTTACAGTATTTACAGCTACCTGAAGAAAATTGCTGGTATTCTTCTGATCCTATTAGTACCACAGTCAGGCAGCTAGACTATTTACAGTTAGTGTAGTGCTTCCTCCTCACAGTTTTTAGCTAAAGCTACAAGTTAGTTTAGTGTGACCTCTGCACAGTGTTCAGCTAAAGCTACAAGTTAGTGTAGTGCGACCTCTGCACAGTGTTCAGCTAAAGCTACAAGTTAGTGTAGTGCGTCCTCCTCACAGTGTTCAGCTAAAGCTACAAGTTAGTGTAGTTCGTCCTCCTCACAGTGTTCAGCTAAAGCTACAAGTTATGCCGCGTACACACGAGCGGACATTACGGCGGACTTTGCCCGGCGGACTGGATTTCGTCGGACAATTCGATGTGTGTGGGCTCCAGCGGACTTTGTTTTCTCAAAAGTTTGACGGAATTAGATTTGAAACTTGCTTTAAATTTATCCGACGGACTCTGCTTTCTAGCGGACAAACCGATCGTCTGTGTGCTAGTCCGACGAACTCAAACTGACGCATGCTCTGAAGCAATTACAAGACGGAAGCGCTCGGTCTGGTAAAACTAGCCTTCGTCTTGAAGCTAGCACATTCCTCTTCTGTCGTCTTTTAATACAGCCTTTTTTTAGGATTGATAATGCGAGAGGAATGAAGTTGTTTTTCTGCTTTATATTCACACAGAGTTCTCACAAACTTCTTTCTTCATGATTTATCCTCCTGCCATGACTAATATAATATTTTGTAACAGCCAGATCTCCATAACTTTTAAATTTTAAAATAGATATTTTTTTTTTTTTTTTTATTTCCGCACTTTAGCTATTTTACAATGTGTGTTAAATGTTAACCACATTTTTGGTGTGTATTTTCAAGTTACCACAATTAACATTCATATTTTGTGTTGTTTTAAAGAACCTTAATGAGGTTGTTGTCCCTTGTTCATTAGACATAGGGGGGTGTATTTAACAAAGGCAAAATCATTTTTCACTCCAATTGCTAATTATACATATAATTCCACATAAAGAGCATTTTGAAGTGTGTTCGCTGTGTATCCGAGGGGCACATGCAAGGAAGCCCAAACCAAAACAATTAATTTTTATTTTACATGATTTTCGGCAAAAATCAGCAGAGCTTCCCCCGAGCTTGTTTTTGACAAAAGGCTTAAATCATTTAAGAATATCAAGTGAAACGTTCACTAGGGAAATTGCACACCAAGTGCACTTGTTGGAAGTGCAGTCGCTGAAAAACTGAGGGGTAGAGCTTAAATTCGGGGAAGCTCTGCTGATTTATTCCTAAAATCATGTAAAATCAAAATAAATTCTTTTTATTTGACAAAAACACACATAGGGGGTTGATTTCATAAAGGTAAAAAGCCTGTGCATTTTGGAAATTGCATTTGCCCTCTGCAAGAGCAGTTGCTCCCTAGCTTTATTAAATGTGAAGCAGCTCTGCTGACTTCCATCATCCAATCATGTGCAAGCAAAAATGTTTTTTTTTTTCTTTTACTTGCACAGGATTGGGTACTCTTTGCAAAGTCAAGCTTTTAAATAATTTCTGATGCTCTGGAGCAATTGCACTTGCAGAGGGCAACTGCCCTCTGCAAAGTGCACAGACTATTTGCTTTTCTCAAATCAACCCCATAGTCTTTTCGACCTGTACCTGCCGACTCCCAAACAAAATGGCGTTTTTGAATCAAAAGACATAGGCAAGAATGTAAGGTAAACCAAAAAGTATTTATTTGATAAACAAAAAAATTAGGAAGGCAACACTGGACACACTTTTAGAATCTGGGAAGCCTTTCGTCCCCCAGGACACACATCAAGTTTGAGGACAAGAAAATAGGTATCTTGCGACTATAGGGAGCACAGGGAGCACAGTCAGAACAGACAGAAACCAGGCAATCACTTTCGACTCTTCCGTGTAGCCTTCCCTCCACGCTTCTCTGCAGCCTTCCTCGGAGGTTGTGCCTCTGGTGGTGTACTTGGGGCAGGAGGAGGAGGAGGAGGAGGAGGAGGAGTAGGAGTGCCTTCATCTGCTATATATGTGTTAGCAGTAAGCTCCCCTCTCAAGCCCTTCTGGTAAGCCTGGAAAAATAGACCCTCACAGAGGAGGCGTTGGCCCTTTTCCAACTCCTGTAATCTGCTGGCTATATAGGTGCCATACGCCTCCTCTGCATTGGGAGGTTTACTCAGGATCAGGCTTGCTTCCCGTATGAGGTCTAGGGATTCCTGCTCTGTTGCAGTCATCCTCCTGGGCCTTTTCTGTATAATGCGGAGGGGAGGCACCTGGCACTCCGTGCGGCTTCTACTTGGCCCAGCCACAGCTTCCTCCTCTCTCCCACTGGGCAAGGCCTCCTCCTCTCTCTCACTGGGCAAGGCCTCCTCCTGGCTGAGGTCATCCTGGGTAAAAAAAAGGGACATAGTTGTAATTTTCTGTTATGCAATCACACACAATTTTCAGCTCATAACTTTCAAAGATAATTACACAAAATAGTAAAGGCTATCTATTTGACCACACCATTATTTCAGATGATCAACAAGATCTGAAGTTACGTATATATTTGGCCACTACTGTCTAGTGATATGTCTACATATTACTCTTTGTGCAGAAGTGATTTTTGATGAAGCACTTTCAAAATGAACACCTTAACATCATTAATAACATTTACACAATCCCAAAATCTTCAAAAAAAAGTATACCTGGCTGAAGCTGGGCGCATCCACTTCATCAATGGTGAAAAGGCCCAGTTCATCCTGGGACTCCTCAGCTGGGGTGGAGGTGGATGGAAGGCTGGAGGGAAGAGTGGATGGAAAGCTGGAGGGAAGGCTGGAGGGAAGGGTGGGGGGAAGGGTGGGGGGAAGGGTGGAAAGGGATTGCCTGGCTTCGGTCTGCTGATCCAGGAATCGCAGTTTGTGGTAATACCACAACTTGGGTACATAAACTTGGTCAGCTGCTGCCCCGGATCTCAGCGACTCCTGGATTTTTCTGTGTTCCCGCTTGTACATATTACGCAAGATACCTATTTTCCTGTCCACAAACTTGAGGTCTGCCTGGGGGAGTCGAGTCTTCACAAACTCTAAAAGTGTGCCCAGTGTTGCCTTCCTAACATCACGATTATAATATTGGGGGTGTTTGACCTCCCAGAGGTTTTTCTTCTGCTCATATAGATCAATGAAATGGATCAAAAACTCTTCCTCTTTAAAGGGATTCATTATTTCTGCAAGACAAGACACAAGATCAAAACTTAAATGTCAGTCCCAAATCTCAGGATTAGTTTGTGTTGTAATCTAGGGGACACACACGGGGACACACACAAACACACACACACACACACACACACACACACACACACACACACACACACACACTCTTTAATCTTACCTTCGTTTGTGCCGCTCGCTACTTCCGCACGGACATACGTTGGCCATCGTACTAGCTTTATATACACTGCGCATGTGTCATGCTCCGCCTGCGTCGCCCGCCCCTGACGTTCGTGAGTACGATTTGGCCCCGCCCCTTCACTCTTCGTTGCGCAGTGGGAGTAGATAGCAAAAGATGGCGGAGCGATTAAGTGGAAGTAGCGCGGAGGAAAGCCCGGAGCCCCAAACATCCACATCCCGGAGGAGATATAAGGCCACCAACATGGCTTTTGAAGAGATGGTGGAGATGGTGTCCATATTAAGAAGGGAGGACTACGATGGCAAAAAAGGACCGTACACACGACCCAATATGAGGAAGGACAAAATAATGTCGTCAGTTGTCACCGCTCTGGAAGATAAATTTGGTACAAAACGTTCGAAAGAACAATTGCGGAAGCGGTGGTCTGACATAAAAAGTCGGGAGCCAGAACAATATTGGCGAATCAAGAAGCTGCTGAAAAAAAGTAAGTACTTGTGTTTTACTATTGAGATACAGAACTTGCATGCTGATCCTTATTTTTGGCGGTTTTTCTGCATCGTTCGTAAATACCGTTCTTTGGAATAGATCGGATACTTTAGAAAGTGACGTTATTTTTTCGCCAAAT
This sequence comes from Lithobates septentrionalis, assembly GCA_037952835.1. Taxonomy (NCBI): domain Eukaryota; kingdom Metazoa; phylum Chordata; class Amphibia; order Anura; family Ranidae; genus Lithobates; species Lithobates septentrionalis. The sequence goes on along the minus strand of JBBDGP010001025.1, from coordinate 4,188,081 downwards.
ACGATGGGACAGGGTTGGACATACATTTATGGCTTGATAATTTGGCGAATTCCCACAATGAGTTGATGTGGTGTAGATGTGTTTGAAAATATAATGCTTCATCAAAAATGATTCAGTGTAATGTAGGGACAGGACACAGCAGCTGTTTCCACATCTGGACTCACGAGCACTATAGTTAGTGGGAATGATTTAGCAGTCCCACTATTGTTCTTCGATTTTATTTTTTGAAATATTTCATTGGAATATTATTCCGTATGTTTTTTGGCTCTGCGTAACTTCTGCATACTTTCAGCTATTAAAACCATTCAACTATTAAAATGTTCGTCTCTTTGAGCTGATGTGTGGTCATTTTCAACTTTTTTAATACCATGTATACTTTATTAACTAATCAGTTTTTTTTCTCATTTTTAAACATTGAATTCAATGGGAGCATGCTTGAAATCCTCCAATTCTTCTTCCGCTCCCAAAAGTTTCAGCTCCTTCATACTTTCACCTAGAGACACCAAACAAACTTTACAATGTTCACTAAATATTCATCTATCTGGCTATATCTTTTCAGTTTGATATTTTACAATTTTTTGGAGAAAAAGCTTTTTGTTTAGAGGTCATTTCGTGTAATTTTAGACATTAATCAGAGTGTACTGTGTTTGTTTTGTTGCCATGGTTACCAAAGCTTCTGTTATACACAGGGGGGGAGGTGGCCGGAGCATCTCAGCTCTGATTACAGAGCCCGGGGGAGGGGACAGACACACCATGTACTGATTTATAATAGAGGAATATGATGGGGCATTCCCCCGCATTTTGCTAAGGAAATGCATTTTCTAGTGTACTATGTGACCATAAATAAATTTTTGAGGGGTAATACACATAGGAGATCATTGAGGTGTCAGCATCTGTGAAACTTTCCCAAAAATATGCATTCTTTCTAATTGTTGTTCAGAGGTAATGTTCATCCTGTCTTCAACATTTATTATGATGCAAAATTTGCAAAAAAATCATAACCAACATTTTACTTTCTTTATTAAAAAATAAAAGATCAGTGTGTTTTAACTTGACCTTTTTTTATAATCTCATAGGGGAGAAAAGACTCAGACAACAGTCCAAGGATCTCAGGACCCCCCCAAGTCACCAGCCTGAGGCCCAAGATACCCCAAGCCCCAGCCCAAGACCACGCCCACCCGACGACCTTGAGGAAGGAGAGGTGGAGGAAGTGTGCGAGGTTTCAAGCCCACCAAGTGAGTGACTGACACCCCAGCTTGAGTTACTGTATTTTGGCGTGCATATTGTAAACATTGTTTTTATTCACTCGTTTTAGGTGAGTTTCTGGTTGTGGAAGGCCAAGCGGCAGAGCACTTCACCACAGACAGTGCGCAAAGACTAATAGGCCAGATAATGCTGTGGAATGGCCACATAGATCAAATGCGTGAACAAATTCACAGCATGAAACTTCGCCTGGACTCCATGCAACAGGAAATGAAGAACATGATTGATGTTTTGGGCAGAATATAAGCACGTTTGGGCTAAAAACATCAATCATGTTCTTCATTTCCTTGTGAAGTTATTTTGTTATTAAAAACAATTTTGCAAGTTTTGGGGTATACCCAAATTTACATTGTGTGATGCACACGGTGTGTCATCATGTGCTATCTTCCATCATGGGTTAGCAATGTACTTGTTTTGTGTTTGCAAACCCTTCATCCTGAAAATTCTTGGGTGGTGAGAGCAACCAAAAATGGGATTGCACACACAAAACATGTACATTGCTCTCCCATGATAGGAGATAGCACATGTTGACTTGACCCTTTAGTAAAGCTCAATTTTGAGCATCTTATAAATGACCAATTTCTGCAAGGGTGACATTACATGCACCGTTCTCGAAATATTGAACTTTGTAAGTTAATGTATTGTAAGTTTTGTTTATAAAAACACTGTTGTGTATGTAAATGTTTTGAGATAAAGGTCTATATATTTTTGAAAAAATGGCTTGAATAATTTTGTAAAAGATAATTTTTTTACACAACGTAAAATATTTTTTGACAAAATAAAAAAAAAAAAAAACACAAAAATATGATAAAAAATGCACCTTTCAATGTGCACCAAGTAAAATGTTTTACCCTATACAATGTGTGTGGCTGTTTCTTGAAGTCAACATTTGGGGTTTGTTTTTGTGGGCCTGATTAACTAAAGCTAAATGCACTTGACACTACTACAAGTGCACTAGGAGACAGACATAACTTAAAGGTAAACAACAATAAAAACAAGATATTTAGATAAACAAATTTTCTTTTTTATTTTTGTAAAAAAATTAGAGATGTTGCTGAATAGCAATGGCCCCCCGACCATTAAAATAATTCACATAACGGTCACGCACTTGACGTGCGGGTCGGGGGGCCAAGCCAATACGGCCAATTTCTAGGCCTGTCAAAGTGCTACTAGCCTCTTCCAGTCTGGGCTCAGGCCCAACAGAGGATAGATATGTCACTGAATGTCTCCTTAAAAAGTTATGCAAGATGCAGCAAGCAAGGATGACGTGGTTGATTTTATAGTCCGCCAAATTAATAGCCGTAAGGAAGATACGGAACCGGCTGGCCAGAATACCAAAGGCATTCTCCACAACCCTTCTTGCTCTGGCCAGCCGGTAATTAAATACCCTCCTCTCAGGGGTGAGTGTCCTTTGGGGGAACGGCCTCATCAAGTTCTCACAGAGAGCAAATGCTTCATCAGCAATAAAAACTGAGGGGAGTCCATCCACATTATCGTCATCAGGTGGCAATTCCAGGCCACCGGTCTGGAGACGATAGCACAGCTCGGTCTGTGCAAAGACTCCTCCATCAGACATCCGGCCGTTCTTCCCCACATCCACAAACATAAACTCCAAATGTGCCGAGACCACCGCCATCAAAACTACACTATGGAACCCCTTGTAGTTAAAGAAATATGACCCCGAATGCGGTGGTGGCACAATCCGGACGTGCTTCCCGTCAATCGCCCCTACACAGTTGGGAAAGTCCCAACGGTCAGCGAACTGGGAGGCCACAGTCTGCCATTCCTGTGGACTTGTAGGAAACTGTGGAGTGCAAAAAAAATAAGATAAGGACTTTAATAACAAAAATTGTATATCAGATTACACCAAAACATTAGTAAACAACAGCAGTCAAATATTATGAATATGTGTGTTTGTAATTGAAATTTATTAAAACATAAGGCACACTTATAAGATTACTCACCCCCTATGATGGCCCATTGATACATTTGAATGTGGGGGGAGGGGCTCTAATTAGGTTAACAAACACACATGACTGGCTGAAACATTTGTGGGGTGGGGGAGGGGTTCTAATTAAGTTAACAAACACACATGACTGGCTGAAACATTTGTGGGGTGGGGGAGGGGTTCTAATTAGGTTAACAAACACACATGACTGGCTGAAACATTTGTGGGGTGGGGGAGGGGTTCTAATTAGGTTAACAAACACACATGACTGGCTGAAACATTTGTGGGGTGGGGGAGGGGTTCTAATTAGGTTAACAAACACACATGACTGGCTGAAACATTTGTGGGGTGGGGGAGGGGTTCTAATTAGGTTAACAAACACACATGACTGGCTGAAACATTTGTGGGGTGGGGGAGGGGTTCTAATTAGGTTAACAAACACACATGACTGGCTGAAACATTTGTGGGGTGGGGGAGGGGTTCTAATTAGGTCAACAAACACACATGACTGGCTGAAACATTTGTGGGGTGGGGGAGGGGTTCTAATTAAGTTAACAAACACACATGACTGGCTGAAACATTTGTGGGGTGGGGGAGGGGTTCTAATTAGGTTAACAAACACACATGACTGGCTGAAACATTTGTGGGGTGGGGGAGGGACAAACAAGACAATGGAGCAGACAATATACATTGTTCAATGGACTATAGGCTAGAGATAAAAATGGACCCAGCATTGCATGGTGGGGAGGTTAATGAAAGAAATTATGCATGTATAGGGCAATAACTGATTAAAATAGGCATGCACAAAGATAAAGGGGACATTCACAGCAGATTGAAAGCATGGCAATTAGGTAAAGAGGACAGTTCTACAATACATCAAAAAACAGTTAATACATATCATGTAATGTTAAAGGATAAAACTTACCTTCATATATTCCTTCTGCAGGACCTGAATAATAGCAGAACAGGTCTCTGGGATTATGATCCCCAGAGCCTGGGGGGAGATGCCTGTCGAGAACTTTAAGTCCTGAAGACTTCTCCCTGTCGCCAAGTAACGTAAAGTGGCAACTAGCCTCTGCTCCGCACTAATGGCTTGCCTCATGCAGGTATCCTGCCTGCTGATATAGGGGGTCAGCATAGCCAAAAGACGCTCAAAGATGGGGTCCGTCATCCTGAGAAAATTCCTGAAATCCTCAGGATTATTCTCACGGAGCTCACGGAGCAAAGGCATATGACAGAACTGGTCACGCTGGCGCAACCAATTCTTGGTCCATGAACTCCTCCTCGCCCTGTTCATGGACTGGACTCGGGTCAAAGTATTAACCCCAACACCAAGTCCCCACACAGCACGAACTCGAGAACGAGTACGTCCACTCGACATGGCTTCAAAACGGTCGGCTGCTCAAACTAACAAACTTATAACAAACGCACTGAAGAACAGCAAGGCCTATGAAGAACGACCTGAAAATCAGGAACGAGCGGAGCAGAACGGCCTGCAAGGCAGGTTACGAACTGACCAACACGCACTGAAAAGCAGATACAAACCTCACAAGCACAAACTGAACCGCAGAAAACGAACGAAATAAGCTGAAGTGTGAAAAGCGCGAATCGTCTCTAACCAAACTTCTACTAACACGAGATAAACACGAGATTAGCAGAAGGAGCCCAAAGGGTGCCGGAGTGGGGCTTGGACTTCCTTTTTCTAGTCCCGTCGTACGTGCTATACGTCACCGCATTCAAAACCAGCGGACTTTTGCAGTGACCGTGTGTGGCCAAGTCCGTCCGTTTTTAAGTCCGGCGCAAGGAGCAAACAAAGTCCGACGAAAAGTCCGCCGGGCAAAGTCCGCCGTAATGTCCGCTCGTGTGTACGCGGCATTAGTGTAACTATATTGTTATGAATCGGATTGATTATTGATTGATAAGTGAAAAATGTTTTTTGATGGCAGTAGATGTCGTTGATTTCTGGATAATGCTTGAAATTGAGATGATATTCTTTATGACATATGGGTCTGTTTTTTGTAAATATTTTGGTTTATGGATTCACAATGTCACTTATAATTTTGTTTCACGTGGAGAGGGTTAAACTCTTAGGATTTGCTAATCACTAATGGTAATGATTAGATTGCATACATGTGTGGTAATGTGTTGGGTGTGGATAAGAGAGGGAGATGATGTTGGGTTCTCCACACACAGCCAGAGAAGCCTGATGAAGAGCGATTTATGCTCGATACTGTACAGTTGCTTGCACGTCTGCACTTTCAAGTTTTGTATGTATTTTGGAATATTCAAGTAAAAGAAGTTTTTGCATCAAGCATCGGTCCTATTGTTTCTTTATTTTGATTTATGGTGGAAGATTGGGAGTCCACCCTGACGGTGCTGTGATCAAACCAAAGGACTAAGAAAAGAAAGTAACCCACCTGAATTTTGAATATTATTACACTCCCAGTGAGTAAGTTATCTTCATACGATGGAAATAAATGGATCTACTTTTTCCTACACCCAGGAAGAGACCACACAGATTATGTCTCAGATTTCAGGATCCAGAAATTTTCTCACGGGAAATACTCTGGTTTATAACTCTCGTACATGGGAGAAGTTAAGAAGAAAACATACTTCTTTGGAATTACATGGCCTTACATTGGCAGAATATCATCAAGTACAACGTATTCCTAGAGGTTTACGGGCGAGATTGGCCCCCACTTTATTCAATGATAACGATGAGTTTAAAAACACGTTTATGCAGATTCTTAACAAATGCTCTTTTGATCTAATGACTTTGACGATTTCATTCATACATAAAGAACTTGCCGTATTATCTGAGCAACTTACCAAAATTGAGCAGGATCTACGCACCGCAATGACCCCTGAAGATTTCATCAAATATAAGGATTTAGCTGATGAGAACATAAATAAATATTGATTGGATCTAGAAACCAGAAAGCAGAATAAATTTAATCGGGATATTGAGGATTATGAAAGGAACCAGGTGTACAGGTGGCCACGTCTTTACAGCCCACGCGGTCGTATGGAGTATGGAAGTCACAGGAGAGATGTGTCCGATAATTCCTCAGCTAACACCGACACCGATTCCTCATCTAATTTTTTACAATCAGATTGGAGAGGGATGACCACCACCCGGATGCAGACCAGATCTCGCTACAACAGAGACGAGATGGGAGGTCAAGACAGACACCGCAATACACGAGGCAACCGTGGTCAACCAAGGGAGATCTAGTACACAACATCTCCAGACGGGTCTTGTCACCGGAGGAGGTAGGACTTTTTAACCGTGGTTTATCATTTTGCCCCAAAAGTCATTTGGATCCTTTCCGATTAGATCAGGACTTGTACCGCTTGTTCCGCAATATTAGATGGAAGGTCCATTTTCTCCATAAACCGTTCACTCAGGATGAAACAGTTGAGGGGAGGTTGAACTGTAAATCACTTGGGTTAATAACAAAATCTAAATTGGTTCCCCCCACTACTTATGTACCGGTTGAAATGTTTGTGCAGGAGGTTACCCGAGATGTGAAAAATTTGGTACATCAAGCTGAATACAAAGATCATATACCTAATAATCTATCCCCCCAAGAAAGATCAGCCCTGCGTGAGTTAACCAAACGTAATGACATTATTTGTAAACCGGCAGATAAAGGGGGTTCTGTCATGATAATGGACCCCCAGGCATATGAGAATGAAATTAAGCGTCAACTGGATGATCAAACTGTGTACAAACAAATACAGTCAGATCCCACATGGATCATTAAAAAGATTCTAGAAAGCATTTTGAAACCAGCAGTTAAAGAGGGGCTAATCTCACAGGATCTATTTGAATTTTTGTTACCATCACACACAAGGATCCCTGTTCTATATGTATTACCAAAGATCCATAAAGACAGTCATTCTCCACCAGGACGCCCGATCGTGTCAGGGAGAGAGTCAATTTTTGTTCCCACAGCTAAACTACTGGATAAAGTACTGTCACCCCTTGTGAAAAACACTCGATCGTGGGCGCATGCGCGCGAGCGACGGGAATGGCTGTGTGATTCCTCCGCTCCGCGCCGACGGGACTTTTAACCCAGCCTGACACCGAGCAGAGACAGCGGGGCCGCAGCACACTTAGCGATCCGGACTCCGGAACATCCCGGGACTCTGCCGGTGATGCTCCGGTCCGGAAAACACAAACAGAAAGCCAGGCAGCCCCAGAGATCTTCTACAGCGCCGGGCAAGGGGAAATCCAATATGGCGCTTAAGCCTCCAGAACGGGAAGACGCTGCACACATGTCTGATGACAACCCTGCATCTCCCATGGACAGCTTACAACAGTTCCCTACAGATCTGGTAAGCCCTCTACCCCTGGACTCTGATAATCTTTTGGCAAGATTTCGTAGCATTGTAAGGGATGAAATTACTGTGGCATCACGTAAACTCTCCTCAGATTTAGTGCGGGGCCTTAAAGAGATAGGCCACCGCACTAATCAATTAGAGCAACGCATGGATCTGGCAACCACAGTCTTGGAGGGCCATGAGGAAGAGGTAGAAAAACTGACAACTGAGTTAGAGTCCCTGAGAGACAAATTAGAAGACTCAGAAAATAGGGCCCGCAGGGACAACTTACGCATCTGCGGTATCCCAGAAACAGTGAACGACCTGCAGGGCACGGCGACGGCTTTCTTTCAGGAACTGGCCCCCGGAGATTCCTGTGGACAGGCTTGAATTCGATCGCATACATAGATCTCTGGCCCCTAAACCTACGGATGGTCCCCCGAGAGATGTCATCATAAAGTTCCATTACTACCGTACTAAAGAAAAGCTTTTGCAGGCGGCAAGAGAACAACAAACTCTCTCATTTCAGGGAAATTCCCTTCAATTGTTCGCTGATCTCTCGCCAGTCACGATTGCTAGAAGACGAGGTCTCAAGCCATATTTGCAAATACTGCAAACCCAGGGGATCAAATACAGATGGGTTTTCCCCTTCAAAATATCCTTCTCCCATTTGGGTCGCCAATTTCAGGCTACTTCTCCAGCGGAGTTAAAGCGTCATTTCCAGGATCTGCATCTGGACCTTCCTTCCTCCCAGATGGAGACAGCGTCCTCCTCCACCTCCAGACCAGGACCCTCCAGACCTCCTCGACAAAACTCCCAACGTTCGCAACCCGGATCCCAAGCTCTGCGAGATCTACAGTCCCAGAAGTTCCATAAATCTAACAACGGTTGAAGGTACTTTGTTTTTGTTTGTTTTCAACGTCATCTAGCCCCCCTCTGTTGCCCGATCCCCAAGCCACGGTCAGACCCTTTTTTTATTTCTTTTTTTTCTTTTTTTCATTTTTTTTTTTTTTTTTTTTTTTGTGTTGTTTCCTGCTTTTGCACCTGGAACTTTTAAGTGTACTGGGTAAGGAGTTACTGGTCCCCACTACACGAAGTCTGGTCCTATGCTATAATAACTTTAAAGGACACCTCACTAAGGTCCGCCCCATTAGCGAGATGGCAGTGTGAGGTGCTAGAAGCAACATGGAAGATAGGCAAATGGACATTCACTAGCATATTCCCAGGATGAAGACTTCCCACGTTTAAAGAAGGATAATTTTTTTTTTTTTTTCACATAATTCTTCAATTTTTTTTCTTTTTGCCTTTTATTATATTTCTAGGCTAAGTCTTCAGGATAATTATTTCTATTCAATGCAGGAAAGTGACTTTAGCATCTCTGTTTTTCATAGGGTTTGACGTGGTGGGGGGAGGGAGAAACCGCAGCTGCAGGAGTTCCCTTGCATGGAGTTCCGTTGCGGCGCGGGCAGTTGTTTCCGTGCCCTGCACCGCTGCCTCCGTATGGGGGGGCGGGGGGGTGCGGAGGGGCTGGATCAATCTCCCCGGTGGTCAGGGGTTTGGAGGCCTTTTGGCCTTCGAGTCTGGGCCAGCGGGGACAAAGTTATGGTTGTACCTTCATGTACTATATTGTTTCACCAATAATAGTTTAGTTTTGTTGTTTTAAATTTATCTTCACTAAACCTGAGCTTAAAGATTTCTAGTTTCTGCTCTCACCGTATACTTACAAGTTATGATTGAAAAATGATAGGCCGGTGGTCCCGTTGGACCAATGCTACCCCTGATGAGTCAGCACTTGACCAAGACGGCTGTCTCGGCCAACGTCTTACTCGAATGTGGGTCTTCCAACCCACAAGATAAAGCAATCAAGGTATTGTTGTTTATCCAAACTCGAGATTTTCTTACTACATCTACCTTACCTGCTTCTCTTTTTCTCTGCTTGTCCCCCCTCTTCTTTTCCCTTCCCCTAGGTCCGCGGGATGTCTGACTGGAATTTTATATAGGAGAATTCCTCCGACCCTATGACCCTTAATTGGCTTACCCTGAATGTTCAGGGTATGAATTCCCCCCAGAAAAGGGTCAAAATCTTCAAATATCTAAAGCAACAAAAAATAGACGTCGCTTGTTTACAAGAAACGCATTTTTCTACAACCTCTTGCCCTAAATACTTTGCGGCACAATACCCACAGGTATTTCTGGCCAATGCATCTACTAAACACAGAGGCGTTCTGATCACCATAAGCAAAAAGGTTCCATTTATTTGCAGTAAGCAGATAGCTGACCCAGAAGGTAGATATTTAATTTTGTAAGGCACGATTCAGGAAAATGAGATAACAATCATGTCGTATTATGCTCCGAATACTAACCAAGGGCCCTTTCTTACCCATGTCTGTTCTCTGATACGAGCTCACCAAAAACCCTATTGATAGCAGGAGACTCTAATGTAACGTTAAAGCCCTCCCTTGACAAGTACCCACCGGACCATAAACCCCCCTCGGCGGCTGCCAACTCCTTTTTATCCTCCCTACAGAACTCCGACCTAATAGACATATGGCGGGAACTCCATCCCCTGAGTAGGGATTATACCCATTATTCTCACCCTCACCATTCTCACTCTAGGATCGACCATATGTTCGTACTTCGCAAACACCTTCCCTTAAAGCGGTTGTATACCCGCGTTTTTTTTTTTTTTTTTTCCTATACCTGCAAGGGAAAAGGCATAATGAGCTAGTATGCACCGCATACTAGCTCATTATGATATACTTACCTTAAAACGAGGCGCCGGCATCTCATCCTGTCCACGCCGAGGAAGCTGACATCTCCCCTCGGCGTGTCTTCCGGGTATCGCGGCTCCGGCACTGTGAGTGGCCGGAGCCGCGATGTCGTCACTCCCGCGCATGCGCGCAGGAGACTTCTGCCCGGCAAGCTCCGGAGTTTGCCGGGCTGTCAGCCGAGAATCCCCTGTGCGCATGCGCCGCTGGAGTCAGCGGCTCATTGCGAGGGGAATATCTCCTAAACCGTATAGGTTTAGGAGATATTTTTTTTACCTACAGGTAAGCCTTATTATAGGCTTACCTGTAGGTAAAAGTTAACAAAAAGGGTATACAACCACTTTAATAGAATCAATCTCCATCCTTGCAGTCCCATGGTCAGACCATGACCCCATCCTAACGGTCTGTCGTTCTATACTGAGTAATTCACAATTCTCCCCATGGGTGATGAATGACTCTCTCCTATCCCACAAAGAGATCCTTACTGATATCCATGAAGCTTCAGCAGAATATTTTAGAATTAACACAGGATCAGTACCATCCCCAATTACACTGTGGGAAGCCTATAAAGCAGTCCTCAGAGGACATGTTATCCGTATAGCGTCTAGACGGAAAAAAGAAAGGGCAAAGGCCCGACAAGAACTTGAATTAAGATTAGAGACCGCGACCGAGACCTTCAAATTAAAACCTACCCCCACTAACCGCAAACTCTTAGATAAAGCCCGCACAGACTTAGACTTATGCCTGACTGACGAAGCAGAACGAACTCTACGATGGGCCCGACAAAAGTGGTATATTAAAGCGAATAAACCTAATACTATGTTAGCTAATAGACTACGCACCTTCGCCCCGAAATTTTCTCCTATCACTCTTCGCACTCGCCACAATTCCCTAACAGGTAACCCCCAAAAAATCCTGGAGGAATTTAGACACCGCCTAACTAAGCTATATTCGGAACCGGATAATCTTTCAACCCAAGGCCTAGATACCTTTCTTAAGAATTTAACATTACAATCGTTGTCTGAAACTTATACATCCCTGATGGACCGTGATATACAGGTCTCAGAAGTACTCCAATGTATTAAGGAGTTGAAAGTGGGAAAAAAGCCGGGCCCAGACGGCTTCACGGCACTTTATTACCGGAAAATGGCAGATATCATTGCCCCACATTTAACTAAAATGTATAATTCAGTCAAGGATGGTTGCCACTTTACACCTAATCAACTGACCGCCAATATAGTCATGATACCCAAGCCAGATAAGGACCATTCATCATGGGCTAACTTCCGGCCCATATCACTCATCAACATCGACATGAAAATTTTAACAAAAATCCTGGCCACCCGCCTCAACTCCTTCCTCCCACGCCTAATAAAGAAAGAACAAGTGGGATTTGTCCCACGGAGACAGGCAGGGGACGCAATAAGGCGTCTTCTCCAAATACAACATATTGTTCATAACAGACACATTGAAACTATGTTCTTATCATTGGACATCAATAAGGCCTTTGATACACTGTCCTGGCCTTACCTGACTCAAACCTTGAAGCACTTTGGTTTTGGCACATCTTTTATGAGCTGGATCTCAGCTATCTATAACTCCCGTCAAGCAAAGGTGAAGTACTACGGGTTTGAATCCTACATCTTCCCAATTAGAAGGGGAACCCGCCAGGGTTGCCCACTCTCTCCATTGCTATTCATCTTAGCGTTGGAACCCTTGGCGGAAGCCATTAGATCTCATCCTGATATAACCGGCGTGGAGGTAGCAGGAACCCCGCATAAATTGTCTATGTTCGCGGATGACATTTTATTGACCATCACTAAACCAAGAACCACACTCCCTAACCTGCTGACTCTTCTGGAAACCTTTGCCACCTTTTCGGGCCTTTCGGTCAATCCCGCTAAATCCAAAGCAATGTCAATAAACCTCTCCCCATCTGAATTAGATTCCCTACAGTCACACTTTTCTTTTCAATGGCTGAATTCTCTACCCTATCTTGGTATTCATCTCACCCCAACATACTCAGGCTTATTCCAAGCTAATTTTCCCCCATTATTTAGAAATCTCACTAAAATGCTCTCCTCATGGTCCGCTCTCCCGTTATCCTGGCTTGGTAGGATAACTACTATCCGCATGTCCTACCTCCCAAAATTACTTTATTACTTCAGGGTTCTCCCGGTACAGGTCCCCTCCCATATTCTCCGTATACATCAGCGCAAGATTATGCAGTTTATTTGGGGCTTTAAGAAACCCAGGATTAATAAGCAGGTATTATTTGCTGGAAAAAATAATGGAGGTTTATCTGTACCCAATCTACAAGCTTATTACGTAGCTGCAGCCATAGCTCCATTATCTCATCTCCATGCGAAAACTCAGATGTCGTTATGGGCCGCTATGGATATGGTAGACTCTCACCCGATACCCTTGGCTTCTCTTCCATGGCTCCCTCGAGAACATCGCCCTAGTGCTATGGGCCCCTGTCTGGCACATTCACTACGGTTATGGGACTCGGTCAAATATTCTGCAGGTTTAATCTCTCCACATCTTCCCCTACTCTCCCTCCTGCACTGCCCATTGTTTCCTCCAGGACAAGATAATCCGCAGCAGTTTCGATGGTGGACTGAGCAAGGCTTTGTGGATGTCCACTCTATGTTTGCTCCAACTAGGATCACAACATTTGCAGCTTTACGCTCCTCACATGACATCCCCCTAAGGGAGCATTTTAGATATATGCAAATACGACATTTCCTACTAACCCTTATAAGATCTCATGACCCCCCTTATACTCTAACCCACTTTGAACATCTTTGCAGATCACGGCCCCAGTCCCCAGGTATGATTTCATTAATTTACGCAGCTATTATTGACTCAACAAAACCGCCCACAAGAACATATCATCTTCATTGGGAAGCGGAGCTGGGCAAGAGTGTTGACCCGGAGGACTGGCAGGCCATGACAATTTCACTATCCAAGTGCTCCAAGAATGTTTTGTTCCTGGAAAATGCTTACAAAATTTTATATAGATGGTATTACACCCCTGCCAGAATAGCGAGGTTCATCCCATCATATTCCCCATTATGTTTTCGAGGATGCTCACAAGAGGGCACGATGGCACACATTTGGTGGAAGTGTCCTAAGGTATGCAGACTGTGGATCAGAGTGTATACACTTCTCCGAAACCTTTTCAATACTACTATAAAGAGGGACCCTTTTGAGGCCCTCTTGGGGAAACCAATCATTGAACTGTTGCGCCCAGAACGTCAGCTTGCATCCCATATACTTACTGCAACTAAATTAACTATTGCAAAATCATGGAAAACTCCAGCCCTAAGTTTTGAAGCAGTTAAAAATCGCATTAATGATACCATGGTTAATGAAAAGCTGACAGCAATTTTATCAGACACCCATGACAAATTTCTCCGAATATGGCAACCATGGGTAAACTATGCCCACCCCTCCAGATTCGACTCGGCATTACTCTCCTTGTAATTATATCACAGTCACCCCATCCCGCGGACCTCTTCCCCCCCTCCCCCTCTTCCCTCCCTCCCCCCTACCTTTCTGCTCCTCCCACTTTTTTCCTTTATTTTTCCCTCTGCTCCTTCTTTTTCTTGCTCATCCTGTCAGTCTCTTTTTTTTTCTTTTTTTTTTACTCCCATGTTCCATCTCCATCTATTGGAAATTTTGTTTTTTTCCATTTATTTCTAAAAATGCAGGTTTGCCCCGGACGGGGATAAAGTACAGGCTGACAAATACTTATGTACAGCCTTTTTTACCTCTTAAATGCTTTATGTATTGTTACATGTTTTTGTGATATGATGCCTGTTTACATTTCCTATTATCCCTTTTTTTTTTTCCTCTGTACCAAGATTTTGTAAACATGTATCCGCATAATGCACATTTATATGTTTCTCCCACTGTACTATTAATGATTTTTCCTTTATGTTCAATAAAACCTTTTGTACAAGAAAAACACTCGATCTTATAATAAGGACTCTAATGACTTTCTTTCGAAAATCAGGGAGCTACCACAGATTTATGATGATTTGACCCTTGTAACTTGGGATGTAACAAGCTTATATACATTGATTCCACATAAGGCAGGCATTGAAGCAGCGATCAGTCTAATCAGAGATTGTCATGGATATTCGGAAGCTCAGATTTCTCTTTTTGAAAAACTGTTTAATGTCAATCTATACAATAACTATTTTCTTTTTAAGGATCAATACTTTGTACAGCTGACTGGAGTTGCAATGGGCTCCAATATTGCCCCGCCATATGCATGTTCATTCATAAATGATTTTAAACAAAGATACATTTTTAACAATGAAAATTTCCAGAGGAATTGTGCCACTTGGTGGTGCTATATAGATGATATTTTTGCAGTATGGCGGGGCAACATTGAATCCCTGAAAGCCTTTGATGAAATGATTAATGGTTTTTCCCCTGATATCCAATTTAAAATGCAGGTGGGTGGAGATTCGGTTCCATTTTTGGACATACGAGTTTATATCGAACAGGGGCGAATTGAGACCGATCTATACACTAAACCCACGGATAGGAACCAACTCTTGAGATTTGATAGCTATCATCCCCCCCATGTATTTGGTTCTATCATCAGAAATCAGCTCCTTAGGGTCACACGGATCGTTAGTAATGCAACGGTCAGGGGCAATAGATTAGAAGAAATGTGCTGTAAGTTTAGAGAGCGGGGCTACCAGGATGGTTTGATCACACATGAATTAAACAAGATTCTAAAGCCAGCTAAAACATGTAATTACAAAAAACATAGATCAACCAAATCTAGGATACCATTTATTTTCCAATACCATAGCTATAGTGATAAGATCTTTAATCTAGTGAGGAAACATTGGCCAATCTTGAGTCGATCATATGCGCAGATAGAGGAATTTCAACAAATTCCCATGAAAGCATATTGGCGGAATAAAACTTTGCGCGATTCCCTTGTGCGATCTGAATTCAGATCCAACACCCATGAAGTGAAAACCACATTTCTGGGCAGGAAAAGAAATTGATGTTTTCCATGTCTTAATTGCATTAAATGCAATCTTATGCTCAAGGGAAATCACTTTATCCCTCCTGCAACGAAAAATAAAATAATGCTTAATGGTTTTTAGACATGTCAGACATCCTATGTGGTATACATCCTTTTATGCCCTTGCAATCTCATCTATGCGGGGGAAACAACCCAAAAAATCAAGGATCGTATAGCGCAACATTGTAGTACGATCCGACACCCACAGTCAGGTCTCCCTGTATCACGTCATTTCTCTGAAATGGGACAAAGGGATACCGATTTACGGTTCATGGTTCTGGAGGAAATATCTCGTGATAAAAGAGGGGGAGACAGGATTTTGAAATTGAGAAAGCGTGAGGTCTGGTGGATTAATAGATTACAGTCTCTACACCCGGATGGTATGAATACAGACTATGATCTATATCTATTTCTATAGACTGTGGATGCAGGGCAGTTCAATGATCTGATATGTGATTTATATATTTTATATCTTTTCTAGATCCAATGGAGTGAATTCCCATTTGAGAAATTGCCCAATCAATTACCGGTCTAAATGGGTTAAGAAATCTGAAACTATATTGTTATGAATCAGCTTGATTATTGATTGATAAGTGAAATTTTTTTTTTTGATGGCAGTAGATGTTGATTTCTGGATAACGCTTGAAATTGAGATGATACTCTTTATGACATATGGGTCTGTTTTTTGTAAATATTTTGGTTTATAGATTTACAATGTCACTCATCATTTAGTTTCACATGGAGAGGGTTAAACTCTTAGGATTTGCTAATCACTAATGGTAATGATTAGATTGCATACATGTGTGGTAATGTGTTGGGTGTGGATAAGAGAGGGAGATGATGTTGGGTTCTCCACACACAGCCAGAGAAGCCTGATGAGGAGCGATTTATGCTCGATACTGTACAGTTGCTTGCACGTCTGCACTTTCAAGTTTTGTATGTATTTTGGAATATTCAAGTAAAAGAAATATTTGCATCAAGCATCGGTCCTATAGTTTCTTCATTTTGATTTATGGTGGAAGATTGGGAGTCCACCCTGACGGTGCTGTGATCAAACCAAAGGACTAAGAAAAGAAGGTAACCCACCTGAATTTTGAATATATATATATATATCCCAGCTTAGTGCAGCTAGATCTCACTGCAGGCCATTAGTATGTCTGGAAGGCCAACAAGGAGAGGTAGACAGTCACAAGCCAATAAAAGAGGGCAAGCAGGCAAGGGTTAGAGGCAACAGTGCTGGTCGTAGAGACGGTGCATCCTCATCAGCGCGTGGCCGTGGGACACGCTTGGCCTTTCTTTCGGCAGCTGGCCGTGTTGAGCCGCAACATGCGGAAGACTTGGTCGAGTGGATGACCAAGCCGTCCTCATCCTCATCATCCTTTCTCACTCATGCTCAGGGTACTTTGTCTGGCAAAGCAGCTTCCAACGTGGCCTCTTCCCTCAGCTCAATGGCATCAGTGACTCCTTCCGTAGCCCCACCATGTCCTCCTGAGGAGTCCCTCGAACTGTTTGACCACAGTGTTGGGTACATGCTCCAGAAGGATGCCCAGTATTTGGAAGGCTCTGATGATGATACTGAGCTAGATGAAGGCAGTAACGTGAGCACAGACAGAGGGGGTGCCCAAGAAGGACAGCAATCTGGCAGTCATGCTCCCCCTGCTGCAGCATACTGCCAGGTTTGCTCCAGTGATGAGGAGGGAGGGGATGATGAGGTCACTGACTCAACGTGGGTGCCTGATAGGAGAGAGGAGGAGGAGGCACATCACCAACGAGGCAGGATGCCCTTCAGGGGCCAGCCTAAGGGCAGCACACTGACTGCATCACACCGCAAAGCTCCACATGTGCAGGGCGCTGCTGTCTCTGCACGTTATTCCAAAAGTTCTTTGGTGTGGGCCTTTTTTGAGACGAGTGCATCAGATCGCACCGCTGCTATTTGCAACATATGTCTCAAGCGTATCTTGCGTGGCCAAAACATCTCCCGCTTGGGCACCACATGCTTGACCAGACATATGTTGACCTGCCATGCAGTTTGTTGGCAAGCGTATCTAAAAGACCCACACCAAAGAACAAAGAGGAGCTCTCCTTGCTCCTCATCAGCTGAGATCTCCAACCCCACTATACCTTCAGTCCTCTCTGAGACCTGCACTGAGAGGAATGAAGGTGTAGAATTAGGTGTGTCACAGCCAAGTACTTGTGGGCAATCTGCTTTTGGTACACCAACGTCAGATTGTACCAGGCAAATTTCCCTGCCCCAGCTGCTGCACCGCCGAAAGAAGTTCACTCCCAGCCATCCACATGCCCAGCGGTTGAATGCTAGCTTGGCAAAATTGCTAGCACTTCAACTGCTACCTTTTCAGTTGGTAGACTCTGCCCCCTTCTGTGAGTTTGTGGAATGTGCGGTTCCTCAGTGGCAGGTACCCAAATGCCACTTTTTCTCACGGAAGGCGATTCCTGCTCTCTACCGGCATGTGGAAGGCAATGCCAATGCCTCGCCGGACAGGGCGGTCAGTGGTAAGGTGCATATTACCGCTGACTCATGGTCCAGCAGGCATGGACAGGGACATTACCTAAGTTTCACGGCGCATTGGGTGACTCTTCTTGCAGCTGGGAAGGATGCTGGACAAGGTGCAGTAGTGTTGGAGGTTGTTCCGCCACCACGCCTCCAAAATGCCACTACTAATGATTGTGACACACCTCTCTCCTCCACCCACTCCTCTTCTTCTTCCTCCATGGCCTCTTCCTGTGCTTTGGCAAAAAAAGAGAAAAGAGTTCCCCAGTGGGGTTTTTAGGCAGCACAAAGGAAGGTGGTAGGCCAATGTATGTAAAAATAAATTTTATTATA
Organism: Lithobates septentrionalis; assembly: GCA_037952835.1. Classification (NCBI taxonomy): domain Eukaryota; kingdom Metazoa; phylum Chordata; class Amphibia; order Anura; family Ranidae; genus Lithobates; species Lithobates septentrionalis. The sequence continues at coordinate 4,169,878 of JBBDGP010001025.1, read as the reverse complement.
CAAAAATAGCTTCAACACATTGGTTAAAAAAATGAGCTCCAATACAGAGTGTTTACAATCTCATGACACTCAGCACATGCAATATAGGCACATTTTCATAATAATATTATGTATATATTGACAGTATTAGAGATGTGGACCTGACGCGTTTCGACCTATAGGTTCCAGGTCTTCTTCAAAGGTCAATCTGCTAAAATTGTACAGTAAAGGTGCATATGTCAGAAAAGATTAAATATATAAATTTCACAACGGATATACCATATATTAACATAACATAATTACCCAATGATGAGTGTCCTATGCGAGAGGCTTTCTGTAAGAGAGGTCCTCTTAAAAACAAAGGATTGCCTGTTCATTTTCCCCTAGAGATCCCATGACACCACCGCTACAACCTCCAATCCCAGGGGAAGGTCCCAAGGATGTGGCTTACGAGAGATCACACAATGAAGCGCCCCCTATCTGTAGCACGGACTTCGCGGCCAATCAGGTGGGGAGAGCACCTGCAGCAACAACCCAGGAAGGAAAAGACAATTTGGAAAAATATGCATTATATGCACTCCAAAGTTGAATCCAGAGAATATATCCATATATCAGCCCAGGTTTAGGATATCGTAAATACATGTGTACACCCATTGGGCGAGTCAAAACCTTATTGTGCTGAATGTATGTGTGTGTATAAAATCAACACACATATATCTATATACACATACATGTATGTCCATACATATGTCCATACATATAATTTATAATTAACTTTTATATGGAAAAAATCTCTAGATATATGCATAAAGTATATCAGGGTAGTGAAGGAAAAAGGAAATTAATTTTGTAGAAACACCTCAGCCATATAGGTGAGGGGTATGAATAGACTAATCAATGCTGGTGGTGGGGAGTGACAATTAGGTGAAGTGTTAGGAAAAATGTGAGAACAGAAACAAACCGTAGGTCCCTAGTGGGTGCAGCAAAAATGTGTGGAAGGTGAACACACAGAAAGTGTCATGCAGTACAGAAATGGGTGATGGGTGGATGCAACAAGAGAATAACTAGTGAAAAAGTGCCCACGTGTAGGGAAGCCGAGTGAATAAAATATATTACCTAATGAACAAGTGAAGATAACATGTAAAAACCGCACTGCGTAGCCCTATGCGCTTGCAATCATTTGTGACCTGACCCGGGATTGGTCACAACTTTGAACTGGGCTCAGTGAACGCCCGTCCAAGTTGACATTTAGCAAGTCTGAAAGTATAAAGTAAAAAGAATTGTATTGTATACATTCAAGCATTTAAAGTGGGTATGGGGTCATTGTAGTAGACCGAGTATTATATCAATATGGACAGCGGCAGTGCGGAAACAAATTATCATAGTGTATACTTACAGAGTGAGACTGCTAGAGAAACCACCAACCAGACGGAAAGATTCGGAATGAGATATGAAGAGTGAGAGGGTATATGTGCCCCAGATAAGGGGCGTGTATCCGACGAGGGTTGATTGGTGACAGGTGCGGCCACCTCCCCATCCGATAGGACCGAAAGGAGAAAGCCGCGCTGAGGGGCATGGCAGCCAAATGGCAGCCTCGTGTGGCCCCCCCGGCGTTCGGGGCGGGTCGAAACTCCGTCAGCTGACGTCATCGCCGTTGCAATCGCGTGACGCATCCGCATCACGTGGCACGCGCGGGGCCCCGCGCATGCGCAGTGAGCGGAAACGTCCGGGGATGTCCCCGAACGCCGCCGGCAAGGAAGAAATCCCCAACGTGGTAGCCAGGACCAGCCTGGGTATCCAATGGGGGAAGGGGGGAGGAGGCACCGGCTATGCCGATAGCCCTCCCTCCCCCCCCACCTTGCCGGGAAGACACATCTGGGGAGAAAGAACCCTGGTGAGAGGGCAGCAGCAGCGGTCATGATGACAGCTCTTGTAAAGGGGACGAGCAGAGCACAGAGCTCAATTGATATACAAAGTTAAAGGGAAAATACATATGAACTAACGGTCCATCGCATATATGGACACATCATCCCATATTAATACATACATTGATTGGCAGGAAAAATGATAAATTATTAACATGAGGTATCCATATATGTAGAATCAATTCACATGCCTAGGTATCTGAAAAACACATAATAGAATATAGAAAAAAATATATATAAAAAAGGAGGAAAACGTATATTAAAGAATAAAAAATAAAAAATAAATTATATGCAAAAAAAGGGGAGAAATATTTTAAAAGTATATAAATATGATAAATACCATTGGACTGCCAGGGAAAAAGGGGAAAGGGGAGGGAGGCAAAAAGAGAATGTTCGGAGATGGAACAGGGGGGGGGGCTCATAACAGACAAGATTGCTCTATGTTACCTACAAAGGGCCAGAAAGACTTTACTGAGTCTTGCCCGAAACAAACCCTTTTAAGAACGGGGCAAATGAGATGGCCTCATTTAGTCCCGGGGGCGAGGTGGCATTTAATTTAAATATCCACTTCTGTTCATGTTGCAGCAGGATTTTGTTCCAATCACCGCCTCGATTTGGTATATGTACCCGATCGAGAGCGGTGAAGGACACTTTTGGCATTCTATAGTTGTGTACTGACACTACATGTCGGCCTAATGGTAAATAGTAGTTGCCAATCTGCATGTGATAGATGTGCTTAGACATCCGGCGATGGAATTCCTGCTTGGTCTTACCAACATAGTAAGCAGCACACTCACATGACATAAGGTATACGATACCTCGTGTTTGGCAATTAGTGAAGTGTTTAGGCTTGAATAGTGCCCCATTTGGAAGACGGAAGTTTTTATCACGTCTGATGTATTGGCAAAATGAACAGTGTCCGCAGGGAAAAGACCCCAAAATTGAACAGTGTTTGGATCTTTTTTGTTCATCCCTAAACTCGCTTTGAACCAGTTTATCCCTTAACGACAAAGCGCGCTTATAGGTGATTGATGGCCTGTTAGAGATGAAGTTGCGGACCTTTGGATCATTCATCAGTATGGGCCAATGTTTTTGAATAATGTTGCTGACCGCCTGATGTTGCCTGGAAAAACGTAAAATGATCCTAGTGGGGCCGATGTTGGGGCCATCCATGGACCTTTTTTTGGAAAGAAGTTCAGAACGGGATTATGCAGCCGCTCTGTTATATGCCTTCCGTAGGCAGGAGCGGCTGTAGCCTCGTGCCAGCAATCTAGTTTGTAATTTGTAAGCTTCCTGTTTGAAGAGGGCATCATCCGAACAGTTCCTGCGTAGACGCAGGTACTGTCCATATGGGATTGACCTCTTCAAAGTTGTAGGGTGAAAACTCTCGGCGTGCAACACTGTGTTGCCAGCCGTGCTTTTTCGGAAAAGGGTGCTTGAGATTTTATTGTCAGGGGTGCGTTCCAGCTTAACATCCAAAAATGTCATTAGATCACGATTGTAGGTCGTGGTAAATTTGAGATTGTGTTTGTTCTGATTAATACAGTTCAAAAATTGAAGTAGCATTTCCTCTGAGCCCTCCCAGATGATGAGGACATCATCGATGTACCGTAACCACAAAAGTATGTGGCCCGTGTACACCGCGAGGTCCCCATCATCTAGGAGGGTCTTCTCCCACTCCCCCAGGTACAGGTTGGCGTAGGCCGGGGCACAGCAAGTGCCCATGGCCACGCCCTGCACCTGGAGGTAGTGGGAGTTGTTGAAACAAAAAAAGTTGTGATGCAGGATATAATCGAGTCCATCGATGATGAACTCGTTCAATACCTCATCATATTTTTGGTCTTCCTTTTTCTTTGGCTAAAATTTGGGTGGTTAAACACCCCTTCCCCATTGACACACGGGAGGTGAAAACATGAGCTCCAGAGTGTAGGGTCATCCATATGTCTTTTATTTGTTTTTGTCTTATATTAGGTATTTAATTTCAAAATGAGCAACTATCAGGGAGAGGAATGGGCCAATTTAATGTTGGGTTACGAGACGGATTTTGAACAGGGTGATCGCGTGAAAACCTCGATCTCATCCCTAGTTCAAAAACTGAACAAAATCCTGGAGAAAAAGTCAGCACTTTTCTGGCATGTCAAATCTTTAAACAGATACATTGAAGAAAAAATTAACCCTCTGGGACTACGAATCCAGGTGTTTCCTAACCTGGATCAAATTAGTGTCGACCTTAAAAATGAATGGGAGGCCAATCTTGATGCATGCTCTCGGGAGATGATGGCCATCCTCACCCGAGAGTATAATAAACAAATAGCATCATTAGATGTAGAAATTAATCACATAGAAGAAGCCTTAAAACCCTTTGCACAGCATGCCCTTTTTTTGGAGTTGCAGGGGAACCTTCGGGATAGCCTGTCAGCCCACAATAGGGGCATCCTACAGAAAAAGAGTCAAAATTCTGGAGGGACAAATCGGCATTTACAGACGGGCGGGCATATAAATGGAACACTCAGATTTCGCGGAATTTTAAAAACAAACAACATATACTACAACAACAACCCAGAAATACGATTAACAAAAAGAATATAAACAATGTATCTAAACCCAATGATAAATCTGGTCCCAGTCAGAACCAAAAGGGATCCCTTAAGGGATCTGGGAAGTTCAAAAGAAATCGGAACAATAGGGGCTCACCTGAGCAAGATAGGAAGAAACGCCTTGTAGACACTAATGTGGAGGATGCATGCGATCCCCCCATGGTTGAACAACCCGTATTTTCCAACCTTAGATCTGATAGCTCAACCCTAGGAACGAGCGAAACAGATCTTCCACCTTTGAATACCCCTACTAATACTAATACTATTCATACAAATCAAACATCAGGGCGCCCGAAAACTGGACCTCAGAGTCCTTTAAACCCGACACGGGGATCTCCCCTACCCCAGACAAACAGGGGAACTGGAAATCTGGACGCTTTTGTCACGAGGAGACATCAGAATACCTCAGTGTAATTAATTTGTCATCCTATCCTCTGTCTACAGCAGAAATTAGTGTACTGTCACGCGGCTTGACTTTTTGCCCACAAGACAATTTCGATATCTTTGAAGTGATCACCGACCTGCACCTCTTTGCACGGCGGCTTTTACTTAAGAGCCTCCATGCAAAAGTAGATGAGAACATCGATACAACTGAATGGGCCAGCTTTAGTATGAGAGAGTTTAAAGCCCTACGGGACTTAACCCTTCTCTTTCAAGAAAGTAACACCTTGGACCTCATTGACCAAATTGATTTGGAGAATCTACTCTCCACTGCCAATGAACCTACAAAGAACCCTTTCACACGTTTCAAGAAACCTTCTGCAAAATTCCCTCCCCTCAATTTGAACCCAAGCATAGAGATTTTTGTCAAACAAACATTAAGAGATCTTCAAAAGCTCCAACCTAATAGAAATGCACGCCCCCAAAATATAATTATAGAAGAATCCCAAGCCCTTGACTCCTTATGCAATAACACCAAAATCACAATTAAACCATCCGATAAGGGAGGCAACGTAGTCCTGATGAAAAACGAGGACTACGTACGTATGTGTCAAAACATTCTTGACAATGGTGAATGGTATAAAACCATTCCCACTAGACTCATACAAGCCTCCTACACTGAATTTTACAAAATGATTCAATCAGCATTTGAAAAAGGAGCAATCACCAAGGACCAATATGAGTTCATCTGGATTAAACACCCAAGGGTGGCAACATTTTATAGTTTGCCCAAGATACACAAAAGCCAGATAGACCCCCCCGGACGACCAATTGTCTCTGGGAATGGAGGCATATCGGAAAACCTGAGCCGAGTCATTGACTCCTTTTTACAGCCCTTCGTCTTGAGTATGCCCTCGTTTTTAAAGGACACAATACACCTGTTACAATCAATCGAAGGGCTCACTCTCCCAGCGGATTCGTTTTTGGTGGCTATCGATGTCGAGGCCCTGTACAGCTCGATCCCCCACATTCAGGGGATCGCTGCTGTACGGGCGCTCCTGCACCGAGACCAAAAATATGATGAGGTATTGAACGAGTTCATCATCGATGGACTCGATTATATCCTGCATCACAACTTTTTTTGTTTCAACAACTCCCACTACCTCCAGGTGCAGGGCGTGGCCATGGGCACTTGCTGTGCCCCGGCCTACGCCAACCTGTACCTGGGGGAGTGGGAGAAGACCCTCCTAGATGATGGGGACCTCGCGGTGTACACGGGCCACAGACTTTTGTGGTTACGGTACATCGATGATGTCCTCATCATCTGGGAGGGCTCAGAGGAAATGCTACTTCAATTTTTGAACTGTATTAATCAGAACAAACACAATCTCAAATTTACCACGACCTACAATCGTGATCTAATGACATTTTTGGATGTTAAGCTGGAACGCACCCCTGACAATAAAATCTCAAGCACCCTTTTCCGAAAAAGCACGGCTGGCAACACAGTGTTGCACGCCGAGAGTTTTCACCCTACAACTTTGAAGAGGTCAATCCCATATGGACAGTACCTGCGTCTACGCAGGAACTGTTCGGATGATGCCCTCTTCAAACAGGAAGCTTACAAATTACAAACTAGATTGCTGGCACGAGGCTACAGCCGCTCCTGCCTACGGAAGGCATATAACAGAGCGGCTGCATAATCCCGTTCTGAACTTCTTTCCAAAAAAAGGTCCATGGATGGCCCCAACATCGGCCCCACTAGGATCATTTTACGTTTTTCCAGGCAACATCAGGCGGTCAGCAACATTATTCAAAAACATTGGCCCATACTGATGAATGATCCAAAGGTCCGCAACTTCATCTCTAACAGGCCATCAATCACCTATAAGCGCGCTTTGTCGTTAAGGGATAAACTGGTTCAAAGCGAGTTTAGGGATGAACAAAAAAGATCCAAACACTGTTCAATTTTGGGGTCTTTTCCCTGCGGACACTGTTCATTTTGCCAATACATCAGACGTGATAAAAACTTCCGTCTTCCAAATGGGGCACTATTCAAGCCTAAACACTTCACTAATTGCCAAACACGAGGTATCGTATACCTTATGTCATGTGAGTGTGCTGCTTACTATGTTGGTAAGACCAAGCAGGAATTCCATCGCCGGATGTCTAAGCACATCTATCACATGCAGATTGGCAACTACTATTTACCATTAGGCCGACATGTAGTGTCAGTACACAACTATAGAATGCCAAAAGTGTCCTTCACCGCTCTCGATCGGGTACATATACCAAATCGAGGCGGTGATTGGAACAAAATCCTGCTGCAACATGAACAGAAGTGGATATTTAAATTAAATGCCACCTCGCCCCCGGGACTAAATGAGGCCATCTCATTTGCCCCGTTCTTAAAAGGGTTTGTTTCGGGCAAGACTCAGTAAAGTCTTTCTGGCCCTTTGTAGGTAACATAGAGCAATCTTGTCTGTTATGAGCCCCCCCCCCCCCCCTTGTTCCATCTCCGAACATTCTCTTTTTGCCTCCCTCCCCTTTCCCCTTTTTCCCTGGCAGTCCAATGGTATTTATCATATTTATATACTTTTAAAATATTTCTCCCCTTTTTTTGCATATAATTTATTTTTTATTTTTTATTCTTTAATATACGTTTTCCTCCTTTTTTATATATATTTTTTTCTATATTCTATTATGTGTTTTTCAGATACCTAGGCATGTGAATTGATTCTACATATATGGATACCTCATGTTAATAATTTATAATTTTTCCTGCCAATCAATGTATGTATTAATATGGGATGATGTGTCCATATATGCGATGGACCGTTAGTTCATATGTATTTTCCCTTTAACTTTGTATATCAATTGAGCTCTGTGCTCTGCTCGCCCCCTTTACAAGAGCTGTCATCATGACCGCTGCTGCTGCCCTCTCACCAGGGTTCTTTCTCCCCAGATGTGTCTTCCCGGCAAGGTGGGGGGGGAGGGAGGGCTATCGGCACAGCCGGCGCCTCCTCCCCCCTTCCCCCATTGGATACCCAGGCTGGTCCTGGCTACCACGTTGGGGATTTCTTCCTTGCCGGCGGCGTTCGGGGACATCCCCGGACGTTTCCGCTCACTGCGCATGCGCGGGGCCCCGCGCGTGCCACGTGATGTGGATGCGTCACGCGATTGCGACGGCGATGACGTCAGCTGACGGAGTTTCGACCCGCCCCGAACGCCGGGGGGGCCACACGAGGCTGCCATTTGGCTGCCATGCCCCTCAGCGCGGCTTTCTCCTTTCGGTCCTATCGGATGGGGAGGTGGCCGCACCTGTCACCAATCAACCCTCGTCGGATACACGCCCCTTATCTGGGGCACATATACCCTCTCACTCTTCATATCTCATTCCGAATCTTTCCGTCTGGTTGGTGGTTTCTCTAGCAGTCTCAATCTGTAAGTATACACTATGATAATTTGTTTCCGCACTGCCGCTGTCCATATTGATATAATACTCGGTCTACTACAATGACCCCATACCCACTTTAAATGCTTGAATGTATACAATACAATTCTTTTTACTTTATACTTTCAGACTTGCTAAATGTCAACTTGGACGGGCGTTCACTGAGCCCAGTTCAAAGTTGTGACCAATCCCGGGTCAGGTCACAAATGATTGCAAGCGCATAGGGCTACGCAGTGCGGTTTTTACATGTTATCTTCACTTGTTCATTAGGTAATATATTTTATTCACTCGGCTTCCCTACACGTGGGCACTTTTTCACTAGTTATTCTCTTGTTGCATCCACCCATCACCCATTTCTGTACTGCATGACACTTTCTGTGTGTTCACCTTCCACACATTTTTGCTGCACCCACTAGGGACCTACGGTTTGTTTCTGTTCTCACATTTTTCCTAACACTTCACCTAATTGTCACTCCCCACCACCAGCATTGATTAGTCTATTCATACCCCTCACCTATATGGCTGAGGTGTTTCTACAAAATTAATTTCCTTTTTCCTTCACTACCCTGATATACTTTATGCATATATCTAGAGATTTTTTCCATATAAAAGTTAATTATAAATTATATGTATGGACATATGTATGGACATACATGTATGTGTATATAGATATATGTGTGTTGATTTTATACACACACATACATTCAGCACAATAAGGTTTTGACTCGCCCAATGGGTGTACACATGTATTTACGATATCCTAAACCTGGGCTGATATATGGATATATTCTCTGGATTCAACTTTGGAGTGCATATAATGCATATTTTTCCAAATTGTCTTTTCCTTCCTGGGTTGTTGCTGCAGGTGCTCTCCCCACCTGATTGGCCGCGAAGTCCGTGCTACAGATAGGGGGCGCTTCATTGTGTGATCTCTCGTAAGCCACATCCTTGGGACCTTCCCCTGGGATTGGAGGTTGTAGCGGTGGTGTCATGGGATCTCTAGGGGAAAACGAACAGGCAATCCTTTGTTTTTAAGAGGACCTCTCTTACAGAAAGCCTCTCGCATAGGACACTCATCATTGGGTAATTATGTTATGTTAATATATGGTATATCCGTTGTGAAATTTATATATTTAATCTTTTCTGACATATGCACCTTTACTGTACAATTTTAGCAGATTGACCTTTGAAGAAGACCTGGAACCTATAGGTCGAAACGCGTCAGGTCCACATCTCTAATACTGTCAATATATACATAATATTATTATGAAAATGTGCCTATATTGCATGTGCTGAGTGTCATGAGATTGTAAACACTCTGTATTGGAGCTCATTTTTTTAACCAATGTGTTGAAGCTATTTTTGTATAATAAAATTTATTTTTACATACATTGGCCTACCACCTTCCTTTGTGCTGCCTAAAAACCCCACTGGGGAACTCTTTTCTCTTTTTTTGTCTTGACCAATAGGGGTGAGCAGCAATCCCTCCCCTCCCCCGTGTCTTTCCTTTTTCTTCCTGTGCTTTGTCCTCGGAACCAACACGTAGGCGTTCAAGGAGCTACTCAAGTATGCAGGCCAAAAGATGCCATGCGGTGCTTGAGCTGGTGTGCTTGGGGGACAGGAGCCACACTGGGGCAGAGGTTCTGTCAGCTCTGCAGGGGCAGGTTCAGAGGTGGTTGACGCCATGCCAACTTAAGGCAGGAATGGTGGTTTGCGACAATGGCACCAACCATTCCGCCCTCCGACAGGGACAAATGACCCATGTGCCTTGTTTGGCTCACGTCCTTAACTTGGTGGCGCTGCGGTACTTGGGCAGGTACCCGGGCATACAGGATGTCCTGAGGCAGGCCAGGAAAGTCTGTGTGCATTTCCGCCGGTCATATAATGCCAGTGCTCGGCTGGCAGACCTCCAAAAGGAATTTAACCTGCCCAAGAACCGCCTAATCTGTGACATGCCCACCAGGTGGAACTCAATGTTGGCCATGCTGCAGCGGCTGCACACGCAGCAGAGGGTCATCAATGAGTACCTGTGTGACTATGGCACCAGGACAGGGTCAATGGAGCTTGGTTTTTTTTCCCACACCAGTGGGCCATGATCAGGGATGCATGCACTGTCCTGTCACCATTTGAGGAGGCCATGAGGATGGTGAGCATGGACAGTGCATGCATCAGTGACACTGTCCCCCTTGTCCACCTGTTGGAGCACACGCTGCGTGGAATAATGGACAGGGCACTTGAGGCAGAACAGAGGCAGGAAGAGGAGGACTTCCTTAGCTCTCAAAGGCCCCCTTTATCCAGACAGTGTCCCTGCGTGCCCGCCGATCACACAGGAAGAGGAGGAGGAGGAGGAGGATTGTGTCAGTATGGAGGTGGAGCCTGGCACTCAGCATCAGCAGCAGTCTTTAAGGGATCATTTACAGTCCCAAGAAACACATGGACTTGTACGTGGCTGGGAGGAGGTGGCTGCAGATCATGTCGTCTTTAGTGACCCAGAGGACTCCGGAACGAATGCCTCAGCAAACCTACGCTGCATGGCCTCCCTGATCCTGCAAAGTCTGCGGAAGGATCCTCGTATTCGTGGTATCAAGGAGGGGGATCGTTACTGGCTGGCAACCCTCCTTGATCCACGTTGCGGACCTTATCTTGCCGTCGCAGAGGGAGCAGAGGATGAAACATCTTCGGGAGGCCTTGCAGAAAGGTCTGTGCAACGCATTCCCAGAGACTGGGAGGTTACAAACTCCTGTTTCTGGACAACGTGTTGCTGAGGCTTTGGTCAGTCAAAGAAGGAGGTGGCCGTCTGACCAATGCGTTCAGACAATTTTTTAGTCCGCAGCCCCAAGGTATGATCGGTTCCAGCAACCATCGCCAGCGTCTGTTTTACATGGTGCAGGAATACCTAGGGGCAAGATCTGACTTGGACACCTTTCCCACCGAAAATCCTCTGGGTTACTGGGTCTTGAGGATGGATCACTGGCCAGAGCTTGCACAGTATGCAATTGAGCTACTGGCCTGTCCTGCATCCAGCGTTCTTTCGAAACACACATTCAGTGCTGCTGGAGGCTTTGTAACACAGGGTGCGTCTGTCCATTTTTATGAAGGTCGATCGACTGACCTTCATAAAAATTAATCAGTCTTGGATCACCAGCAGCTACCAAGCACCTGATGCTGATGTAACCGAATACATTTTTTTGAAATGTCAGATCCCTTCAAAGACTGCCTATGCTGATGCTGAGTGACTATCCTGTTATACTGAGTAATTATCCTCTTCCTCCTCAATGATCACGACGATAGCTTGTAAGAACATTTTTGGTTCTGGGCGCCGCCAGTCCCGCCACCAGTGCCTAAGGCCCAATTTTTCAGCCCCTGTTTAACAGGGGCATGTAATTACAATTTTTCATGCAATTCTTTGCAGCAGGGCTAGTTCCTGCATTCCAGCTAGAGTATCTGTGAGGGGTTGCAGTGTTGTGGCACTAGCACCAGTGCCTAAGGCCCAATTTTTCAGCCCCTGTACAGGGGCGTGTAATTACAATTTTTGATGCAATTCTTTGCAGCAGGGCTAGTTCCTGCGCTCCAACTAGAGTATCTGTGAGGGGTTCCAGTGTTGTGGCACCAGTGCCTAAGGCCCAATTTTTCAGCCCCTGTTCAACAGGGACATGTAATTAGAATTTTTGATCTAATATTTCAGAGCAGGGCCCATTCCTGTGCCCACCAAGAGTATCTGTGAGGACTTACAGTGTTGTAGCACTAGCACCACCACCAAAGGCCCAACTTTTCTGCCCCTGTTCAACAGGGGCATGTAATTACAATTCTTGATCTAATATTTCAGAGCAGGGCCCTGTGAGGGCTTACAGTGTTGTTGCCACAACAACACCTAAGGCCCAAATTTCTGCTGAGTTTATAGGGCAGGCCCCTACTTTCAAACATCCAACTTACAAATGACTCCTACTTGCAAACGGAAGGAGACAACAGGAAGTGAGATGAAATCTACCCCTAGGAAGGGAAATTCTCTCCTGTAAGAGTTAATATGGGAAAAACTTTTCTCCTTTCCACTGATGCTTTATCTCCAATCCTTGTTTCACAAAAAAACCCAAATTTTCAAAACAAATTTGTCATTGGGACAAAAGTGAGGTGAAATCTTCTGAAGAGGAGCACAGACAGCAAAACAAATGTCACAGGGGTGATAACCCTTCCCTATGTTTTCCAAAAAGCTTAAAATAGATTTTTTGGCTGGAGCTAAACACGTTAAAAATGTACAAGTTCAAAATTACAAACAGATTCTACTTAACAACAAACCTACAGTCCCTGTCTTGTTTGCACTGCCTGTATACTGCTGTTCAGAGTATATAGGGCCTGGGGGCCCCACACCTTTCCTTTTTTAATTTGGGTGCGGGGTTCCCCTTAATATCAATACAAGACCCAAAGGGCCTGGTAATGGACTTGGGGGTACCCATGCAGTTTGTCTCACTGATTTTCATCCATATTGCAAGGACCCGACATTACATTAAAGCCGCAAGCAGTTTTAAATTACTTTTTTCCTTTAAAAATGACATTTTGGGGGGCGTGTCCTGGACATGGAGGAGTGAGGACGTGCTTTGCCTCAGCTCCGCTACACCGCAGCACAAAATCAGCCTTAAACAGGGGGATACTCACTTCTATAAGATCCCCCCATGTCACAACGATCACGGCAGAGCTCCCAACCGACCAGGACCGACAGATCGCGGCAGGGGCAGCTGGATTCATACTTTTCCGGGACCCGAGGACTAGGCCGGGAAGCCTCCAAGATGGCGCCGCCCGGGAAGGCCCAGAAAGCCACAAAATCCTCTCAGCCAGCAACGGCCTCAGCCCGAACCCAGAAAGGGACAGCCTCAGCTTCAGCAGCATCTCCGGTGCCATCCCCAGGGTCGGTGAGTGATTCAGCCCCCTGTGCCTCCCCGGCCTCTTTAGATGGCCGCTCTGAACTATCTGACTACCTCTGTGAAGAGGATATCAAGCGCCATATTATGTCTTTACCCACTAAGGAGGACCTTGAACGTTTTACAAGCAGGGTAGAGAAAGCTTTCACAGAGGACATTGCCCAACTAAAGGCTGACACTTCCCACCTGGGTAACAGGGTAGAAGCATTAGAAGAGAAGCTGGAGGAGGTTCTCCCCACTATTGCTCTACAGCAATCTAAATGTCAGCAGCAAGACCAGCAGATTGAAACCCTATTATGTCAGCTGGATGATGCAGAAAATCGCAGCAGAAGAGCGAACATTAGGATCCGGGGTCTCCCAGAAGCCACAGCCCCAAGGGATATTATCCCCACGCTGACAGATATATTCAGAGACATATTGGGCCTACCGGCCACGGCTCCGATAGAAATTCAAGAGGTGGACAACCCCAGAGATGTAATCTGCAAACTCCACAAATTCACTCTAAAAGACAGCATCATGCAAAAAATGCGCAACAAACCCTTCTATGATTTCGATGGTGCACGTTTATTCTTTTATCAAGACATATCTAGACGCACCCTTATGCAGCGCAGAGCCCTGAAACCCCTCTTGACAGCGATCCAGGATGCTGGCCTTCCTTACCGCTGGGGGTTTCCCTTTTTCTGCAAGCGACTAAAGATGGAAGACAAGTCACGCTCCGCAACAAAGATGATCTCCCTCAGTTCCTGTCCTCCCTGGGCCTAGACGCAGTGGACTTTCCGGATTGGAGAATTTCATCTGGCGTTTCTGGGATCCAGGTCCCCACACAATGGTCAACTGCTACCCGTAGGAACCGTAGAAGGGACAGACAGCTTCAGCATCAAGATACCCCCCACGGCTCCTCAGTTACCCGTGACTGAGGGAGTAGTCCCTCCGGACTCTTATGCCGCGTACACACGGTCGGACTTTTCGTCTACAAAAGTCCAACGGACGCTGACGGACTAAAGCTGGCTGGTAATCCGATCGTGTGTGGGCTTCTCCGGACTTTCAACGTACTTTTTTAGCCTCAAATCCGACGTACTTTCGATTTGAAACATGCTTCAAATCTTTACGTCGTAACTACGACGGACCCCGAAATCCGCTCGTCTGTGTGCTAGTCCGACGGACAAAAAGCCACGCTAGGGCACCTATTGGCTACTGGCTATGAACTTCCTTATTTTAGTCCGGTGTACGTCATCACGTACGAATCCGTCGGACTTTTGTGTGGTCGTGTGTAGGCAAGTCCGTTCGTTAGAAAGTATGCCGCAAGTCCGCCGCAAGTCCGCCGAAAGTCTGCCGGAAGTCTGTCGGACAGGCTGTCTGACTTTTGTAGACGAAAAGTCCGACCGTGTGTACGCGGCATTACAGTGGTCATAGACTTCCCCTGTAGTTAAGATATGGCCCCCCTCTTTTCTTTCATGTAGAAATTAGGCCCCTCAATGTCAGCCTTATCACTTTTCGCTGAAATCCAGTTGGCTGTGATTGCAGACCACTCAAGAGTCATGACTAATAACAAACAATAATTTTTCCTTATATACGTATTTTCTTATGTTCTGGTACTGGGTGGGAAAATGTGAACCCCAAAATTTAACGCAGTAGCTTATCCCCACCTCCAACCCCAAACACCTTTTAAGACGCGGTGTGTGGAGACGGGGCCCCGTTCTCCACCTTGTGTTTAGGCCCACGTTCCCCCACGTAGGCCACCCTATATTGGGTACAGTCCCTAGTTGGGGCAATAGGTAAGGTCTGAGGCCCCCTTCTTTCCGAGGGAGACCTCCCACCTATAGATGTTTTATTTACAGACTTTGAGAATGCCTTGTCGTATTGTTTATGTTACTTTAACAGTTCGTTTTCTTTGTTCATTTTTCCATTCACTTTCCTCCCCCCCTCCGTTCTGTTCCCCTCCTTCCTTCCTTCCTAGGAGCAACCCAGGACTTCAGATGCTGCGCCGGGCGAGTGAGACCATCCGACATCCTCCCTACCACTTATTCTGGCATGTCTACTATTAAGGTAATATCATACAACATAAGAGGCCTATGCTCCCCAGGGAAAAGAAACAAACTTTGGTGGGAACTTAAGAAATTAAAAGCTCACGTGGTTTTCATACAGGAAACCCATTTTACTCATCATTCCCTGCCTAGATTACCTACCCATTTATTCAGCCAATGGTTCCATAGCACCTCCCCCACATCTAAATCCAAAGGCACCACGATTGCTAATCACAGGAATTGCCCCTTCCAGCTTTCGGACAGCAAAATAGATCCACTAGGCCGTTATGTATTTTTGAAAGGAATCATAGCGGGACGAAAATATACTTTCGCCTCGTTATATGCGCCCAATTCTAACCAAATTACTTTTATTGACAGTACTCTCGACCTACTAGCAGACTTTAAAGAAGGCTATGTTATTTTGGGAGGGGACTTCAATGTTAGCCCGGACCCCCTGCTAGACACCTCCAGCTCTAGACACTCACACTCTTATGCTTTCTTAAAACACTTCCGAAAGTCATTTCAGTCCAACTTGCTACTTGATAGCTGGAGGGTCCTCCATCCAAAGGAGAGAGACTTCAGCTATCACTCGGCAGTCCATGATGTATACACCCACATAGACCACGTCTATGTGGACCGCCCAACACTAGAGCTCGTGCAGTCCGCGTTCATTGGGAACATCACTCTATCCGATCACGCACCAGTGGGGGTGACCCTAACACTCCCTTCAGGTTCCCGAGGGGCCTGGACGTGGAGGCTGAATGAAAATTTGTTGGATGATACAGTGGCAGTTGCCAAAGTATCAGAGACCATCTCAAATTATTTCAATGAAAATGTGACGGACGATATCAGCATGGGCGTAGTGTGGGAGGGCCACAAGGCAGTGATCAGAGGAGAGATAATATCCCAGGGGGCTAGACTTAAAAAGATGCTTCAGGCAGACTTTGAAAGAGTGTTGGCCGCCCTACAGGACGCGGAACTCAAACATAAACGAAATGGAGGCCCTGAGGCGTTGCAGAGGTTAACTGAGTTAAGAGACTTGTTTTTGCGCCTGCTTGATCGGCAGACTCGTAGGCAAGCCAGACGATTATCGCACAAATATTACGAACACGGCAACAAATGTGGTCGTATGCTTGCTAGAGCCATCCGTAAGAAGCACGCGCAGACTTACATACAAAAATTATGTTCCCCTTCTGGGGAGGTATCGGCTCGGTCCTCCAAAATTGCCTCAGGGTTTCAAGATTACTACACGCACCTTTATAATTTACATCCTGACAACCCTCTAGAAACACAGCAATCCAGGTCCACAGCCATTCGAGACTACTTAGCTGCAGCTGGCGCTCCAGCATTGAGTGCAGACCAGTGTACCGACCTTGAACTTCCGATCTCCCCTGGGGAGATTGAACTGATAGTGAAATCCCTCCCTACAGGGAAGAGCCCGGGACCGGATGGATACTTGGGATTGTACTACAAAACCTTCCTACCCCTCCTTAAGCCCCACATGTGCGCCTACTTTATTTCCATAGCAGAAGGGGCCCCCATGCCTTCAGAGGCACTCTTGGCTCACATCACAGTATTGCCAAAAGAAGGTAAAGACCCGACGCTCCCTCAAAGCTACCGCCCGATTTCCCTCCTTAACGTTGACGTTAAGATACTAGCCAAGATCTTAGCGAATAGGATCGGGAATCTTCTACCCAATATCATTCATCCTGACCAAACTGGGTTTATTAAGGGGAGGGAGGCGAGGGACAACTCCATTAGGGCCATACAACTTATCCACTGGGCCCGTTCTAACCCTGACTCCAAACCTTACATTATTCTCTCTACAGACGCCGAAAAGGCCTTCGACCGGGTTGACTGTTCGTACCTCAAAGCGGTGCTGGAGACACTAGGGCTTAAAACACGCATGTTGACCTCTATCCTGGCACTTTACTCTACTCCCTGTGCACAGGTCAAGGTGAACGGAGTGCTTTCCTCTAGATTCCCGATTCGGAATGGCACGAGACAGGGGTGCCCCGTGTCTCCCCTTCTCTTCGCTCTAGTTCTTGAACCATTTCTATGCACGGTTAGGGCGAATGCAGACATAAGGGGTCTACGAGTAGGAAACACTGAACACAAACTATCCGCCTACGCTGATGATGTGTTATTCCACCTCTCAGAACCCTTGTTATCGTTGCCAGTCCTGATGAAGGAACTGAAACTATTCGGATCACTTTCAAATTTCAAAATTAATTACTCCAAATCTGAAATTTTACCTATTCTCCTAACCCCTGCACTTATTAGTAACCTACAAGCCTCCTTTCCCTTCACCTGGGCCAAATCCTCCATTCGATACCTAGGGATTCAATTGACAGATAGCTTTGATTCCCTCTATGATGCAAATTCCCCCCCCCCCCTACTTCATACAATTAAAAAAGATCTCTCCCTCTGGACCAAGACTGCGTTCACTTGGATAGGCCGCATTAACATTATAAAAATGAATGTTCTACCCCGTATACTCTTCTTTCTTCAAATGATACCAATCCCACTACCTACCAAATTCTTTTCCCAGATTAATAGCATCATAACGGGATTTGTGTGGAATGCACGTAACCCTAGAATAGCCATGAGGACATTAAAACGCTCAAAACTAGCAGGTGGCCTTGGAATCCCAGATATATTGACATACCACAAAGCAATTGCTCTTCAGAGGATCCTCAACTGGCGCTTCCACACCCAATCCAAAATATGGGTCTCTCTTGAGAAATGGCTAGCTGGCAGGAATCTGGCCTTCGCTCCCTGGCTACCAAATGAATATCGCGGGCTATCAGACTCAACTTCCCCACTGACGAGACACACTCTCTCCACTTGGGACAAACTAAATTCGATCTTAAACCTATCACCGCCCATGTCCCCACTAGCCCCGTTAGGGGGATTTCTTTGGTTCTTGCCGGGTGAGCAAATGGCCTTTTTCGCCCCTTAGGTGGATGACGGTAATGCCAGCTGTGGGAAACTGATGAGCAATGGTAAGCTGATGAGTTTCGAATCCCTACAAAGTAGACACAGGGGCTCCAAAATAAACTTTTGGCGCTACAGACAGCTCCATCACTTTTTCGAAACTCACGGACAATCCATAAGAGACATCTCCACTCTTATGCCGCGTACACACGAGCGGACATTACGGCGGACTTTGCCCGGCGGACTTTTCGACGTACTTTCCGACGGACTTTGTGAATGAACGGACTTGCCTACACACAATCCACCAAAGTCCGTCGAATTCGTACGTGATGACGTACGACCGGACTAAAACAAGGAAGTTCATAGCCAGTAGCCAATAGCTGCCCTAGCGTGGCTTTTTGTCCGTCGAACTAGCATACAGACGGCGGACTTTTCGACCGGACTCGATTTCAACGGATAAATTTAAAACAAGTTTTAAATCTAATTCCGTCCAACTTTTGAGAAAACAAAGTCCGCTGGAGCCCACACACATCGAATTGTCCGACGAAATCCAGTCCGCCGGGCAAAGTCCGCCGTAATGTCCGCTCGTGTGTACGCGGCATTACTCCTTTCGAACAACTTTTTGTAGAGGAGGACCCGATCCCACATTTAATATCTGAAATGTATCGCTTATTAAACAGTGCTAATGACAACCTTAGACCGACCTACATACAGACATGGGAGAGAGACTTACAACTAGACTTCTCCACATCCCAGCTAACACACCTATATCAGCTCACCCACTCAAGCTCTATTGAATCCAGAACCCAAGAAACAAATTACAAGCTCCTGTCACGCTGGTACAGAGTACCAACCGATTTAGCCCGTATCACCCCTCGGTGTCGGACCAGTGCTGGAGAGGGTGTGGACAGAGAGGCACACTCCTCCACATTTGGTGGGAGTGTCCTCTGATACAGCCATACTGGGCAGATGTCAAATCTCTAATAAAAGAAATTTTAGACTTGGATGTTCCTTTGAACCCAGTCTACTTTCTCCTGCATGTCCCTCGGATGCCGATTAGTAGATACAGAAAATGCATACTACCACACCTCTTAAATGCAGCTAGACGCCTCCTTCCAATTTATTGGAAACAATCCAGGGTACCTTCTAGAGAAGACTGGATTAAAAAAGTCAATGATATTAGAGAAGCTGAACACTGGATAGCATCCTGTAAAGGAAAATTGGAACGTTTTGAGGTCATATGGGGACCATGGAAAGACTTTATGTTTGACCCGAATCTCATACCCTCAAGCCTAGATCTGGCCCTACTGGAATTAGCAGAACCAACCCTGAGATCCCGCTTAGGCAACAATGACAAGGCCCACTGATAGACATTTTTCATAGATTCCTTCTATGATGATAACCAGACGGTGGCGGAACTCGCTCGGCGCAGATCTACAGGACCTTCTCAGACTCTGAGGTATGCTCCACACCACTCCCCCCTCACTTCTTACCCTTTCCCCTCCTCCTCATCCTTTCATACTTGTTCCCCCTCTGACTCTAACTATTTCTTATCTTTCTCTACCTTCTAATTTTACTTCTTAGACTGCATACCAGTTGCCAATTACCAGGCTGCGGTCATAAGATGCAGATGTTGCACTGCCTAGACACGGGCGGCGGCAGATAACAAAGGGGAGCACAGACCCCCCACTGGGAGGTGGACCTTTTTTCATTGTCCGCCTCTGGTGGGTGGGGGGACGTGAAGGGTGTGCCCTTCCTGGACACGGTGAGACGGACGAGGTTGTTGGAGGTATTTACCCCCTCTGTTCGAGCCGTTGACAGGGGAGGCTCGCCCGCTGGCTCTCCTGATCATTTAGCACTTTGAATGCGGCCGTGGTTGGGTCAACCAACACGCCGCCACATGTTCATCCTGATTCAGGGTGTGTATTATAGATTACAGATAGTGCCGCCGCCATAGGTCCGAAATTCTTATTTGCACTAGCAGTTGTATGGACAAGTTATATATGTGTTCTATCCTGCATTTCTAAAATGTGTGTATTTTTCTACTAAAATGTTGATAAATAAAGATTTTATAAAAAAAAAAAATGACATTTTGTGCAGGGACTGTTCTAAGCACGGGAAACACGCGCCACTTTACAGGCATACTATAGACACCCTCCAGGTACGATATTTAAAGGAATATTTCACTTTTTTTTTTTTACTTTAAGCATCACTGCTCCTGAAAAAATGGCCGTTTTTAAAAGTTTTCTTTGCATTGATACATGTCCCCTGGGGCAGGACCCGGGTCCCCAAATCCTTTTTAGGACAATACCATGCAAATCAGCCTTTAAAATGAGCACTTTTGATTTCCCCCCATAGACGTCAATGGGGTTCTAACGTTCGTGCAAATTTTCGGTCCGTTCGCAGGTTCTGGTGCGAACCGAACCGGGGGATGTTCGGCTCATCCCTACTGATGAGAAGATTCCACTTCGAACGCTAAAGGGCCCTATACATCTATATACACTGTTGTATTGGCTCAGGTGGTGGTTGGAAAATCTCCCTAACAGCATATAGTCTATTGGAGAAGTCTCCAGTCGAGCGTCCATATTTAGGTGTTGAGACACCCCATCGCCTGGTTGACCCATTTGGTATAAGCCAAATTTTGGCCATTTGTTCCGGTAAGCCTCCTCATATTACATTTGGTGGCAGAATTTCTCACGGTGGTGATTCCCTTTTCTCTCCAATTATTATGAACTGTTCACAAGTTCTCCCATTATTGTGATTTATTTTCACTTTTTTCTGTATTCACCAACTTTATTATGAACTGTTCACGAGTTCTCCTATCATTGTGATAATTTCTTGTTTTTTGAATTCACATAATGATTTATCACTCATTATTACTTTTATCTATATGATTTCATGTTTAGCGCTACACTGTTTATACCCATTCTGTACACACCACATCTCTGGACCCTGCACTCTGTACATACCGCACTCCTGAACCCTGCACTCTGTAAATACTGCACTCCTGAACCCTGCACTCTGCACATACCACACTCCTGAACCCTGCACTCTGTACATACCGCACTCCTGAAACCTGAACTCACTACGTAGCGCACTCCTGAACTCTGCACTCTCTATGTAACGCACTCCCGAACCTTGCATTCTCTAAATAGCTCACTCCTGTTGGTGGGGGCGTGTAAGGTGTGGGGGGCATAATCGAGTTACTACACATATTTTTTGAGGAAAAATGCCCTGCCTGTAACTTTCTTCAACACAGCCTACATAGCCAAGTGTCAGCTGCCAGCGGCGAGAAGACAGTACTAAAGCAAAGGACAGGTAAAGAAGGGAGGGGGGTCATCACCATGGATAGAGAAGAGGAGCCATGGAGCAGAGAGCTGTGATGGTGGATTAACACAGGCGTTAGGGGTAGATGATGAGGGAAGGGGGATTCAGGCTTGGTGGGTGGTGAGGGAAGGTGGGCCTAGCCAAGACATGGTGGATAGTGAGGGATGGGTGGCCCAAGAATGGTGGGTGGTGGTTGAAGAGGGCTGCAGGTGCAGTGGGTGGTAAGGCAAGGGGAGCTACGTGGATAGTAGTTAGTGAGGGAAGGGGTTCCAGGCACGATGGGTGAAGAGGGAAGGAGTGCCTAGGCACAAGTGGTGGTTAAGGAAGTCAAGGCTGAAGAGAAACTTTTAATGTAGCATACAGGGCAAGGGGGTTCATAATCCAGGACCCATCTAAATCCTCAGCACCAGGCCCAGGATGCTCTTATTCGGCCCTGGCGAGAGTCCCATAGCCACAGCACACACAGCGGGCCATAAATGTGGTCTGAGCTGCGAATTTGTAGCTCAGATCATATTACCCTCTGACAGGCAGGGAGAACATTTATGACAGAAGAGACCTCTATGGTCTCTTCTGTTATAAGAAAACCTGTCCGTCAGCGTTTTTTTAAAATATAGCCATTACCACCACTTTAAAGTGGTGGCAGTGAGAACTACCTGAATTTTCTGCACTTGACAGTGATATTACTGACACTGGTGCAAATGCTTGCCTGAATTAGGGGCAGGGAGTTCCTAAGGGAACTAGCCCCAGAAAAGTGACATTAGAGCTGTTTTAAATTTCAGTGATTGTGTCACGTATGCCCAGACCCAGAATGGTTTGTCACTGGTAAATATGCAAAGCGTTAACATACAGTGGGGATGGAAAGTATTCAGACCCCCTTAAATTTTTCACTCTTTGTTATATTGCTAAAATCATTTAGGTTCATTTTTTTCCCTCATTAATGTACACACAGCACCCCATATTGACAGAAAAAACACAGAATTGTTGACATTTTTACAGATTTATTAAAAAAGAAAAACTGAAATATCACATGGTCCTAAGCTGTGTGATTTTAGCAAATGGCTGCAATATAACAAAGAGTGAAAAATCTAAGGGGGTTTGAATACTTTCCGCCCCCACTGTATATGTAAACCTTGTAACACAACCCATCCAGTTTAAAAAAGAAATGAAAGGCAAAACATTTATTTACAGTAATCATTATAAATACCTTTTTCTCCTCTCTTTTAGAAGTACCCATGTAACCTCTGTTCTCAGCTGCATAGAGAGCTAGGGGAGGAGAAGCAGCAGCACACTGGTCTGCCCTATAAATGGCTGTGTGTTTGGTATAGGGGGGGTCTGACAAGTCTGATCAGTGGAGGAGTCCTCAGCACAGCTAGAGAATTGACCTTGCTGTGCTCTCATCACTAGTGTGGTGAGTTTTTGATAGAAAAACAGAGGGACTGGCAGATACACCAGGTATTTTACACAAAGGAAGCAATACAAAGAGAACAGGATACTTTAATGTATAAGGTACAGTAGGCACATATCAGGAATATGAAATTTTGGATTTGCATATTCTTTAAAATACATTTAAATCTTTTTCTTTCAAGCCAAAAGCAGTGTCTGCAAAAAATATAGAGGTTTTTGCTTACTGATTCTGGAATTGCATATAAAAATACATGTATGTCATTATTTATTTAATACAGTGAAAATATATTTCAAGCTGTTTTGGTACCTGAAGAAAAGAAAGCAATGATGCCACTAAAATAGGTTTTAATGTATTGATACAGTATAGCAATATGTGTTGGAAATTATTATATTATGATTACAAATGTTTCTAGAAAAGGTCAACTATTTTGTAATATATCAGCCATGTCATGCTAAACATTATATAAATATACTATGGATTGACCCTAAGGTCTAGCAGGAAAAGTCATGGAGTGGAGAAACAGAAATTAAAATCCATGTATTGGTACTAATTCTTTTTTCAATATTATCAACTCTTCCCACATGTCTGCCACGGATAAGTGATGTTTAATCTTCACTGTATGATTGAAGTTTGTAATGAATGGGATGATAACGGAGATGAACCCTATGACCTTTACCGAAGGAGACGATTCTGCTGATAGCAAACAAGCACTAATACAATACTTAACTACAGATGAGATTTTCTGCTTGCTCAGACCAGATGCATTCTGGTGAATTTCCCTGAACTTTCCATTTCACATTACATTTATTGCATTAAATTGATCTTATTAACTTTAACGTGCTGATGTGAGGTGTACTGGAAAAAGAACACCCGTCTGTGGCTTATCTGTTGTGTTGGCCTGCATTTTGGTATTCAAGTCAACAGAATAGAGTTACTCACAATATCTAATTTTACAATACGGGTCCGGTTAGCTCAATCAGCTTAGCTTCCACTGGCTGCTAGTGATTTAATAAGATAAGTTTATTTTTATTGCGCTTACCCCTCTGTTTCCCTTCCCCCCCCAAGAAAAAAACTTGGAGAAGGGCACTCTCCAGCTTGGTAGATTTTGAAGGGTAAGCCATGTAGACAGGTAAAGACAGATGGCCTGGTGCCATTGTTGCATGGGAAGGGGGTCTCATAAAGGTACTGGTTCCTTTGAGATTCCGTATAGTGCCTTGAGAGAGGAAAGAAGTCTGGGCATCAAACTCTTGAGAGACTTCAGGGGCCATTTAAGGTGAGGGAACCTTTTAAATAAAGGATTCCATGTCATTTTGGCGCACTTCTGATGAGTTAACGGGCAGGAAAAAAAACTGTTTATGCGGGACAATACTTAGCTTAAGGAGAGGTTCCAGGCAAAAAGGGATAGCTCATGGCAGGCTCCTCTTTCATCTCTTATGCCCCGGACACACGGTCGGAATTTCCGACAGAAAAAGTCCGATGGGAGCTTTTCATCGTATATTCTGTGTATGCCCCATCTGACTTTTTACGTTGAAAATTCAGACGGACTTAGATAGTGAACATGTTCTATATTTTTCGACGGAACAAATTCCTATCGGGAAAACGGCTCGTCTGTATGCTGTTCCGATGTACCAAAAATGACGCATGCTCTGAAGCAAGTATGAGACGTCGTACGTGTTGTCCCGTCGTACGTTTTGTACATCACCGCGTTCTTGACGGTCGGAATTTGGTGTGACCGTGTGTATGCAAGACAAGTTGAGGGGAATTCCGTCAAAAAACCTTCAGAGTTTATTCCGATGGCAAAACCGGTCGTGTGTACAGGGCATTACACTCCAGTGGTCAATTTGGAGGTGTGAAGCCAGGGCCTGCTCCAGAATTATCCTGTACACATCCCAGGAAGCAACACTACCCCAATAACTGAAGCTGTCCTCCTGTAACACATCTGGTTAAATACTGAGGCAATATTACTCTGCATCTCTATACATCAGTGCCAAAAATCAGTTTATTTGTTTATTTGTTTCTTCAACAAATTTTGAAGATTTTATATAAAGGATATTGGTGTATTCTACATTGTGTGAGAGTGATTCCTCCCAACTAAGGCACCTAATATAGGTTCCACTTACACACGTACTCTGTAAACAATGTTGACACAAATAAATGAATCTGTCTTCTTTATTTGATCAGTAGGTTTGCTTGCTAGAAGCCTTCCCAGCCTTAACTCACCCTAAGGGCCATTATTAATTCTCATACTGTCCTTAAATATATGCATGATAATTGATGGTAAATCATCTATTCTATCCCTTTTCTGCCCAAACAAGTGATACTGAGAAAATCAAAACTAGAATCAAAACTAGACTCGGCCCAGAATGCTGCTATGGGACCTGGTGTATGGAAGGGGCCCTGCAGAGAGGATGCTAAGGCAAATTAAACAGAAAATCTGTGTATATGTGAAGATAAAGCATATCCAGTTTTGTATCATTAAAGTGGTTGTAAAAGATGATTTTTTTTTTTTTTACCTGTATTCTCATTTCTGCATATTTTTTAGCACTGACCAGTGTATTAGTGTCACTGGTCCCCAAAAAGTGAAAAAAAAAGCTGATCGCCACCATTACTGGTAAAATAAAAAAATAAAAAATCCCATAGTTTGAAGATGCTATAACTTTTGCGTAAATTAATCAATATACGCTTATTGGGATTTTTTTTACCACAAATATGTAGCAGAATACATTTTTGCCTAAATGTATGAAGAAATTAGATTTTTTATGGGATGTGTTTTATAGCAGAACATAAAAAATGTAGTTTTGTTTATAGCGAGGTGATCAAATACCACCAAAAGAAAGCTCTATTTGTGGGGGAAAAAAAAAGGACCTACATTTTTTTTGGATACAGTGTCGTACGACTGCGAAATTGTCAATTAAAATAACACAGTGCCATGACGCAAAAAATAGCCTGGTCATGAAGAGGAGTAAATCTTCCAAAAGGTCAAGTGGTTAAGCTAAAAAACCTTCTGAGTGCAGCTCCCTCCCCCACCTTATACTTACCTGAGCCTGATCTCTATCCAGTAGTGGGTCTCTCCCTTTTCATAGGCTCAGAGACAGTCGCAGGATTCATGGGAACCCAAAGCTGTCAATCACAGCCAGTGAGGAGGGGGTTGGGGGCAGGGTCGAGCTACACTCTGTGTGTCTATGGGCACAAAGAGCCAGCAGGGGAGAGAGCCTGCATGAGTGCCCCCATAGCAAGTGGCTGGCTGTGGTGGGCACTCGGCGGGAGGCCAAGAGCACTGGCGGAGGAAAAAGGAAGAGGAGAACCAGGGTTGCACTCTGCAAAAGTATTACAAAGAACTGAAGAATTTAAAAAAGAAGACCTGTCGCTAACTTGATGCATCAATGGCATGCTTCCATCCCTGTAAGCTTCCTGCCAGTCATCAGGGGTGGGATGCAAGTATTTACTAAAAAAATCAATAGAATGAAAGAGTTTTGCCCGAACCCATGGGCTAATTTGTAAGTAATTTTTAAACAAGCGTTTTTTTCTGAAATATTCTATTGATTTTTTTAGTACATTTTTGTTTTCACAGATTTATACGCACACAACATCCACTGGATAGATGGTGAGGGTGTCTGGGTTGGTCCTTGGATGTCGTTTCCCCTGGCCCTCTCTCCGATTGTTTGGGGGGGTAGATGTTAACCTGCCTCAACCCCGGATGAGATAGTCTGTTCCAGACCACGAAAAATCCCAGTGCTGGAGTTTTGCCCAAATCCATGTAGGTAATGTTTAAACAAGCGGTTGTTTCCGAAATGTTCTCTCTATTCAGAAGGTTTTACATATATTAATATTCATTTTATTGTATTGATTTTTTAGTAAATACTTGCATCCCACCCCTGATGACTGGCAGGAAGCCAAGAAACGCGTCGGGTTTTAAACTAAGGGTGCCGAGCTAAGCCTATTTTTATCTTGAATTTAATTAATATTACTTTCCTGAGTCTGTATCCATATCATGTGATTTATGTCATTTTGATTGTTAAATTTATGACTCATGTATTTCTTTGCAAGAATTGCATCAATTTATGTCCATTGATTTGTTTGCATATATTTATGATTATCAATACAAATATATTAATCTTTTATAAATATGTCTGTATCATATTTCATTTTATTTTGTGTATGCCTTAAAAAATCATGGACCACCCCTAGGGGTTAATAACGTCAAATCAAAATTAATTGAATTTATTTACATTTATCATCCACACCCACAATGACATGTTTCATTTAAAGTCCCATTTCTGTTCTCTAATTTTTTGCAATATAACCAAGGATGGAAGCATGCCATTGATACATCAAGGTAGCGACAGGTCATTTCTTAATTTCTCAAATATACATGGGTGGAAGACACCCGCTTTTCAGTGACCTATCGCACCCAATTACATTTACCTATGTCCCTTAGTGAGTATTTTAATCATACTTATATTTCAATCTATTTTTTGTTTCAGTTTGTCTGACAATTATTACTTAATATGTGTTTCTTTCAGTTATTGAGATCCATTTTTTGACTTCTTATGGTCATTCCCTTAGACTATCCTACTATTAGCCCAGCACATGGGCTGTGGGACTGGACACTTAGTAGTCTCACTTCCGGGATTGCGATGCACTCAGACCCTTCCCCGTCTTCCATCCTAAGCACTTGATGGGGACAGGGTTTGGCCTCAGCGCATCGGCGTCATGTTCAAACAAGCTGCGGGAGCGGCGCCAAATGACACCGCGAGGTGGGATCTTGTTTTGTCTTTTCCACAATACGCCGCAGCGAAGGTGGGCGGGTACCCACTGGGGTTTAGATTACCTCAGATGGAGGGTTCTCTCACCTCTAATTTGCTGCACAGATGTCGATGCATGAGGCTGGCGGGAACCCGCCCTGGACCGGGGGTACTTTAGCTGGGACCGAGTGTCATTTCACTCCTCCGCTGTGTTCCACAGGGAAGGGTTCACTTTGAGCAGCTTTCAATTATCACATGGGTAATGATAGATTTATTTATTTTTTTCTCCCCTCACACACACTCAACGCACACACACCTTGTTTTTAGTGCACTGATTGTACACTTGCACACCCTCTTTTGGGTGTGTTTAGACCCTCATTTAATTTTTACCTGACAAACATACACCTTAACTATACACATCTTCCAGACACCTCACCTAGTACAGGTTGAGAACCATGAGGAGTATGAGGTACAATCCATTGTTGAGTCTCGTAGGTTTCGTGGGTGCATACAGTACCTGTAAATTATAAACAAATATATACCACGCTGTCTACCCCCAGATGATGACTTCTAAGTCGAAACGCGTCAGGAGGATATGCTGAGACCACTGTCTTCTTTTATACAAGCGCTTGATTTTACTGCTAAACACGTGAGTGTATTTCCTTTGCTTTTCAAGTATTAAAATTTCCATACGAAGTTACGCTATATGCCTTCCTCTTTCTTTTAATGGTGGGGCTGACTGCCTATATCTGACTGCCTATATCTACTGAGTCCATCCATACCTTACACCTGTTCGGAGGTCCATCTGGAGGTCATATCTGGATAGAGCATCTGATCCCCTTGGTATATTATACCACAAAGCTTGATTGACTCACTAGGTGTACACCTGTTTGAGTTCAATCCCTGTGGTAAGCAGCTTCTGGTGTCTTTGGTGGTGGATCTACTTTCAACTGTTATTACATCATACAAATTTGAAGTTAAAGATTGTCACTATATTATATCCACATGTGGTTGAGGATTATCATCACACATGATTGAAGCTTGTCACTGACTTTTTTTTTGGACATCACACGTCCAAGTTCCTCTGTTTATAAACATCACATGCCATAATAGAGGACTGTACTGCTTGGAGTATTTTTGAGCACATCATTTATTATTCACGTTTTTGGTACTCATATTATTTGTTACGGTTTATATGATCACATAAGCGCTGCACATTTCACCCAATTTGGCATACAGTACCTGGTTCATTGGAAAGAGTACAGTCCGGAGGAACGTTCTTGGGTCTCATCCTTGGATGTACATGCCCCTGTCCTGCTACTGTCAGGGCTGGTCTCAGCCTTTCCTTCTCTGAGCAGGCCGTTCAGCTGTCGGTTAATTGCCAGCTCCAATCTTTCCACAGTGACTCACCTGGTGATGATATCCTGTTCGTCAGTCCTGCTGGTTACTTAAAGTGGATCTCCACCCGATTTCACAACACTAGCTGCAGAGGATTGCCGCAATGTCCTAATGACAAAACGGCACTTTTTTTTTTTTTTTTTATACTGTACCTTTGTTGTTGATTGTATCTGTGTCCTCCAGGATGTACAGGCTGCGGATAGGGGCGTGTTCTCTGCGGCTAAATTGTCACTTCCTCTTAGCCGCACTGGCTCCTGGGAGCTTGTGTCATTGTTCCCAGGAGTCAGTGCGGCGGCCTGTTGTGAGAGTTATCTCGGGAATTCAGTCCTGGGAGTGACGTCATTGCCATCACAAAGGGGCGGGACTTCCTATGACGCCGCTCATTGTGATGGCAACCGGAGCTGTTGATGGCGCTGCGATGTCAATCTACTGCGCATGCGCGAGATCGAGAACAGAACGGGCGGTGCATGCTGGTTGATCAGCAGCACCGTATCCCGGAAGAGGATGCCTGTGGGTTTCACATGCCCACAGGCAAGATGACAACCGCCTGGATCGTAATTTATAAGTTTCTTTATTAGGAGAAAACGGACAACACTCATCTTTAAAAACCAAACAAGTGAGTTCTATATTCATAGAGCATATTCATTGTCATTTTGCAAAAAAAAAAAAAATCTCAGAGATAGTGGAACCCCGCTTTAAGTCGTTCAGTCCAGTATATCTCTCCCTTCATCTTGGTCAAACATATCTCTCTCCTGTGTCCCCATTAAAGACTTGCTTGGCTGACATCCCTTCTGGTTCCTGATCCTGCTTGCTGTTCCACCACACTGATTCTCCGGTTTCCTGATCTCCTGGCCTATTCTGAAGTACGCTAATCCCTGGCTCCCTGACGTCCTGACTTGTCCGACTATCTGTTCCGGTTTCCGAACTCTGGCTATATTTTGACTATGTTTGCTCTATTTACCTTTTACCTTTATTATTAATAAACAGTGTGATTTTACTGCACTTCTGTCTCAGTCTGTTTCATGGTTCCTGACAGTGACTAAACCCCTAGTTTTTACCATGAACTGTTAGACAGGGTCAATTCTGTTTTATTGCAGGCAAGCTGGTAAGAGAGCTGGGATTTTTTGTTTGTTTTTGATGAGGGTTTGAAACTCTGTCATTTTTGTATGCTACAGAAAAATATACTCAAAGAGGTGCTGGGAAATTTTAGACTTGGATGTATAGTTAGATGAAGGTAGACTTTAAACAAGCTCAATAGCTCTGGTGAGGCAGCTGCCACACAACAAGGCTTTCCTTGACAGGCACCCAACAGTAAATCAAACCATAGAAATATAGAAAGGAGCATCAGACCAAAACTACAGCAGTTGCTGAGCAGCAATGAAGGCAGTTTACCCTACTTAATTCAAAACTAAAAAAAAGTAGTTAGGGCTATACATACACATTAAGTTACAACAGTGGGGTACCAACAGGAGTTGGGGGCTGATAGTGCAGCCAATAAGAGGGTGCATTTCTGGCTTTTTGTAACCACAAGTGAAGTAGTCATTGTTTTATGTGTTGATAATGCCAGAGAAGCTCTATGAGCCCTCCAGAAGCATAGACCCAGTCCCAGCTGTGTGCTCATTTTTTTTTCATTCATCCAACCGTTATACATGAGGCTAATCCAATCTTTTCACAACCTAAATATTCGAGTAACGAAAAGAAAGAATTCCCAAATTGGCTATGTATTTCTCTGCATGACATTTTCCTTCATTTCAGCTTGACTGAAAGGTATTTGAAACTCTTTTTTTGCAACACACTTTAGCAGCATGTATGCTGAGATAATTCACAGGAATATTAAACAGTGCATAGAGGACTATTGTTAGTGTGATTAATGCAAGCTGGGTGCTATTACATAACCCCAGCAGAGCTGCATGCAAACGAATACACTGAAAGTTCCTATTTATGTTGAGGGAAGTTATTGCACTGACATTTTAAACAAGCAATTTCCCTCCAGATGTATGACCCAGAAATTGGGCTACAAATGTGGCATTTCCTCTCTCAGATTGCAAAATATCATTATATTTAATGCATAAATTCAACAGTTTTTTTTTTTTATTTATATACAAATATTGAGTGCAGACATGTATGGGATTAATACATTTGTTGTTGCTTAATACAGTTTGTTGTTGCTTATACACTCATAGTACAATTGTTGTACTTATAGTACAGTTGTTGTAAGTGGTGTAGTTACATCAGGAACTACAGCCATCACATGGACCAGGCTCGGAGGGTAAGTGACTTTATGAGCCTCCCTTTGAAATATAAATTGTGTATTTTTGTATAGTTACATGTTAGCATAAAGCTAATGGTTCCAGTACTTTTTGGTAGTAGAGCAGCAAGGAGGAAACGTTTGCAAATCCAAAGGAAAGGTACATACCAAAAGGTGCATATCAAAGGGAGCCCCCTCCACTTTGTCTCATTCTCACCAAGCTGGAAACAGGGTTGCACTCTGATGTTGTCACTCATACAACTTTATTTGACCATCACAGACACACATAGGGGTTGATTTATTAAAACTGGAAAGTGCAAAATCTATTGCAGATGTGCATGGGGGCCAATCAGCGTCTAACTTCAGCTTGTTTGATTAAACTTTGCTAATAAAACCTGGAAGCTATTGGGTTTCTGTGCACAGCTGCACCAGATTTTGCACTCTCCAGTAAAGAGTAAGGCTGGCCATACACTATTCAATTTTCCTGTTCAACTTTCCTTTAGATTTACCAAAACCATATAATAGGAGGTCAAACCTAAACACTTTCAATTTGGATGCAATCAGGCAGGCCCTTGTACTACATAGTTGAAGGTAAATCTAAAGAAAATTGAACAGGAAAATTGTATGGTGTATGGCCAGCTTTAATCAACCCCTCAGGGCCTTAGGCAGTGCACACATACAGCATATTCAGGGAAATTTAAAATAACCCTATAATGGCACTTAAATGCCAGTAAAAGTAAAAGGTTGCCAGTAAAAAATATGGCTGTGACGCTTGGCTTGTTCCAGAGGCGTCTGAGACCATCTAAGTGCCTGGTACAGTGTGATTGGGCGGCTCTGGCGGAGGCGGTGCCTGTCGTATGATGTCATGGTGCAATGGAGCCAAGCAGAGCAGCCAGAGCCTCGTGTGCAGGTCTGCAGTGTGGGAGCAAGGCAGGCTGGGACTGTCAGTGCTGTTTAGACTGGAGTGGACTGAAGGGACCGCTTGGCTTGGAGAGAGACTGTCACTCTGACTCAGGAGGGGATGTGTTGTGTCAGTGAGGTGTCCTCATCGTATGTGCTGCTGCACACTGCTGTCAGTGTCACTGTGAGAGTCAATTTTATGTGTGTGTGCGCCCATTCTAATTTCTTGCACTCCTGGGTCACTTACTTACTATATCGAAAATAAAATAAGAAATATGTTTTTAGCCTTATTATCTACCTTAAATCATATTGCTAATTGCATATTGTATTTGTTTGCAGCCTAAATACTCTCATTTGCACTTAAAACTGTAATTTTGTAACTTTTGGAAATGGCAGTAAAAACGTGGCTGTGCCAGTAAATTTTGGGTGTTGTGTCAGTAAATTTCAATCTGGTAGGTTGGCAACACTGCTTTGAGCTGGCGTACAAATAAACCTGGCTGTGTCTATGCTGGGAAGTTGTCATAAATCTGACAGCTTTCAACACAGTGCTGTATCCCCAGGGGATACAGTTGAATAAGTTACCCAAATGCCCATATTTGGGAAATGATTTGTCACTGTTTTTAGAGAAATCTACAAATGTTAATTTGGTTCAGGGAATACACTGAAAAAGTACCTTTTATCTTCAATTCATCCTCCAAAATTTCTCTACTAACACATTTCACCCAGTAAAAACTGATGCCTTATTATGCCCCTAACAAATTCCAGCTAAGATTTTTCTCTCACCTTTTAAAAATGATTTCACATCATAGTAAAAGTGTATTGCTTTTCACAGGGGACTCCAATGTGCCCTTAAATTCTGTTTAGATCATCAGGCATCAGTACCCCTTGGGAGCTACTACTTCTTATGACACTGTGCAGGAATATCAACTGCGCACCCTCCTTCGGGAGGAACGACACCCCAAATCCAGAAAATATACCTTCCACTCCAATCCCCATCAGAGTTCTGTAGAATCAATCTTGTCTTTTTTCAGCTGCAGCATTTTGCCTCTGGTGACCTTCTCCTAATAATGTGGGTTTGGTATCTGCCCCAGTTGCTCTTTGAGAAGCCCACAAATACACTATTAGAGGACATTTAATTCAGATAGCATCTCGATAGATAACACTGCAGAAATAGAGGATTCACAAACTCCCCTATCTTTTGGTCCAAGCGAATTTAGCTTGGAAATCACAACCTACTCTCTGAATTAGGAAGGCTTGGGATAGGCTACTCTAGTCACAGAATTGGATCTTCTCCTCACTGACAGAGCAGAGAATGTCTCGCAGTGGTCCAAACACAAATTTTATCGCAGTGCTAACATACCAGACCCCATGCTGGCCAAAAAAGCGTAACTCAGTGTGTAGACCTTTAAATCTATCCAATTGCATGTCCACAACGGGGCTCTAAGATAATTTCTCAGTTTACTGGCATCTTGGCCTCCCTGTATGCTAAACCTGCACCCTTATCGACCTCAAAAGTTGATCAGTTCTTTCATGATCTTAGCCTCCTCTTGCTCTCTCTTTTGAAGCTTCCCAAGCCCTTGAAGCTGACATCTTGGAACTGGAGGCCCTTAATATTTCACTTATGCTGGAAACGATCACACATATCCAATCCTATTTTCTCTATAGTTGTGCACCCTCCACATTAGATTACTTAGGAATCGAACTCACCTCCAATCATGATTTGGTCAATGCAGTTAAAATAACCATCCTTCTGAAGATCCAGTTACTATTTTCAGACATTGATGACAAAATCTCCAGCCTTTTTTTGTGCCTGCTGTGAAGTCGTATCTCCTCCTTTATTTGGACCTACCAGCATCTGCGTGTTTTACTTTGAATACTCATAGAATGCATGGGG
The DNA here is from genome assembly GCA_037952835.1 of Lithobates septentrionalis. Taxonomy (NCBI): domain Eukaryota; kingdom Metazoa; phylum Chordata; class Amphibia; order Anura; family Ranidae; genus Lithobates; species Lithobates septentrionalis. The sequence goes on along the minus strand of JBBDGP010001025.1, from coordinate 4,135,751 downwards.
GGCTTGTAGGGTCCCTAATACAGAATGGTATTACAAAGCAGCACAAATTATTCCTCTTACACTCCACATCGCATGTTCTCTTGTGGGCACTTTTGGAAGTTCCAAACTGTGGCTCTGTTCCTATAATGGCCTTGCTGTGGCACCTGCATTCCGCTTAACCTCCTTCACTTAGTCGAGTGATGGCGAACCTTGGCAGCCCAGATGTTTTGGATCTACATTTCCAATGATGCTCAACTACACTGCAGAGTGCATGAGCATCATGGGAAATGTAGTTCCAAATCATCTGAGGTGCCATGGTTCACCATCACTAATTCTTAGTCCCTTAATGGTTCACTTCTTGAAAGAGTGACTCAATTCGTTATTCGGGCAAACTTATGTCCCTAAAACTGCTACCACTTCCTATCCTCTGGAATCATCTCTTTTTTCCCTGGAGTGGAACAAGCAGGTTCTTTCATGTGGTGGCCAGCCCATGGCTTCACTCAAGTTCCCCACTTTGGACCTCACGCACCTTCCCCACCTGGGCCCCTCTCCAGGAACACTCCCAAGCACTATAGTGCTCTGAAATTTATGGGCTTGTCTTAATGCACTTATGTGTGTGGTGGAGATTTTCATGCAATTTCACAATTTAAGGAGTCTCACTCATAGCGTTGCACTAATATAATTTTAGATTTGATTTTTTGTGACTGAAGCCAAATTTGTTTAGTTGTTGGATCTAAGTTTTGTGGGATGATTCAAGGATTTAAGGAGCCTCACTTACAGCACTGTTCTTCATAATTTTTTATATTTGATTTTTGTGAATGAATCTACAAGTGTTCAGCTGCCCATGCCATACACACTAATGCACCCCCATACAACCATAGATGCAGGCATTTGAGCTGAGCGCTGATAACAAGTCAGAAGGTTTATTTATTTATTTTAGGTACTTATATAACACCATCAATTTACGTAGCACTTTACATATATATTGCACATTCACATCAGTCCCTGCCCTCAAGGAGCTTACAATCTAAGGTCCCTAACTCATATACATACACATGCTAGGGCTAATTTTGACAGGATCCAATTAAACTATCAGCATGTCTTTGGAGTGTGGAAGGAAACTGAAGTACTCGGAGGAAGCCCACGCAGACACAGAGAGAACATGCAGACTCCAGGCAGGCAATGTCATGGCTGAGACTCGAACCAGTGACCCTAGTACTGCTAGGTGGAAGTGCTAACCAGTTAGCTGCTGTGCTGCCCATGTTCATCTCCTCTTTAGTCTGGAAGACATAGCACCCATGGTTGTCAAATATCAATTCTTCTGACCATAGAACAGTTTTCCACTTTGCAACAGACCATTTTAAATTAGCTTTGGCTCAGAGAAGATGACGGTATTGTTGGATCATGTTCAGATATGGCTTCTTCTTTGCATGATAGAGCTTTAACATGCATTTTTGGATGGCATAGTGAACTGTGTTCACAGACAGTGATTTTTGGAAACATTACTGAGCCCATACATGTCCATCACAGAATCATGCCTATTTTTAATGCAGTGTCGTCTGAGGGGCAGGCCACAAGATCATGGACATCTAATATTGCATTTTGGCCTTGTACCTTGTGCAGAGAGATTTCTCCAAATTCTAGGAATCTTTTATCTGTTGATGATATTATGTACTGTAGATGATGATATATGTTAAGTCTTTGCAATTTTACATTGAGGAACATTATTCTGAAATTGTTGGACAATTTTTAGATGCAGCTTTTCACAGATTGAACCTCTGCTCATCTTTTCTTCTGAGACACTCTGACCCGCTAACTCTTTTTATACCCAATCATGTTACTGACCTGTTGCCAATTAACCCAATGAATTGAACCATTTACTTTCAGCTCTTCCTTGTTAGTACCACTTTTCTTTTTAGTACCAACATTTTTTGAGACATGATGCTGCCATGAATTTAAAAATGATCTTATTATCTTCTTAAAATGGTACATTTTCTATAGTGTAAACATTTGATATGTTTTCTAGTTTCTATTGTGAAACAAATATGAGTTTATAAGATTTGCAAATCATTTCATTCTGTTTTTATGTAGATTTTACACAGCATCCCAACGTTTTTGAATTAGGGTTGTATATCGCAGATTAGATGTGGTGGCTGCATTGGTTTTCTTTTTTGGGGGCTAAGTACATCTAATGCAAGTACAGAAAATACCTGTTAATTTTGTGTCATTGTAACTTTCTGTGCACTGAACTGAAGTATCAAACAAGCATACCAGCCTTATCAACTATCTAGCTAGTTACTGATATAGATCAGTAATCAGAAACACAACCTAGGGTGATAATGCTTTTTCTCCACAGACACAGAGGTGCAAGTAAGCATTGTCACTCTAGGACAGGAAATGTGTTACTGGCAGGGATACTAGGTGAAAAGGAGAAAAAAAAAGATAACTGATACATCCACCACAGCAGGACTGGCAAGCTGCAATCTGTAAAATCTTTTGATTTTAAGTTTAGATACATTTTAAAGTTGAACTTCAGGCTGTTATGGTCTACAATGGTCTACATTGCTCCTGTCCTAACAAGTAAAGCACAAATAAATGCAACTCGGTATTTATTATTAAATAAGTATTACATTTTTACAATTACATATTTTTTCAAATTAAATGAATAGTCATTAATACAAATAATATTATTTTTTAATGCAACTAGTTTAACTATATGAATATTGACTTGGTAGCATCCTCCTCAATCCACTGTATAACAGCGTTCAGACTGTAGAGGGAGAGCTGCACAATGAGAGCTATGGCCTGCATTGTTCCTGTCAAAACCAAGGTAAGGAGAGAATACAATGAAAGAGAAATGAACTCACCAGTCTACTGCTTTTCATTTCAGTGTCCAGTCAAAGAGCTTAACTGCAGCACAAAAAAAAATCAGCTCTTCTGCCCTGCCATACAGGATTGGGCTGTGTGAAATGGCTGTATAAATCTTAGAACTGGAAATACAAAGAACAAAAATAAACCCTTTGCCAAGTAAAACAGCTCCAATATATGATTTAAGATGTAAGATGTAGGAATAGCACATTTGAGAAGGTTGGTTTCAGCAATGTAAACTAGTTGCTATGATAGAGGAAAGGAAGTCACCTGCAGGGGCTGAAAAGGAGCAGCAGGATTTTCACACTCCATTAAATTCTAAGTGCTTTATATTTCAGAAAGATAATGTTTTCTCTTTTTTCATTTTTATAAATTTTTGCAAACTTTTTCTTTATCATTGACAAATGGGCAGGTTCCTACTTCACAGAGGCATAAGTTGGGCCCCCATGACCCTGCAACAAGGGACAGTCACACCACCCACACATTCCCATACAAAAAAATAATACAGTAAAACCTTGGTTTGAGAGTAACTTGGTTTGAGAGCCTTTTGCAAGACAGGCAAAATTTTGTAACAAAGTTTTACTTGATATACAAGCGATGTCTTGATATACAAGTAGCAGGCCCGGACTGGCCATAGGGCATACCGGGCAAATGCCCGGTGGGCCGGGCCGTCAGGCTCAATTTCGGGGCCGCGGTCTGATGTCTGTTGATGACCGGGCCACACAGCGAGAGGTAAGCGGCAACCGCAGCCTGGAGAGGGTCAACACAGGCCGCGGCCGCCGCTCACCTCCCGCTATGCGGCCGTGCCTGTGTCTCCTCTCCAGGCTCTCCTGCCCTGCCCTGTCATCTATCAGCAGAGCAGGGGCAGGAGGAGCCGGAGATCTGTATCTGTGGTTGCTAGGCAGCAGGTCGGATCCAATCAAAATAGCTATCGCTGCCCGCGCACGCGCGCTGCGGCCGGCGATAGCTAGGCAACGGGGACGCTGCCAGGGCTGGGGCCGCCGATGTCATGGAAACGTATGACGTCAGGAGACCCCGCCCACCTAGGCAGATTACAACCATTCAAGGGGAGTGAAGGAGGAGCTTAAGTACACAGGAGAAGTGAAGCCATCAGATCAGGCGTGCATCCAAGGAAAGAAGACACAGAAGGAATACAGGTAAACAAGAAAAGGCAGACCAAGAAGTAATGGAGGACACAGGAAAGTGTAAATAGATAAAGATGAATGGCGGGAAAAAGGAGATAAGGAAGGGGGATGGAGGGAAGAACATATAGAAAGAAAGGGGGGATATATAAAGAGAAAAGAAGAGTAAGAGAGAAAAAAGGAAAAAAGAAACAGAAAAAGAGAGACAAAGGAGAGGAAATTAACCACTTGCTTACTGGGCACTTAAACCACCTTCCTGCCCAGACCAATTTTCAGCTTTCAGCGCTCTCACTCTTTGAATGACAATTGCGCAGTCATGCTGCAGTTTACCCAAAATAAATTTTTATCATTTTTTTCACACAGATAGAGCTTTCTTTTGGTGGTATTTAATTGCTGCTGGGTTTTTTTATTTTTTGCTAAAAAAAAAAACAAAAGGGGACCAAAATTTTGAAAAAAAAAAAAACAAACAAAACTGTTTCATAGTTTGTTATAAAAGTTTGAAAACAGGTAATTTTTCTCCTTCACCGATATGCTCTGATGAGGCTGCACTGATAGGCGGCACTAATGGGTACTGATAAGCGGCACTGATAAGCGGCACTGATAAGCGACACTGATAAGCGGCACTGATAAGCGGCACTGATAAGCGGCACTGATAAGCGGCACTGATAGGTGGCACTGATGGGCACTGGTAGGCACGACTCCATGATTATCCCGTCACCAACCACCCTCGCGAACGGGCGGTTGCTGGAAAATGGGCTGCTCAGTCTAAAATGCCCGGGCCTATTTTTTGTCCCAGTCCGGGTCTGACAAGTAGCATTAAGTCACAACTGAGTATAAAAGAGAAGAGAGGCAACATGGTTACATTTAATGAAGGTACAAAATTTAGCAACATATTGCTACACTTCGCCCGCGCCTCTCTTCTCTTTTATACTCTGGAGCTCCTGCTTCTAATCCCGTTTGTGGAGGCTTTCATTTGTGGATGGACATTTTATGATTACACAACCTATCACATTGCTATAATCTTTTTATATGGACTATAAACTGAAGGACCTATGAATATATGGTTGTGGAATGAATCATTTGAGTTTCCATTATTTCTTATGAGGAAATTTGCTTTGATATACAAGTGCTTTAGATTACAAGCATGTTTCTGGAATGAATTATGCTCGCAATCCAAGGTATTACTGTATTCAGTAATAAAGCAACACATGCAGAGTGCTGCACTAAATAATGGGTGTGACCAGATTGGGAAGGTTACATAGTTAGGTTTAAAAAAAAAAAACACTAGTCCATCTAAGACAATCAATAAAAAAAATACACACAAATAGAAAACCTCAATATATACTATACCCATAGCCAGGGTTGTCTTTAATATTGATTGGACCCTGGGCAAACTTTTCTTTTTCATACAGTTTTGCTCTCCACCTGCTCTGAGACATACAATAAATAGCAGCTAGTCTCAAAATCAGTTTACTGAATCAGATCAGGCAGCTATTGCGATTGGTTGCCAGAGGTTACAGTGTATCATTACTGCTCACTGTCTGATTGCTAGAGGTTACAGCACACATTACGGCTCACTGATTAGTTGCTAGAGGCTACAGCCAATGATTTCTGCTTGTTGATTGGTTGCTAGAAATTACTGTGGATATGACCTCAGGGGGGCATGATATACATATCAATGTTGCCGGCCCCCACTATTTACATATAAATGCTGTCACTATTTACATATGAATGCCTGTAATTTACATGTAAACACAGGGTCTGCAGGTGAGTCATCTGTACACAACAATAGGGAAGAGCTGGGCAGCATTAGTAGCAGCACTTCACACTGAGATATTGGGACACAGCACAGGACTAAAACCTCAAGGTACAAGGGAATTTAAACCAGGATATTTGGCAAGTATGAGGTAGCTGTTTTGGCCCCTCAACAATGACAGGGCCCAGGGCAGCTGCCCCTTTTGCCCTGCCTTAAAAACGGTCCTGCCCATAGCTCCCAACTGTCCCTGATTTGGAGGGACTGTCCCTGATTTGGAACAATGTCCCTCTTCCTCCTCATCTGTCCCTCATTTTAGTCTCATCTATATAGTTGTATATAAAATGCACTATTTATCTTTCAAAAAGTGTTTCTCAGTGTTAAACCTCTCACCCAAATTCTAAATTGCTTCATTTGTAAACTTCAAAAGCCAGTGTAAAGGAATAGTAGTGGTTAAAAAAAAGCACTTGTGGGTTTAACTAATCATTTTTTTTTTTTATAGTTCTCCTTTAACCATTTCAATACCAGGCACTTTCGCCCCTTCCTGCCCAGGACAATTTTCAGCTTTCAGCGCTGTCCAATTTTGAATAACAATTGCGTGGTCATGTAACACTGTACCCAAACTAAATTTGTATTATTTTCTTCCCACAAATAGAGCTTTCTTTTGGTGGTATTTGATCACCTCTGGGGTTTTTATTTTTTGCTAAACAAACTAAAAAAGACCGACATTTTTGAAAAAAAAAAAGGCTTTCTTAGTTTCTGTCATAAAATTTAGTTTTTTCCTTCACTGACGGGCGCTGATGAGGTGGCACTGATGGGCACTGATGAGGCGGCGCTGATGAGTTGGCATTGATAAGGTGGCACTGATGGGCACTGATGAGGAGGCACTGATATGTAGAATTGGTGGGCACTGATATGCAGCACCGATGGGCACCGATAGGCAGCACTGATATGTAGCACTGATGGGCATTGATAGGCATCACTGATGGGCACTGATAGGTGGCACTAATGGGCACTGACCAGCGGCACTGATTGGCACTGACAGATGGCACTGATGGACACTAATAGATAGCACTGATGGGCAGCACTGGTGATGAGGTACTGACAGGTGTTACTGCTGGACACTGATTGGCACTGTGATGGGCACTGATTGACACTGTGGTGGGCTCTGATTGGCACTGATTGGCACTGTGGTGGACACTGATTGGCACTGTGGTGGGCACTGAGAGAGTTTTTTGAGGGGGCACTGGCTGGCAGCTGTTAGGCACTGATTGGCAGGTGATGGGCACATCTTATGGGGGCTGTGCTGATAATCAATGTGCTGATTTATCAGCACAGACCCCCCCCTCTGACAGGAAGAGACGCCGATCGGCTCTCCGTGTCAGCGCGAACCGAGGAATGCCGTTTACCAGCACTTCCTGGTTCACGCGATGATAAGCTGTGATTGGTCACAGCTGATCTGTCAGAGGCTTCTTACCACGATCAGACTAACACGCCGCACTCGTGCACCGGCATGTTATCCTGCTGGACATCATATGACGCCCAGTCAGGATAACAGAACCACTTCTCGGCCATCAATCTACTATAGGCCGGGCGGGAAGTGGTTAACCACTTCAGCTCCGGAAGGTTTTACCCACTTACTGACCAGGCCATTTTTTGCGATACGGCACTGCGTCGTGTTAACTGACAATTGCTCAGTCGTGTAACGCTGTACCCAAATAAAATTGATGTTCTTTTTTTCCGACAACTAGAGCTTTCTTTTGATGGTATTTGATCGCCTCTGCGCTTTTTATTTTTTGCACTATAAACAAAAAAGACTGACAATTTTGAAAAAAACAATATTTTTTACTTTCTGCTATAATACACATAAAAAAAAAACAACATTTCTTTATCAGTTTAGGCCAATATTAATTCTTCTACATATTTTGGTAAAAAAAATCCCAATAAGCGTATATTGATTGTTTAGCACAAAAGTTATAGCATCTACAAACTGCGGGATAGATTTAGAGACTTTTATTTATTTTTTTATTCTTACTGGTAATGGTGGCGTTCTGCGGTTTTTAGTGGGACTGCGACATTGAGGCGGACAAATCTGACACTGAGTGACAATTTTGGGGGCCAGTGACATCAATACAGTGATCAGTGCTATAAAAATACACTGATTACTGTATAAATGGCACTGGCAGGGAAGGGGTCCACACCAGAGGTGATCAAAATGTTAAATGTTTCCTAGGGAGGTGCTTACTAACTGTGTGGGGCAGTGTCACACTGAAGGAAAAGAGAGATCTGAAGATCTCTCTTCCCCTTCCTGGCAGATCTGCTGTTTGCTTGTTTACACAGGCAGATGACTGATCCGTCTCTCCTGTGAACAATCGGCGGGTTGTGGCGGGCATCGTGGATCGCGGCCGCCAGACCCGCTGATTGGCTCCCCCTGTGTCCAATCACAGCGAAAGCGGCTCACCAGCGCCCCCTAAACCGCGTGCACAAAATCATTGCTTTTGCGCAGCCG